>JANRFK010001234.1:71063739-71075505 GCA_030068395.1 Apalone spinifera
TACATTCGCCACTTCCCCAGGTACATGCTGCATGCACATCTGGCACGGGAGGGGTGGGGTGGGGAGGAGAGAGCATCTGAGGAGCGGCCTGGCTTAAAGCGCCAGTTACCTTTTTTTTGCTTTTAACAAGTTTTTTCCCAGCTCGGAAATTTGCTGGTTTCTAAAGCTTTCCGGCCAGATAGCACAGGTTTTACTGTACTCACAAAAGATGCCAGATGAGAGTCATGAAGACCTTTGTGTATACACATAGTAAGAGTGGCACACGTACACATGCAGGTCAGCCATTGTGCCTCACCTGTGACAATGAGTAACTGACCAGAGCAAACATTAGAAGTAGACTACGTTGTTGGCTGCTGTGGACTAGGGATGTGGCTGACTAGTCTACTAACCAATAAGCAAATGCTTATCATCCAGTCAACACGCTAGTCAACTAGTCATTTCCCCTCGCTGCCTCTATAAGAAAGAGGCAGCAAGGGGGGGGGGGGGGGGGGGGGGGGGGGGGGGGGGAGGAGAAATGAGGGGATGCATCAAAGTGGCAGTGCCTCGTGGAGCGTGGAACCTGACCCCAGGCTCCATGTGGCACTACTGCTTTGAAATTCCGCATTCAGCCCGGGGTCAGCTGGGGAGTCCCAGCTGACCATGGGCGCCACACAGAACTGCTGCTTTGAAACGCTGCGTGCAGCCTGACGCCGGGCTCCTCATGGCGTTTTAAAGTGGTAACGCTGCATAGAGCTCAGGGCTAGCCGGGGACTCTCCGGGATTTCCGTGGCTGACCCCGGGCTCTATGCAGTGCTGCTGCTTTGAAACATTGCTGGGAGCATAGGGCCAGAGGAGGACTGATTGAGTCCCCCACTGGTCCCGTGCTCCCCGCAGCACTTTCGCCTTTGAAATGTGGCAACAGCCACAGGGCTGTTGGTACACGTCAAAGGTGGAAGCGTCCTTATCAACTAATTGAACAGTTGATGCAAATTGCATTGACTATTCGATAAGGCCGATTAATCAAAATTTTACATCCGTATTCTGGACACCTAATTTTTAGGGGTGGTGCTTGCCTGGCTGCTCCTTATACTCCCAACAGCCAAGACAGGTTCGGAGGATCTGCCCCTTTAAAATCTCATGCATTGTTTAGAGCAGCAGTTGAGAAAGTCATTAGTACTGCATATTGGACCTCTCTGATCCAGCACCCTCAAGAACTGACTGGTTGTGGGTGAGGGATTTTGCCAGACATGGGAAGTCATTTCTGCTCCAGCCTGCTGCCAGCCCCAACAGGCTTCTCGGCTCCCCCAGCAGCCCAGCTAAGTTGCATGCCAGGTTTCCTGAAAAAGTACAAATCACAACTCTTGCGATATTAGGGTTCTTGGGTTTGATCATGCATGGTACTGAGCCATCTGGGACAATCCAGCAAAGCACATGATTTACTTTAAGCATGTGAGTAGTTTATTGATTATGTATGGCTTTTCACATGCTTCAGTGCATCTACAATGTTCCACTTTAAGAAGTACTGAACGCTTATTCTTTTACTTAAAATTTTGACATTTATAATTTTAGAAAAAGATTATAGATCTATCTTAATACAGACCACTGATACCACTTACCATTTTGCAAGATGTCCACCATTTGCTTACATGTACGATCATTGTTAAGGTTGACTTTATATCCCAAAGTCATAAAAGTATCTCTGATATGTGCAGCATCTGCATCAGTACCTGACCGGAATGCCATTCCTTTGGATATGAAAAGAAGAATCATTTTAACAATGTAAAGACCACAATATTCCTGATGTGTGACGTCAGAGCCAAATTCTATTTAGTTACTACAGAATAAGTCTAGACTAGTGGTCACCAACCAGTAGATCGGGATCTACTGGTAGATCTTGGAACCGTTGGCAGGTGATCCTGACAGGTTTGGCCAGGAGGCTATCAAGTACCGGCCCTTCATCTGCCCCTCAGAACTGCAGTGCTCCTCCTGCTCTCTGCCTTGGAGCTGCCCCTCGTCCCCAGGAACCTCCTGTTTGCTGTGCAGGGCATGGGAGGAAAGCAGGGGTTGATGTCAGGGTTCCCCATCTCCCATCCTGTACCCCATCTCCACAGAGCGGGGGGCAGGAATGGAGGGAGTTTGCTGGTTGCTTTTGGGAGTGGTGCAGGACTACAGTAGAGATGAACCTGCCTTAGCCTCCTGCACCACCACCCAGAAGCCTCCTGTGGTAAGAAGTGCCCAGCTGGAGCCCACATTCCAAACCCCGACCCCAGTCCTGAACCCCTCCTGCCCTCCAAACCCCAGCCCTAGCCCTGAGTCCCCTTGTCCCCAAACTCCTTCCCAGAACCTGCCCCCTGAGCCCCCTCCTGCACCTCAACTCTCTGCCCCAGGCTCAGCTCAGAGCCCCTCCCATACTCCAAAGCCTTTAGCCCAAGATCAGTGTCTGCATGCCCCTCCCCCGCACCCCAATTCTCTGCTTCCAGCCTGATAAAAGTGAGGGAGGATGGGGGAGGGAGGATTGAGAGAGCAGGGGCAGGGCCTCAAAAGGGACAAGAAGGAAGTGGGGCAAGGGTGTTTGGGTTTGAGGTAGATCCTGGATTGCACTTAAATTCAAAAAGTGATCTCATGCTTAAAAAGGTTGGAGACCACTGGTCTAGACCAACTCCATTGAAGCAAATACTCCAGATTTACAACAGGATTTGACTCTATATATTTACCACAAATAAAGCAAAGGATTTTTCAAAGAAAAATGGTATTTTCTTCCAAATAGATTTTTTTTTGCAAAGTCTCTGGGACTAAGGAACAACATTAATATATCGAAAACTGCAAAGGTGAGATACTGGCTATTAAGATCAGCTTGATAAGTAGAATTTCCTATATTTGCAATTCTCCTCCCTCCAAACAGATATTTGGAAATAGGTACTATGAGAATTTACACACATTTAAACTACAACATTTTTACATTTAAAAATCTGTTATCTGGTTGCATATTTAAGATGGAAGAAAATTAAATTTTACCAGTTTCTTTCAATTAAGAAGAGCTTGAAAAATAAAACAGAAGTATGAACAGTTACCAGTGGCTGGATGGAAGTTCTTATTATTTATTATTATACATATTCCAATTTCTGGATAATCCATTTTGTAACTCTCATCTGACTGTATTCCAGAGTCCATGGATTTGCTAACTGGTAGGCTCTTTCTGTATGGAAGCCAGACAATATAACAGATGAGTTTACAAAAAACAACCACCATTCTTAACAAAAGGAAACTTCCAAAACTGATTTATAACTAGCCTTTTTTCTAATTTTTAATAAGAAATATGGAGAGCGTCTTCTGCAAGTAGTGAAAGTGATGATAATTTTCACTACTTGCTCATTAAATATTGTAAGTACCTTTATGAGATCAAATCAACCGCTTGATTTTTAAGTCATTTAGGCTCCATATGGGTTTTGGAGTCATACGCACAAAACAACTTGCACGATTGCCCAGCATAGCCAGGCTCTAAAGTGTGAAACTGATTGCATACTGTCCTGTTACACATGCAGCCACACAAATGAAAAAAAAATCTATTTTTAATCTCTCATTTATAATAATCTACTATGCAATTTTCAACAATCTTAGGTAAAAATATTTAGACAGAAGTGTGCCTAAATTGAACAAAGGGGGAATATACAAATCTAAATTAAGAAAACAGATGGCCATACCAAAAAGCACAACAAACAAAAAATTGTATCCTTCAGATTGTATCCTTTCATTCTCAGACACACACACACAACTTCTACTTACATGAGTAAATAATAGTTGTGTGTGTATCTGACGACAGAATTGGTGTTATGAGTTTAAACTTAAAATTAATGTACATTAAAAAACCTCTATTAACAGAATGCTAAGATTACATAGGTAAGTACTCAAGAGTTAGGAAATGAAAATTAAAACTTCATGTGCAACCTTAATTCTGTTCCCATGTACACATTAATTACAATACAGTTCATTACTCTGATCCAGTTTACTGAAATCACATTCTTGCAGTTCGCTCATGTGTAAACTGTTGCAAGACTGGAGCCTACATGATTATATAACATTCTATTTTTCAAATAATACACAGCCTTTTTAAAAAACAACAACAAGTACATATGTATAATAGCTCACAGTTCTGTGTGGTATATATGTATCAGATAGAGACCTTAAAGTAATTTTTATTAATGGCCAGTGGATGTACAAAATTCACACCATCCCACGCAAACAATAATGTAGAATTTTTATTGTCTGTATGCTTTACAAACTACACAAAAGAGTTCACCAAAAAAACTGGTTTGAGTCCTGTGCAAAGTTATTCTCAGTGGTGAAACTGTTACATGTCTTCTGGATAAAACTGTCAAATCACCTAGCCTATACAGCTTCAAACAGAGAACTTTATGCTTACTGAAAATCCCTTACTCATCGTCCTCATCTACTAAACATTTCAATTACGGTAGCCTCACCTTCATTGGCTGTACCATCTTAGGGCTACTGCACTTTAACTATGTTTGCATGTGCAGAACCTGATTTCAAAACTTGTAAGGCTGACAAATCCAAACCAATGTTAACTGGAACACTAAAAGAAACTATTTGTTAGTTCTTAGGGGTGTAGTGACTCCATGGTTTGTTTTTTGCTTCAGTTCCTTGTGCTCGCGCACACACACTTTCAGTTTTGCAGTAGACAAGATACGTTGGGTGTGAATTTGATTTTTCAAAAGAGTTATTTACTGGCTTTTCAATATTGAAGAACTAACATTTGTGATATTTATTGTTTGCGTTATTCGCAGTTTCTACACACAATTTTATTAGAGAGCTACTTCTCAGGACACTAAATATAAAACTTAAAGTATAAAAATCACACTTACCCTTGGGAACCAAAGAGAGATTTTGTGTCTGCCTCATCTTGACCCAATTGCAGTCCATCTTTTATATTTGCCATTGTTGTTCTTATTAACCTGAAAACATAAGGAAATAGAAATATAAGACACAAATTCCTTTTATTCACAATTTAACAACAACTATTTCCTGTTATGCTATTGCGAAGATATTCAGACAGGCATAACAAAATTAGGCAACAGGATAGCAAGACAGACAAAATTCAGTGTTTACAAATTCAAAAGACAGAACTTGGGTGGAAGGTATCTGGATTCTATATTAATTGTACTCACTCAAAACATCAACTCAAATAAGCCATCAAAATAAAGGGATGTAGAAAGAAATGGATAAAAAATATTTCTGAAAATTATAATGTTGCTACATAAATGCATGGCACAATTTTACTTTAAATAAGGTGTTCAGTTCTGATACCCTCATCTCAAACAAAACAAACAAACAAACAAACAAACAAACAAAATCCCCACAGAAATAAACACACCCCACCCCACGCCACAAGAGAAATAGAAGAGGTCCAGAGACTGTCAATAAAAATGATCTGAGACTTCCTTCCATAGGATAGATCTTAAATTGCAAGCCTCTGAGAGAACAACATTTTCCTACAGATTGGCAGGCAGATGGTCTACGTTGGGAGCTGGTTTTTAAACTGGCTCCCCTCACGGACCAGTTCACGTCTTCCACCCTGCGCTGTGTTTAACCAGTTAACTGATGAAGTGGGACCTAATGTTTAACCAATTAACCGACTAAGAGGGATCCCAGGCTGGGGACAGCTCCCACCCAGCTGGAGCAGTGGCTCTGAGCCCCTGCCAGAGCAGTCCCTGCCTGTGGGGTGCCTGGGTTCGCTCGGACAAAGTCTATTCTGGACGCTGGAGCAGCCCCTGCCTGTAGGGCACCCAGGCCTACTGTGGATTAGAGCAGTGGTCCCCAACGCGGTGCTCGTGGGCGCCATGGCTGTGCCGGCCCCGGGCTTCCGGCATATGGGCAGTGCCGACCTGGGCGCATGGCATAGGGGCGGCGTTGGCCCCGGGTGCGCAGCACATGGGCAGCCTTGCCACCGGGTGCGTGGGACATGGGCTGTTCCAGCCCAGGGCACGTGGCACAGGCACCGGCTCCGGGCACGCAGCGCATGGGTCGTGGCGGCCCCGACCCCGGGCATGCGGGACATGGGCTGTTCCGGCCCCGGGCATGCGGCGTATGGGCGGTCCCACCCCTGGGCATGCAGCACAGTTGCAGCGCCAGCCCCAGGAGTGCAGCGCATGGGTGGCGCCAGCTCCGGGCACGCAGCGTATGGGTGGTCTCACCCCCAGGCGCGTGCGCGGCCCCGCCCCCGAGTGCCCAGCAGCCCCAAAAGGTTGGGGACCACTGGATTAGAGCAACATGAGAGCAGCCCCTATCCATGGAGGGCCCCTGCAGGTCTGGAGCAGCCCCCTGCCTGTGGCAGGTGGGGAACTTGCTCTAGCACCCACTGATTACCAGTTAACCAGAACCGGTAAGCATTACAAGTTTAAGATGATGCTTCCTGGTTTACCTTTCACATTCCTATTATACAGAGGGCAGGAACATTTATTGTTACAAAGAGAGGAGAAAAAAGTGAGAGCTATAAATATAAACTCTCATGCTTCACTGACTAAGCCAGGCATGAAATGAAATGAGTTTGAAAGAAACTTCTTCAATGGGCTGATTATCCCATATCTGTCCACTGCAAAGATGGTTACATCATCTTCTGAAAAATATGGCAAAACTAACAGGTGAGGCCTGGCATTGACAGGGCAAAGTCATTTTGCATAAATTACAATGATAAGAAAATTCAACAAATTAAATATATGTAATAGAATTTTTATTAATTTGGTTGCAAAAGAGAAGTAAAAGAACAGTTTTAAATTTGTAGGATTTTAACTGCAAACATTATTCTTTTTATTTAAAAATAGGGGCTGTGCCCCCTGCTCGCTACACTCGCCAACCCCCTTATCTGGGGATAGGCAGCCCTGGCCCTCTCCCTCCGCCACTGGGCCCCCTGAGGCCAAGCCAACCCTGGCTCTCCCGCCTTGCGGCTGCTGGCAGGTTGGGCCAGGCCAAGGTTCTCTCCCTCTGGCTGCCAGAGGGGTTGGGTTGGGCCATTCTCTCCCTTTGGCCGCCGGGCGGTTGGGCTGGTATGAGGCAGGCCTGGCTCCCAGTAGGGGTCAGGCCAAGCCCCTGCCCTCACCAAGGATGGTCTGAGGTTGCCCCGGCTCTTTCCCTCACAGGCTCTTGTGGAGGGGGGCTGGAGCTAGGTCATGCCCAGCTTTCTCCTGGCCACCGGGGGTGGGGATGGCTCCAAGGCTGTGCCTAGCTCTCTCTGGGGGGAGAGAGGCTGCTTCAGGAGGGGGAATAGGGCCACTTCCAGGTCTCTCAGGCCCTGGGCTCTCCCCCCAGCCGCCAGAGAAGGAGGAGGAGGGAGGCTGAAGCATGGCAGCTGAGCAATAGAGAAAGGGGAGGGAGGAGTCAGGTTGGACGCAGAGTGACAAGCTGATGTCACTCTGTTGACCCACAGGAAAAGATTACACACACACACACACACACACACACACACACCATGAACAGTAAATTTGAATCAGAAACTCGTAAAGCTTCCATTACTGTTTCCATAACTAATTTGAATTATTTTGTGATTTTTAACAGTAAACATTTTCTTTGCATTAAAATGACAGTTGAATAGGCAACTTGGTTTTAATTTTAGCAAATACTTTATGAACTCTAATCATAATAGTCATGACTTTTTTCTGATGAAAAACAAAAAAATTATTCAAACCAGTGTTTCTCAAAGTGGTATGCAGATCCCCTCTGAGAAAGCAGGTTTGTTTACTTACCTGCTCCGCAGACATGGAGCTTCGCAGCTCTCATTGACTACAGTTCACCATTTGCAGCCAAGGGGAGCTGTGGGAAGCAATGGCCCAGGTCACACTATTTCCTGAAGCTTTCCTTGGCTGCAAATGGCGAACTGCAGCCAATGGGAGCTGCGAGTCTCTGTGACTGTGAAGCAAGTAAGTAAATAAATTGGAGTGGCCTGGTAGCAGCTCTCTCAGAGTAGATCTGCAGACCACTGAGAAACACTGGTTTAAACCTTTCACCCTGAATAATTCAGTGTAAAAAGGAGTGCATTATGCTAATTTAAGTGGCAGGACTGTACTTGCAAAATTTGGTATTTGTAAGTAATTGGGAAGTATGACTATTTTGCACAAACAATCCACAAACAAACTCTTCAAAATATATAATAGATGGATCTATATAAAATTTTAAATAGCCAAAGATATCGAGTTGCACGAGCTGCTGATTAGAAAAGATGAAGAAAAATAGCATTCTCTACTTCAGTTCAGTGTGGAGCTGGCAACGTAAGTTTGATCCTTTTGCAGCCATACTGTCGATAATTATCATATGGGTAGCTCTGTTAGTGTATATCTACACTTGCACACTCTTTTGAGAGAGGGATGCAAATGAAGACATTCGAAATTGCAAATGAAGCCAGGATTTAAATATCCCATGCTTCATTTGCATAATCACGTTATGACGCTATTTCAAAATAGAGCTATTTCGAAATACAAAACACGGTGTAGATGTGGTTATTTCAGAACACACTTCTTCCGATATAACCCAGTGTGAGGTGGCAGCAGCCCCTTTATATCCATGGGTATCCAGATATGTGAATGCAGATATCCACAGCTCAATTTTGCAGATGTGGATACAAATTTTGTATCTAGAACCCTGCAAATCTGTGGAAATCCATTTTATATCCTCAGGTATGCATATCCACTTAAAAACTGGCTCCCCACAGTCCCCTCTTGCTGCCAGATACGGAGGTAGCAAAGGGGGGTGGGGTGGGGAGAAGAGAAGAGTGCATGTAGTCGACAGGCTTAACCAATAAGCCCAGGCTTATTGGTTAAACATGTAGTTAACTACACATTGATATCCCTATCATACAACCCCCTACACATTCCCAAGGCTCTGCCCTGAAGGACCTGTGCAACTCTGGGTAAGTCTGCTAGTGTAATATAATTAACAGAGTAACAATGACTGCTCCAGATAGGAAGAAAATGTGGGGTCTTCAGCAAATAAATTATCTTAAATTAATTCACTCTTACCCACAACTTCATGGTGACTGAAGTCAGATATGTATGCTCTCCTCCAAAGTCACAAAAACATAATTTAGAAACATCCCAGTTACTACTAAAGCCCATTTGACTTGTCAATAGGGACACTAGTAAGTGGGACTTCTGAATTATAACATGACTCAGTGCTTTTAAAAATACTGTAAACAATATGAAAACACTTTGCAAAACTATGTTACAAAATACAAAAATACCATTTGATCTTGGCCAAAAGGCTGACCCCATTGGGGCCATTTCATGGCTCAGCAGTGTTCCAGTGGTAGATCAAATTTCCAGTTTGATGTATTCTATATTGAGTGGAGATGGCCTGTGCAACTTTGGGAAGATGCAGTGCCAGGAAAAAAAAGTTAGGCTGAGTTATGTGCTGAATGTTTTATTTACTTTTTCTATTTGAACATTAAGTAACTACAGATTCACTTACATCATTTTCAAAATGAGACCAGTAAATTATCTTTAATGTTTATGGAATATTTGAGTTTCTTAATAAAACAAATTATCTACACTTGTTTAAAAAACACAGAGACCCATCAGCAGACATCTGTTTTGTTGCCGTGCACTCACAGTCAGCAATAATTTTTCTCTTTTCCATAGCACTGCCAATACTGCCAATACTAAGCAGTAGCAATACTCTTGGGAGGTCAATGCTGGTTCTCACTAACTTAGATTACTAAGAATTACCTCATCTTAGCTAATGCAATGATGTCATTTTCTTTCACGGAAAATGCACATTTATCTTGGGAGGATGATCTCATGCAACAGGGGACAAAAAAGTACGTTTGAGCAATCACGTTTAGAATTAATCATAACTGTTATTCTGCTCTTTGACATTTTTTTCCTGAGTTATAAATATCAGCTATATAAAAAGAAAGCTTTTTTAAAAAAGCGGATGTGATTACTGGCAGAATACTGATCCTTTTTCCTTAGTTTCTGGGCTATTTACTTTATCATTTAGTATTGTTTGATTTGTTTTATTTAAAAAAAAAATCAGTACTCAAGTAGATAAGCAGCCACAAAAGAGATAAAAGATACAAAAAAGATACTTTCCCTAGAGCTTACTAACGGGGAAGGAGCAAAAAGAATCAGTTAAAACAGGTCCCAAAATTGCTAGCAAATTACAACATATTACTGCAATAACAGTCTCCCTGCAAAAAATATTATTCAAATAAGATACTTTTTAAAA
The DNA here is from genome assembly GCA_030068395.1 of Apalone spinifera. Lineage (NCBI taxonomy): Eukaryota > Metazoa > Chordata > Testudines > Trionychidae > Apalone > Apalone spinifera. Next base: position 71,073,949 of record JANRFK010001234.1, read on the forward strand.
TGACAGATGTTCTAAGTTATTCCTTTTGCTAGGACAATGACAAACTACTAAAATAATTTATTGACTGCAGTCAAAAGACTTACAACAACTGCAAATCCAATCCCTAACATCATCTGGATTTACTGAAATTATACTCAATCAGACACTTCATTGTAGGACATAAATGTTTTAAGGTAGTGCAATCACTGAGAGGTTTTTTACCACTACATGTCAACTATGAAACATATGTTAAGGGAAAGTAATAGAGAATCAGAATATAAATAATATTAATATTTCTTTGACTTGAGAAAGCAACTAACTAAATGGTCTTTTGTTACCCCTGAAATATACAAACCATAATGGACGAGACAACATATGTTCAATATATACCAGCTATGTTATGAAGCAGTCCTCATAGCAAAACAAAATGTCTCAATATCTTTTTTTTTTTATAATTACCGATTTTCTCCGAGTTTATAAATTCCCACTTTTCAACTAAGTGATCAAATAGAATACATTCATGAATGAAATAGTGGAATGACCATTATAGGTTGTAATCATAATGCTATTGAAACCTTGATTTGTGATTACTATTGGCTAGGTGAGCTGCTCACCTAAGAGAGACTACAAGCCACTCTAAGCACGTGATCAGAAAAATATCTCAAGCCATTTCCTAGCTTAGAATCCATGAATATCAAGGACAACTTAAAACTGAAAAAAATAACATTACAATATGTACAAATATACTGCAAAATGGTTACATAACTTAAAAGATCCGCCACCAAAATACTGTTGAAAGACAATGCTGCAATTGCTACTGGAAAATATGTCCATGTTTTGTCCATTACACTGGTCTACAATTTTTTAAAAGTTGTCTGCTTCAGAAATAAAATGTGCTATTTATTATGTATTTTGATGTGCTGAATTCAAATATGACAATTAAAACAACTGATTGGCTACTGTTTCCAAGATATTTAAGTTTTTACATTTTACGTCTATGTATATTGTGTAGATAGTAGAGTTTTAATCATAAATTGTAAACCTAGGTCTTTTCATGTGTTTATGGTTGCTTTATATGATAATATTTCACCTGTCCTGTTTATGTAACACTTTAAAAATCTGCAAAAGGGTTACATAAATAAAATTTATTATGAAACAAGAGGCAAAAAACTATTATGTACATAGTTTAGTCCTATTCGGTGTCTACTCAGCGCTTCTTGGCTTGTCTCTTGTATTCATTAAATGGAGCATCTCCTGTCACTATCCAGCAATCATCTGCAAGTACTGATGGGCTCCATTTGCCCTGATAGCATTTCTCCATTGTTGCAATGTCCTGGTGAAATCGCTCGCCGTGCTCGTCGCTCACTGCTCTGCAGTTCGGTGGAAAAAAATCTAGATGAGAGTGCAAAAAATGTATCTTTAGTGACATGTTGCAACCAAGGCTTTTGTATGCCTTGAGGAGGTTTTCCACCAACCATCTGTAGTTGTCTGCCTTCTTGTTTCCAACAAAATTTATTGCCACTCACTGAAAGGCTTTCCGTGCCGTCTTTTCCTTGCCACGCAGTGCATGGTCAAATG
>JANRFK010001234.1:71079090-71096126 GCA_030068395.1 Apalone spinifera
GGGGTCAGAGAAAGGGAAGCCCTGTGCTGCCTCCCCCTAGCTGTGCTCTCCAAGGTACAGAGTAGGCTTTGCAGCTTTTTATTTTCAATAGTGATAGAAATGTAGCCCTGTTAGTCTGGTGTAGCTGAAACAAAAAACAGGACTGTGTAGCACTTTAAAGAGTAACAGGATGGTTTATTAGGTGATGAGCTTTGGTGGGCCAGACCCAAATCAAACTTTAGAACAGAAGGGGGATGGGGGAGGGGGGAGAGGGAGGTAAGTGTCTGTGAGCTAATGATATTAGAGGTGATAATTGGGGAAGCTATCTTTGTAATGGGTAATTATATGTGTGTGCCCTGGAAACCACACTTACAGTGGACTATGTTTGTTTTTGCTCTAGTGAAACTAGGATTTAGGTCAGAGGCAATGTTCCCTTAACTTTTCCTACTTGTCTACAGAATAAACTATCTGTACAGAGGCATGTGCAGATGAGCACCACCAGAAGAAGCACATGCTGTCAGCTGTGGGCACTCTGATAATTAGCTGGGTGATATTTGAATTTCTCCTGTGTGGCCACCTAAGTGTGTGGCTTAGAGCAGCAATTGAGACACACTCACCTAGACTCATGTGTGTAGCCCTCCATCATACTGGGCCATAAGATTGTTACAAAGACTGTCTCCTGGGTTAGGGTACTTTTGCCAACTCCACTAGCATACCTAGAATTTGCAGCGGGTACCGTTTGAATCACAGCAGCACTTTGAATGCAGAGGGAGCACACTGTTTTTACCATCAATGTTGAGTGAAATGAGCGCACACCTCACTTCCTGTGTCATGTTCCTACTGGTAGGAAAAAACACTGTGAATGGAAGCCAGCAGAATCTGGCAATCCTTTGCATGAACAGTGGTAAACAAAAATGTCTTGTAGGCTACCCATATAACCTCAATTTATCGCATCTGGGCTGGAAGTTGCCTACCAGTGGCTTAGAGGAACAGTGGTCTTGGTATATAGCAAACAGAAGGTACCTACACCTGGTGTAAAATTTAAAAACTAAGCCTTTTCCATACTAACCACCCTGATTTGAAAATGTCACTTCCTCTTTTTTCCTTTCCCTGTGAGTTTCTTGAGACATGACCTTCATCATCCCTCACTAAGTTCTGGAGGTCACTGTACTCTATGCCAGTAGCCTGCTGATTAGCCCCCATAGCAAGAAGAGAACCTTGTGTATCTTTATTGACAGCCTACGGAATTCGGTAATCAAAGCATGATTGATCTCTAAATGTACACATGTACCTCTCTTCATATATCCGTGATAGCTCTGACAATATGTGCCTACTTAATCCTTCAATCATTTAATACAGTGACCTTGAACCCAGTTAATGGCAGTTGTATGGCAAGTTGATAAATACTGGAATTCAAATCTGAGACTCCATGTAAACAATGGCACAGTCTTGTAAACCTGCCTCGTGTTTTCTTACAAATGCAGCTATGCTACTGCACCATTTCTAGTAGCTATTGTGAGTACTGGAGAATAAACTGCCATCTAGAGGAGGCAGAAAGGTGAGTGGGATATCTGACAGGGATATGTACCTCTGTCAAAGTTACTAAAGGGTAGAAAATTGTGACAGTCATCTAACAGAACTTGCTATCCTTGTTCCCTAGCCAGCTATCAAATACTGATAGGTAACCCTGACAAGCAAATGGACTGCCATGACCTCTTCAAATAAATTGTAGCCTCACCCATCATCCTTGTCCAAGTAAAGCCACAGCATCTTTATTTGTGTAACTTCTAGGGCTACAGGAGGTGGAGATAGGATTGTGTGTCCCTGCCCTGCAACTGGGGCTGGCTGGAACCAGAACCCTGCAGCTCAACCTGTGGCTTTGATTGGGGACTGCAGCTCGGGCCATGTGCTTCAGCCTGGCTTTTGTCAGGGGCTGCATTACCTCCCCCCCCCAATGTCCCTAGCTGTGGCTGAGGTTTGGCAGAGGGGAGGGGGAGCTGCTATCTGGGCTACTCATCCATGTCCTGCAGCTGCAGCCAGCTTCATAGTGGTGGCTGTATCTGCAACTGCTGGAGTCGGGCTAAATCTTTAAATACGTGGCTCTTGAGTGAAATGAGGCTCATGGCAGGGGTCTCAGCCTGTCAGTCCCCCTTTTTCCCCCCGGGACTCTATTCCTCCCCCTTACCTAGCCCTGCCCCAGATTATTTTTAGTGAAGTCATAGACAGGTCACAGCTCTCTGAATCTTTGTGTTTTGCTTGTCACTTTTAGTAAAAATAACCATGATAATCTTAGCCTTAGTGATGGTTAGCAAATTCTGACAGAGCATGTTGTATGTCATTGTTACCAGTAGCAAATTCTGACCAGATCTAATTTTACAACACTCTCACGGTACAAACTTTAAAAACAACAAATAGTCTGGTAGCACTTTAAACACTACCAAAACATGTAGATGGTATCATGAGCTTTTGTGGGCACAGCCCACTTCAGATGACTGGAGTGTTGGATATCCAGAACCAAAATCATAGAGTTACTTCCCCTTCTGCTTCACGCAGTGGACCAATCACTCCTATCACAATCCACTGCATTAATCAATTCTTCGGGGAGCTATGAGAATTTCCCTGGTGGCAATGTGCTAGTCTTTCTTTACTATAAAATGCAAGTAAGGCTTTGTCTCTGCTACACCACTTTCAGTGGCATAGCTCTGTCACTAAAAGTCAGGCAGTATAGTCACTGATTGTTGGCACTTTTGCTGACAAGGTACCCCCCAATGAGCAGTAGTCACATTGTTGACAGGAGAGGTCTCTTACTGATACTGGTCACACTGATGTTTGCTACAGCAAAACTTTTGTCTTTTGGGAGGAGGAGGAGAGGTTAGGACCACCGAATGACAACAAGTTTTGGTGCTCAATTGCCAGTACAGCTGGTCCCTGACTTACAAACAAGTTACAGACCAAACACTTGGTTGTAACTTCAAATGTTTGTAAGTTGGACCCCCATTCATTTACACGTGATCGTGCTGTTCATAAGCACGGATTGCGTTCGTAACTCGGGGACCGCCTTTATGACCATTTAATGGGAGGTTTGGTTGTAAGTACAAACGGTCGTAAATCGACCATTCGTAACTCAGGGACCGGCTGTATAGACATAGGTTAAGATGTGGGGATAAATCGAAGTGGAATAGGGTTGATGAGCTGGATGTAGTGAGCTCTAATGTGGCGTTCACGCATAGTCCCGTACTAATGCTTTAAACACATGATTCTCCAGTGTAATGAGGTTCGGGGATATGTTGCTAAGAACTCTTTTTCAGTAACAGATCAATTTTCTGTTCTATATGTCTCTTTACCATCAGCCTCTTTGGTTATGTCTGTGCTAATAAATCCCTCTAGGGCTGTTGCTACACTTCAAAGGTGAAAGTGCTGCATGGAGTTTGGGGTCAGCTAGGGACTCCCACACTGACCCCGGACTCCATGCAGTGCTGCCGCTTTGAAATGCCTCAGGGAGCCCAGAGTCAGGCGTGGAGCCTGGGATCAGCTGGGGACTTTTTTGCTGGCCCTGAGCTCTGTGCAGTGCTGCCGCTTTGAAACACCATAGAGAGCCCAGCATTAGACTCCATGCAGTGTTTCAAAGCAGCAGTACTGCATAGAGTCTGAGGTCAGTGGGGGAGTCCCCAGCTGATCCCAGGCTACATGTGGTGCTGCCACTCTGAAATGCTGCATGTAGCCTGGGGTCACCCCAGCTGGCCCCAGGCTTCATGCAGCATTTCAAAGGGGCAGTGCTGTGTGGAGCCCGCGTTCTGGCCCCAGGCTTCAAACAGCACTGCTACTTTTAAGCACCCTCTGCTCTTCCCTCTGCTCCCTTGCTGCCAGCTGCGGACAACAGGAGCTGCAAGTGACTGTACATGTGGATGTGTGAGGTGTGTTGCTTTTAAAAAAAAAAAAATCTGCAGTCCTCCAGAGGCTAACCCTGGTGAACCTCATCTGTCTCGTAGGTTACTTATTATCTACCTCTGATCTAGTAGGTAGAAAGGATGTGAGTGCTTAACCAGTAAGTCTCGCCTTTATTGGATAAAACTTATAGTTCTGGTTAACTGGTGAAGGCAGTAATAGCTCCCTGCCTTTCACAGCAAGAGGTGTTCCAACTGTCCAGAGCAGCCCCTGTACACAGGAGTTGTTTCAGCAGGCCGGAGCAGCCCTGGACTGGAGTGGGCCCCCCTTCCTGCCTACCTGCCCTTTAATCAGTTAACCAATTAAATGGGATTTTACATCCCCTAGTGTCTTTCTGAAGTGCTACAGTGGTGTAGCTGTTTCATCACAGCAGCTTAAGCGCAGACAAGCCCTTAATTATAGTTTGCCTCAACTTGATCAATTAATGGGAAGTTGAGGCCTGACTTTTTAAAAAAAAAAAAAAAAAAAAAAAATTCCAAAATTTCATAGATCCAAAAGATCAAGTTACCAAACTACTTTGTATTTTGTGGCTTTAAAATATGAATTCTCTACTACTACTACATTTTAATTCCTAGAATTTTTCCTTCCTTCCTTTTGGAAACTGTGCTCCCCTAAATTTCTCTTTTGTGCAAGGTAAGAATTTGGCCACAAGGGCAGGCAACTGGTTTTCTCTAGCAACCGTCTTCTAATCTCCATAACTGGGTTTTGAACTGGAAGCAGATCTAGAGAAGTCAACTATGGAGAAAATCAGGAATAAACATGTTTTACATCATCAAAGTCATGCACAGCAGATACATGAGAAGACTGATTCCCTTTCCCTAGGGCTCTGTCTACACTACAAGTTTTCTTGGCAAAAAATGTTAGAGGGACTCATTTGCATGAGTCACAATCTCATTTGCATATCTCTTGCTGCTCTGTTTTTGCGCTAGGGCTTTTATGCAAAAATAAGCAGTGTGGACATTTTTGTGCAAAAACAAGTATTGGCAAAAAATATGCAAACAAGTCCTTCGTTAACATATTTTTTGCAAAGAAGACTAGTAGGGTAGACAGAACCTAGGTGTTTATAATCTAAGTTCCTACAAATTCTGTATTGCCAGCCCTAAAAAGTGTTTAAAAAAATAATCTTGAAGCAGGCCCCTCAAAATTGAGGATAAGCTTTAAAATAATAAGTGTTTTATTTGCCTTTTGTTTTTTGAGCTGTTAGGATTAGTGTTTTTTAGCCTTTCTCTAACTATGAAGTCTAAACATCTATTTTAAAGAATGAAAGCTGAGATTCTCATGACTTCAGGAACTGGATTGTTAACTTGAAGTATCACTGGAGTTGGCAAAACTGCAAGTTGATCCACAGGGGATTAATCATTGCTGGACGTAAGTAAAACTCATAAATATCTTGACTTCAGTAGGACTTATTTTCAGGGATGAGGATTTTCAAAATCAGGTCCTCTGCTATGAATAGTCTACCTTACTTCTACAGAATATCCTGTCTTTGGTGCAAGTCAGGGATATCATTCTGATATGTCTCAGCTAGACTTCCCTCTTGATTCAGCAACTAGGGGAGGCTTTTCTTGTATAATTTAAAATGCACCTCAGCTTGGAATTTTTCTTCTCCATCAGGTTTATTAATCTTAGTAAGGTGAAGAGCCCAAATCCCAGTATTATTGCCATAGTTAATGCAAGTGTAAGTAGCAGAGAACTTGAGAATTTGCATGTATTGGGTTTTTTGTTTAACTTGGTGGCACGCCTGTCTAGAAAAGTCTCAGTAGTTTTATGTTGAATAAGACCTGAGGTTTCCTTTGGAAACCAGGATTTTCCTTAGAATGTATTTCTCCTGTAGAAGCAGTAGTCTCTGTTACTCAGAGGGATTGCCTGGAGGTATTCTTTTAAAAAAGTATAAAGACCTGTAGGCATAGAAATGTCTATCTGCAGGTAAACATCAGGATCCATAGATCTGCAGGGATCTACTCCCAAGGGCCATTGGGGCCAACAGAGAGGAGCATGGTCTTGTTGTGCCTGGGAGCCAGTGCTCTGCACCAGCAACTGCAAAAAATGCAGACCCAAAAATCAAAGGGTTGGGGGACAGAGTAATGCTACTGGTCTGGTAGCTTTAGGGGTACATCTAATTTACATCCCTTTATCAAAAAAGGATGTAGTTTAGATCTAAATTAGATGTATCAAAATTGTAAATGAAGCTGGGATTTGAATTTCCCGCGCTTCATTTACCTAATGGTGACTGCAGCTTTTTTGTAAATGTAGATTACAGGATCTTTTGAAATGGGGCATTTCTGTCAAAAGATCCCTGTCTTGATCGTGGGGTTTTTTTTTTTTTTTGTTTTTTTTTTGTTTTTTGTTTTTTTTTTTTTTGAAAAGCGGCTTTTCAAAAAAATCCGTGGCCGCCATTAAGTAAATGAAATTCAAATCCCAGCTTCATTTACAACTTTGCATGTCTAATTTACAGCCCTTTATTGAAAAAGGGATGTAGTTTAGATGTACTCAAACAGAACAATCTCTGTAATAACATATTTTCCATTTGCCTTGCTTCCAAGAATCTCAATTCTTAGCCATCTGGAAGAATTCTGAGGGAAGGGAATTTCCCTGGACAAAAAATATAAAATTGAAAAATCTGTAATGATGCTAATGTTAAATGTAATTATAGTTTTTGATTGTGCATTGGTGTGTGGGTTTTTTCCAGACTTGCTGCCATGTGCTTGCTTTATGTAATTAGAAGTCCAAAGGTTGAGAGATAGCGAGTGCTGTTGGGCAAAATGTCTTTTTTGAGTACTGGTAAGTTAACTATTTCAAAGTCTTGACAATTTTGAGACCAATAATTGAGTAAATAAATTAGGGTAACATATATTGAGGCTATTAAGTAGATGAAAGTATTGTTGATATTGGATGTCAATGGTTAACCAGTTAACTGTTGACCCATCTGGGCTGGAGCGCTCCCCTGCCCGTCCCTGTTCAAGTGATTAACCAGTTAAATTATATTTAACAGGATTTTTCATGCCTCGTTGATATGGAGCCATATGCTAAGAGTGTTCCTTGGTTTTGAATCCTCTTGCTTTGTCTTATTTGGGTATGTCTACACTGCAACGTTTTTCCATAGTAGCAGGCATTATTCCAGAAAAATGTCGTGAGAACCATAGGTCCAATGATGCATACCCAAAGGGGAAAGGACAGAACCAGGTGAACAACTTTTAGTAAATAAAGGATATTTATTTGATAGAATAAATACTATAAATTCATCACTAAGATTTTTAATAGACCGTGTTAATAAATACTGTAAATTCATTATTATATTAAACGTGTCAGATATAAGGATGGGAATGGCAAGGGGAATAGTCTCTATTCTAAAAATATCTAGCTACACTACTTCAATAACAGTGATAATGACACTCTATGTACTACCCAAAACAACTACAACACTAAGCTTATACAACAAAGAAAATCAAATCATACATACCAACTTGCACAGCACACGGAACATTTCAAAGATAGCGGTTCGGTTGCGAAGGCCTTGGTTACGCCGGAGAGTCGGGGGAGGTGGCTGGTCGGTTGATCAGGCCTGCATGCTTTGGAGTATACGGGCAAGCACACGCATGGTGGTACGTATGTTGCGAAGACCTCCTAGAGCGAACTGTGCGATGGGTATTTATCCCCAAATCTGCACATCGCTTTCCCGCGCTTGCATATTACCATATGTGGCCCAATAGTTACCAAGTGGGGGTCTGTGTTCCAGGGGTTGGGCTGAAACTGTGCAGGTTTCATGCGACCAGGTAAGCCCTGCAGTTCACGCCAAGGTGACGGGTGGGAGAGTCTGAGGCTATTTTCTCCTTTTCACACCTTCCCTTTAGAAAAAGGCAATGGTATGCAGGAAGGGTGTGGCCAGTTTCTCCCAAGGAGTACTGCAGCCCACTATAGCAAGAGCGGCTTGGCCAAACTTTTTACTGGGGGGGGGAGACAGTGACAGTGTTTTTCCTAACATGCCCCCGTGGCCATGGCTGCGTCTGGGAAGACCTAGACCTCCACCTCCTCGCCAGCCTCTGCTTCCTCAAAGGCAAGCAGCCCCTCTTGTTCGAGCGTGGAGATAGGTAGGGCGGAGATACGGTTTGTGAGCTTTTTATGATGGCCGCAAACAAGGCACAGCACAAAGCTAACAGCCAGCAATATGACACAGAGGGACCAGAAAAACTGTCTTAATCCCCCAAGGCCAAATATGGAAGGGGACCCAGCCAAATATGTTCTCCCACCAAGAAACACTCTCTGGCCACCTTAGCAACCTCCTCGATATCATCAATAATCTGTTACATTTTGTTCAATAGACTTAATTTCCATACAACATTTACCTGCAAACTGAGGGTAGCTATTGCCTAACCAGCAACAACACCCAGGTTCCTTTAACAACAAATAATCTAAAGCTAAACGGTTTTGCATTACATACACGCACGTTTCTTCTACATTTTGATTAGTAAGAAGAAAGGCAGTAGCAGTCTTATTGCCAAGTCTTTCAATGCTAATGCCAAGGGCTCAAACTTGCTTTTGCAAAATCAAATTGCCTACGGGGTTAAATGTGACCACAACCTGTGCAGTTTTACTAAACCAGCCTTCTATTGACTTCCAAATGTCCCAAGATCCACACTTTTGTCGATGGGTGAATCAGGGATGTGTTTGTGTTGCATGGGAGTAGATGCCTCCTCCCTCAGTTTGGACTTAGCCAAGGGTGCAGCATCCTATGGTGTGTGTGCAGGAAGAGTGGCGTGGGCTTGGTTGTCGCAAATCCAGAAGTGTCCAGGGTGGAGGGCATTGAGCTTCGAAAAAGCCAGTGTTTGGCTTTTGGTGGTCCATTAGGAAGGTAGTGAGGTCGTACTCATTGTTGTCATCGCCCCAATACCAGGGAATGGGGACCAGGTTGCCGTATTTGTGGCCATTGGTTTCTGTATGAATGCAAGAAATAGACAGGTCAATGAGTTCCCTAAATATGGCGTTAGCGGAGATAAAGGGATATGACTATGAGGCATTCTCCTCAGGGGAAATGAAGGCAATGGAGGTAAGGTTGGGTGGGAAACTGTGGTCCTGAACATTAATAAACTGCGAGGTAATGTTACTGCCGGAGCTGTTAAATAGTCCATAGGGACTAAGGACCCAGGTGCAGCCTGACTGATTACCAACAAAAATAGGCTGGTACTTAGGCTCTTCGGGGCAACAAAATGAAGCTACCACTGGGGGAGGGAACTCCCAACAGAGTGTCTGGTGGGGCTAAGGTGGGGTGAATTGAGAGGGTGGTAAGGGTGGGAGCCCAGGAAATAGGGCGCAGCTGTCGGCGCATGTCCAAGCCCCAGTCGGTCTCCTTAAGTGGGTCTGACACACATTTAGAAAAATGGGCCAAACTAAAAACGGTGCGTCGGTGGCTGAGAGTGCGGGGCGGGTGCAGACGATGCAATTGGTGAGGTTGCTGGTGACCGCATACGCAGTGGCCCAAAGCTCCACGGTGTTGGTGACACATTTTTGGCCCTCTCCGGATGGTAGGGTCGCGAACAGCATCTATGATAAAACACGTAGTGGTTCAGTTACCACAGAACTGGCTCAAGTCAATTAGTTGCGTCTGCTTAACCAGTTATGGTGGGCCAGCAGGTGTCGCCCAGAGTCACTAACCAGCACCCAATACATATTGGGGTACTTGGTGGGACCCTGGATGATGGCCTGCTGTGGATGCATTTCCATTGTGGGCAGGAATGCAGACCCATACTGGGTCATCTGCCTTGAATCGGGGTGTCAATGGGCCTTAAGGTCTGGCCACCGGCTGCACTGCTCATTAAGATTAGTGTAGGCTGTAGGTGGAGATGCCAGCTCTTAGTCGCTTCCTTTCAAGGAAGTGCGGAGGGTAGTCTTTAGGATCCCAACTTTTACGCTCCACCACGCCATTACTTTGGGGATGATACTGCAAGTGGATGTGGTGAGCGATGTTAAACTGTAGGAAAAACTACTGTAGTGCATTTGACTGGAACTGGGGGCCCCCATCAGTTTGAACTTGTCTGGGCACTCCCTAGATGGCCAAGAGCTCCAGCAAGGCATTAGTAAGCGTGCTGGCTGTGGCGCGTCATAAAGACTTGCACCATGTTTGGCGGGACCCAAGATCTACAACCACAATGCCCTTTGGGTACTGCATGGCGCTGGGAAGGGGTCCAATGAAATCAACTTGCCACACCTGACCCGGTACAAACTTTACAGCGGAAAAAGTTCCCGCACAATGGGATACTGTACCCATGTGTTTATGCTCCTGGCATTTTGGACACTAGTGCGCTGCCTGCCTCCAGCTAGCGACTGAGATCAGGAGGACCTACGCAGGCGTGATTATAATGGCGGTAGTTTTTGTCCGCGCTAAAGTGTCCCCACTCTCTGTGGAGCCAGATGGCCAGGGGTTCAGCGCTAGGAGGCTCGCCTTTGTCATCATTGGGGATCGTAGCACTGACAGTGCTTACGCTAGCCTCCTGCAACCTAGAATCTAAAAAGGCATGGGCCTAATCCGTATCTGGTTTGTGTGAGGGGCAGTGGACTATAAAGAGGCACCAATAATGCTGACGGGCCATGATAAGTAAGAGTTCCCAAAATTCTGGGTCTTTCTGGGGGGTCCCAGCCCCAGTGGCTAGCATGTAAACATACATTGGAATCAGTGAGGGGCTCGGTAGGGGGGTGGGTCTTAATGGCATGGTTGATTCCGATTGCAAATGCCTCGGCTTCTGCCTTCTGTGCCAGGGGCTAGGGCCCTTACTTCCAGGTGTTTGCATTTGGTGCAATACATGCCAGCCTTGTCTGAGCCTTTGGTACTGCCATCAGTTACAAGCCAGGGGTCACCCAAGATGCCAATAAAGGCGGGTCTGTTTTGATCATCATGGGCTTGACACAAGTCATCGTGGTGACTCCAGTAGTACCTGGCTCGGCACCAAAGGTCAGACCACGTTTTTTCTGTGTCCCTGAAATCATAAGGGGGTACATCATCTAACCATTGGAGGGCTAACAGCCCAGGGGCCTGCAGGATTCCCCAACAACTTCTTGACCAGGGTTCTGCATACTTGAGGGCAAGTAGCAGTTTCCCATGGGGACCATAACAGCGTTCTGGCCCTTGGATACGGTGCATTTCCTGGTAAACTACTGCATCCTCCTGGAAGACCTCTAGAATGAAGTGACTATTTGTCCAATTGACCACTACTGACAATTGCACCTCCGGGTCATAACGACTTACTGTGGGCCACAGAAACTCCTCCTCCCCTAACACCTGCAGAGCCTGACGGTGCTCCTCACCCCAGGAAAAGGAGTAAGTTTTCGGACAAGCAGCTGTAGCGTGTCTAAGGCTGAAGTGCATTATGGACTCTCAAAGTGACAGTAGTAATTAAGCACCCCCAACACTGCTTGTAACTCGTGCTTGTTTTGGGGGGGTTAAGGGTCCACTTCCCGAGGGGTGACTCATTATCCAATTTGGGGGAAATTCTCTTGGGGGAGATTGTGATGCCTAGGGAGGTAAATGTGGTCGCTACATCCCTTTGGCTTTTTCCCTCATTCACAACCCACCCATCGTGCTGTAGGGCATCCCATATGGCGTTAAGGGTGACCTGTGTGGTGTCTTTTGCACTGCCGATAACCAAAATGTCATCGACATAGCTGAGGATGTGTGAACCCTCGTGGGGGGGTGATCTTGTTGGGAGTGCGCTGTAGGCGCGTGCTACAGACAGCAGGTGAGTTTCTGTACCCTTAGGGGCAAACTAGCCAATTAAACATGTGGCCCCTGAAAAAAATTAAGCACCCCCTTTTATCTACCATAGGGACCTGGTAGAACATGTCTTTCAGGTCCAGTGTAGCCCCCTATGCAAACATCTTGTTGCGAACAATGGCCAGGAATTCCGGTAATGAGTGAGGGGGGATGTAAATGGCACAGATTCTACATGGTCATTTGCTTGGTGGTAGTCTGACCAGGCAGTATATGGGGTTGTCTCTAGGACAATTTGGTTTAGGTATACCCCAGCCTACTGAAAGATATTTGCTACCGCTAACTTCTCGTAGCTTTACCTCGGCCATGAGGTTGTTTATTAGCATTCGGATTTGGCCGACGACTTTGGGGGGTGGGAATGTGCTAGTGTTTCCATTGTGTGGACTAGCATAGGGGAGTGGGCTAAAGGCTGGGCGGTCAGGCAGTTAGGTAGCACTGACGATACCTGGTCTTTTAAGTCAAGTCGTTTTAGCTCCCCCACGCCAAGCAAGCTCTGGCCTCCTACCAGGGCTTTGACTCAGTGCACCCTCCCATTGTAAGTGATTTTAATTTCTACAAGCTCCGCTTGGGCGGCTTGGTTTAGGCCTTGAACCCACCGCTTCATCCCTAGCTTTTTATGCAGTGTCGAGGGTGTGACTAGTAAGAACTTTACTGGGTTCTGCTCAACTATAAGGGTGGCAAATGGCTTTAGATCGTCATCTGGGGACGCTGCCTGATGGTATGTGGCTACTACTCGTTTTTTGGCTGGGTGTTCAGGCATTCGCTTTCGTTGCCCCATGCTAAGCCTTTTGCTTTTGCTAAGAGGAGTTGTTCGGAGGTCAAGAGTCTCCTAGCCTCCTCTTTGGTAAGCCCGCTGTTAAGCAGGAAACCAAACAGGGCCCTCTCCTGAGGGGTGCATTCGGGGTACATTTTTCTCCCTTGGAACCAGGGGTGGGGTCCTGAAGTTACGGTGGCTCCCACTCCCGCCGATGGTTCGGGTTGGCGGGTCGGAATGTAGATCTTATCTATTATGATATACAAGCTAGCTAATGGTTGGTCAATGACGGTGCGTAGCCACATTATTTGGCCAGCATCTGGATGCCCTGTGGCCTCACAAACTTCTGTCGTGAGAACCACAGGTCCAATGATGCATACCCAAGTGTGGGAAGGACGGAACCAGGTGGACAGTTTTAGCAAATAAAGGATATTTATGACAGTGATGAATTTATAGTATTTATTCTAAGATTTAATAGACCCTGTTAATAATGAATTTACAGTATTTATTCTACAATTTCTAGTTAAATGTGTCAGATATAAGGATGGGAATGGCAAAGGGAATAGTCTCTATTCTAAAAATATCCAGCTACCCTAATTCAATAAGTGATAACTACAAACTCTATGTACTATCCAAAACAACTACAACACTAAGCTTTACAACAAAGAAAATCAAATCATTCATACCAACTTACACAGCACACGGAACATTTCAAAGATAGCGGTTTGGTTGCGAAGGCCTTGGTTACGCCCGAGAGTCAGGGGAGGCGGCTGGTCGGTTGATCAGGCCAGCAGCGCTTTGGAGTATACGGGAAGGCACACGCATGGTGGTACGTGTGTTGCGAAGACCTTCTAGAGCAAACTGTGCAATGGGTATTTATCTCCAAATCTGCACATCACTTTCCTGCGCTTGCATGTTGCTATATATGGTCACCAAGTGGGGGTCTGTGTCCCAGGGGTTGGGCCGAAACTGTGCAGGTTTCATGTGACCAGGTAAGTCCCGCAGTTCTCACACCAAGGTGACGGGTGGGAGAGTCGGAGGCTATTTTCCCCTTTTCACACCTTCCCTTTTTCTAAAAGCAATAGTATGCAGGAAGGGTGTGGCCGGTTTCTCCCAAGGAGTACTGCAGCCCGCTACAGCAAGAGCGGCCTGGCCAAACTTTTTACTGGAGGGGCAGTTTTTTCTAACAAAAAACAATACTTGCTTCCAGACTGCAATTGCGTTCTTTCAACAAAAAGTCCAAAGAACAGAGGGATTTTTCCAACAGTGGTAAACCTTTCTACAAGGAATAACACCTTTTCCAAAAAAGCTTTCAGGAAAAAGTGTGTGTGTGTGTGTGTGTGTGTGTGTGTGTGTGTGCGCCCATAAGCAAATTCTTATCAGATGGGAAATCAACTAGTCAATTAACTTTTTCCCCTTGCTGCCTCAAGAGGTGGCAAAGAGGGGGTACTTCAAAGCAACAGTGCTGCACAGCTGAGCCTGGGATCAGCTCTGTGGTGCTGCCCTTTGAAAAGGCACCTTGGTATTTGCAAGGGACAGTGCTGCACAGCTGAGCCAGGGATAAGCTGTGCAGCGCTGCCATGTGTGGAGCCTGGGGTCAGCTGGGGACTCCCAGCGTGGCACTTCCATAGAACCTGCGGTTAGTTGGGGAAGTGCCATGTGGAACCCGCGGTCAGCTAGGGAGAGTCCCCAGCTGATGGCAGTTTCCGCTGAAATGCTGTGTGGAGCTGACCCTGGCTCTGCATAGCATTTCAAATCGGCAGTGCAACATGGAGCCCGGGATCAGTAGGGGACTCCCCTCTTTGCTGCCCCCCTCTCATTCAGAGTCCCCTGCTGGCTCCAGGCAGCGCTGCCACTTTGAAATGCACAAGAGCCCCCGCTGGGGACTTGTGTACGTTTCAAAGCTGGCATACTGTGTGAAGCCTCAAGTCAGCGGGACTTCCCGCTGGCCCCGGACTGCACGTGGAGTTCTACATTTCTCCTTTGAAATGTACAAGTGCCTATCGATTAATCGAGTAGTTGATGGAAATTCCATCAACTAGTCGACTAGTAAATTAACCGTGACTTAACATCCTTAGTGTGGATGTGGAAGAGGGAGTTCTGTTGAAGAGGCCTCCAGGAAACAGAGGCAGATAAAGTACCCCAAAAGTTACTTGAGTAAAAGTACTGCTACTTTGGAAAAAAATGTAAGTAAAAGTCAAAGTATCCTTCTGGAAAACTACTTGAGTAAAAGTACAAAAGTATCACATTTTAATTGTACTCAAGTATCCAGAGGTAAAAAAAGCTATCCTATGGAAATCTATTGTTAACCACCTAAGTTATCATAAGGCACCATTATTTTTCATATGCTTGTGTGTGTGTGTGTGTGTGTAAAGCCCCAATAACTGTTGATGAAGATGCTCCTTCTGGAAAAGTGTAGAGCAGGGTGGGGAACCCTTTTTGGATCGGGAGCTACTGACCTATGGAAAAAATCAAGTGGGGTCACACAAGTGAGAGGTAACACCCCCCCAATTATAATATTTACACATAGGGAAAGCAAGAAAAATGTTTCCTGAGCACTTGTTAGAGTTAAAATTCAATGATATAAACTTCTGAACTGGGCTAGTCACAAATGGACAAGAGACTGAATAGTTAAATCAACAAATATGTCTGGTGTTAGGATAATTATTTTGTATATCTGGACATGTATCTTGACATGTGATATGGTGGGTTTTGCTGTTTTGTCATATTGTTGCCTGGATGAGAGTGACAAGATGAGTGAAGTAATATCGTTAATTGGACGTTTGGAACTCCTCCGAGCTCTTCTCCTGTCTGTGAAGCTCAAAGGGCTAATCTCACCATCCAAAACTGTTCCAAAATAATTTAAAGAGATTACTTCACCCACCTTGTCTTCGTTTGGGTTTTAACTGCTTTAAAGCTTGAACTCTTTGCATCTCCATTTCATCATTAAAAAATTATCAGACCTCCTTCCATAACTTCCCAATAACTGTGGAAAATTATAAAAAGAAAAGCTTAAAACATTCCACAAAGTTATAAAACAGAGTGCATTTCCCCCAAGCTTTTTTATAAGCCAGAGCCGCAGTGGTGAAGCATTGCACAGAAGATGGAGCAGGGGTTAGGGGAGAAAAGGGGAAAGAGCCTATCTTCCCTCTGAGTTTGTCATGACTTGCAGTTTCAATGAGGCACTTAATCACATCTTCTCTTCAGATTCTCATACTACGAACTGCAGTGACCACTAGAGCATGAAGAAGGTTTGCAGGTTACGATGGGAGCAAAGAACATTTCCTTATTAATCTTAATGAAAGAACAACATTGCTCAAAACAGTTTGAACAAGGCCCTCTGACCTGAGAAATTTCAGGGTACTGATAAATACAACTTATAGTGAAAACATAAACAAAACCTGAGGGTGTGGATAGGTCATTAAGAATTGAATGGAAGGTAAATGTTTCAACCATCCAGCTACCCATCACCCAGTGTGACTCATTTCCCTAGGGGGCATATAGGAGAGCTGATTTCAGTAACGGGCATCTCCTCTGCACCCACCTGCCTCACATTGGGGAAGCAGCAGCCTCCCACCCCAAAAAAGTGAGCAAAACTTCTAAGCCAGCCAGGAAAGCAGGAGGATAAAACCAACTGCTCAGTTGGGGGGGGGCAATTGAAAGGTCTCTTCTCCCTCCCTCCCCCCCCCCCATGTTCTATCCTGCTCCAAAGCTAGTAACCTAGCCCTCTTCAGTTCCCCTATAGGGCTTTTGGGGGGTGAGGGGGCAAGGGGTGGACCCATACCTGCTCCACATTAGCACACATTCAGATAGCAGGGTTGCTCCAAATCCCACCCAGTCAGTACTCAGAGGGAAGCTGTGCATACAGACACAATTCTTCAATCCCCACCAAACTCAGCTGCCCATCCTGAGTCTCTTCCAACACAGCCCACCCCACCCTCTTGCCACAGGACTTCTACAGGGGGTCCTTCTGTCCCAGGGAGAATGGGGAGTCCCTGCCCTGGCCATCCACCCTGTTGCTGCTTCCACAAGAGCAGAGGATTTACCTGACAAAAGGAGATGCCTCTGTCCTCCCTGACCCTGGCTGAGCTGGCTGCTGGGTTTCCCTCCTGCTTAGCTGGCTGGCCTCAGGTAAGGTCCCATGAGACTATTCAAATGCACCCCCTCAGCACATTGCCCTGGGCAGCCACCCTGCTTGCTCAGGTCTCAGGCTGGCAGTGCCTGCATAGATACTGTTTTTGAGTGAAAATGTGTTGCTGGGGCTATTAGAAGGCTTCTTTGTTGGCAGGGTTATTGTGTTTATTGAGCAGGGTGTGGTTTATTTTTTGGATGATTTGGGTGCTTGTACATGCAGCTATGATTAGAAAAATCAGAATGATGAAAGTAGTGCGTAACTAAGTACTTCACTACAATTTCTGGAAGCATCACAAATAAATTACTTGAGTAAAGTACAAATACTGAAAAAAATGTACTTAGTTACTTTCCATCTCTGCCAGGAAATCACAGGTGTCCTGCTGGCCATTCCATCTACACTCCTCGCAACTCTATACAGTAAACTTCCAATAATCCGGCACCTTTAGGACCCAGGGGTGCCGGATT
>JANRFK010001234.1:71096226-71118578 GCA_030068395.1 Apalone spinifera
GAAAGAGTGGAGTTGTTGTGGGAAAGGCAGAGAGGGGTACATTCCCCTAGTGGGGAGGCCCTGGGGATAGTTATTGGGGTCCTTGAGAGAAACTCTCCCTGCGGGCCTCCCCAATGCGCACTCCCACTTCATGGGCCTGCCAGATGGCAGCTGTGTGTGGCCGCTCCAAGGCCCTTCCCTCCCAGCTGGCCTCTGCCCCCAATCCTGGAAGGAAGGCCTTTTCTTGCTCTCCACAATGTTGTGAACAACACAACAGGCCCAGACCACCTGGGAGAAGTTGTGCTTCCCTGTATCCAGGCGGGTCAGGAGGCATCTGAACCTCACCTTCAAGTGGCCGAAGGTGCATTTGGTTTGGATGTGGGCCCTGCCCAGGCGCGTATTGAAACGGTCCCTGTTCAAGTCCAGGTGGCCAGTGTAAGGCTTCCTAAGCCACAGGATGAGGGTGTAGGCTGCATCCCCACAATGCACAGTAATATCTCCACGTCTTCGACCCTTAAGTCATGCCAGAAGAAGAATGTGCCAGCCTCCAGCTTCTGATATAGGCTAGAGTTTCTGAAAATGCAGGTGTCATGTACCCTCTGTGACCATGCAACAAAAATGTCTATAAACTGTTTGTGGTGGTCAAACAAGGCCTGAAGGATCATCAAAATATAGCTCTGCCTGTTAGTGTACTGGGCAGCTCGATGTTCTGGGGCCTGGATGGGGCTCTGGGTTCTATCTATGGCTCTGCCACAGTTAGGGAAGCCCAGGGTGGCAAATTCAGCCATGATGGCATCTAGGTCGCGCAAGTGGATGACCCTGCACAATAGGACAGAGTTGATGGCCCTCACCACCTGCAGGAGACAAACACACAAACCAGAGAATCAAAAGTGGAGCCTGAGCTCTTGGAAGGTCCCCTGCCTCTCCTCCACAAACACTCTAGAGAAGCCACCCCCTGTGAGACTGCAGAACACCCCCCCCCCAGGGATGGGGCTTCTGACCCCAGACTCCCCTCTTTCCCTAGGGTCCCCTTTTCATGATTCCCTCTGCCCCCTTCCAGGGACTGCAGCCCCACTGTGCCTTGCCTCCATGAGGAGGGACCTGATGGTGGACTTTCCCACACCAAACTAGTTACCCACAGATCGGTAGCTGTCTGGGGTGGCGAGTTTCCAGACGGCGATGGCGACGTGCTTCTCCAGGGGGATGTTGGGTTGCATCTGGGTGTGTCATTGTTGGAGGGCAGGCGTGAGCCAGGCACACAGGTCCATGAAAGTGGCCTTCCTCATCCTGATGTTTTGGAACTGCTGCTGGTCATCCTACTGCTCCATCACCAGCTGGTCCCACCAGTCGGAACTGGTGTCCAGCCTCCAGAACTTTCTCTCCACCATGGGGTGCAGGTGCAAGGGCCTTGCTCCTGCACACAGGCCAAGGATTTTAATGATGAGCTCGGAGTCGAGCTCCTGCAGGACCATGAAGGCAGCCTGCACAAACTGCTGTAGAAATTGCAGCATGGCAGTATGGGACCATCATAAGCCCAGAGTCAGCTCTGGCTCCATGGCAAGGAGCGTGCTATGGTGTCCAAAAGCTGGGCAACTACAGCACACACTGCAAATGCTTTGCTGTCCCTCGGAGAGGTAGGCAAGCACACAGGAGACGCTGAGAAACAGTTGTCTGGAGGGGTCCCTTTTAGCATGCATCTCAGATAGCCTTAGGCAATAGCACCTGGAAGCAGCTGCTGACCTAATGCCCTACCTGAAGTGGTTCCAGGTGGCCTTATATGTGAGATAGCATCCACACTGATTGAACGCTATCTTTTGAAATAGCAGATCTCTATTTCATTGTGCTTTTTGCATGTGGACGCTCTCTTTTGAAATAAGCTTCCAAAAAAGCTTATTCCGAAAGAACCTCGCAGTCTAGATGTAGCCTTTGAGTGGCAGTTGGGCCTTATAGGCATAAGGCTAAGAGACATAATCCACTGAGATGTAATCCTTACTCAGGTAGTGACTTCCTGTGTCAGCCTAGATAAATCACTAAATTTTTCTTAATTCATTGGTGCGAGAATGAATTAATGCAATCTGTACATTTTGAAGATGTAAATGTTATTAAATACCATTCTGTAAACACAGTATCATGCATTATCCTGAGTTTTTCCCCTATTCTAAATAATTTCTGTTCTTCTTCGAGGTGTGTCCCTGTGGGTGCTCCACTGTAGGTGTCTTGATACCCCAGCACTTGGAACCGGAACTTTGCAGCAGCAGTATATCTTATCCCCCACCCCCCCCGAATGGCAGCGCACACACCGCCCACACCATAGCGAATGTGCCGTCAGCTGCTCGTCAGTTCCTTCTCAACCGCTCCTGGTTTAGTCGGAACACAGCAGCGTTCCATGAAGTACTCAAGATTTACTAAGAGTTATTAGATAGTGTTGTTAGCTAGGTCTCATCAAGGTTTACCCCTCCGGGTAGTTAGTTTTAGTTGTTTAAAAAAAAAAAAGTTATTTTTGCTTCAATAGTTACAGTAGGTTGTTCAAACATGCCAGTTTCACTGGAATTTAAACGGTGTCTGACATGCTGCATGTTCATACCCATTTTGGACAGACATGTCCAATGCATCTGATGCCTAGGCAAAGAACATTCACCATTGCAAAAAACTCTCAGCCAGATCTCTGAAGACGAAAGAGCTGCAGTTAAAACTCCTCACTCCGGAAAAAATGGAGAGACCAGCCTCCGAACCGGCACCTCAAGTCTTTCCGGTGAGCACCTAACCAATGGCAGCTCCTGACCAAGGCCCCTCAGTTCCAAGAGACTTCCCGGCCAAAAAGAGCACCAAAAAAAAGCATTCTTCACCCTCGGCAGAGAGAGCACTGAAGAGACTATCTCCCTATAGTAACCCTCCTTCATCTAAGGGAAAGGCTACTGAGGATGCGCAGGCACCAGGGAAGTCCGGTATGGACAAACCTCAAGAGGTGACATCTGCAAACGGTGCTATTGGCAAAATACAGATACCACCACTTTGACAGTATGAAAAATTGTATTGAACAGCTTCCGAATGATAGTAAACCATCTTTCCAATCCAACACTGAAGGAGGATTCCTTATAGCTAAAATGGCACTTCAGGCATCCCTCGACATGGCAAACACTGCAGCACAGTCCTTAGCTACCTCAGCAGTCATGCGACAGGTATCCTGGCTCTCTCTCTCAGGATTTCCTAGACAGGTACAAAATACTATTGAGGATCATCATTTCGAGAGCCAAACACTTTTTTCTACAACAACAGATGCCTCCCTTCACTCCCTCAAGGATTCCCGAGCAACCTTGAAGACCCTGGGCATGTATATTCCCCAACCCCGGAAAAAGGCTAAACAGGCAATATATACCGCAGGGCAGAGCATCATAATCTTTCACACCCCTGACAAGCTACGACTTCAGGAGGCGGCAAAGACAACAAAAATGTAGGCAGACACAGGATCAGCCAACCACATCTCATACAACCAACGGCCGACAAGCCTTTTAAGGATCTTATTGAGGGTTTGACGTTGTTTTCCCTGTGCAATTTTCCAATGCAGTCTGCAGTCCTGTTACCAATCGTGGGCCAAGATTATTACATACAAGTGAGCCTTAGAGGTAATACAGAAAGGCTTCACCCTACCATTCACCAAATTCCCTCCAACACAAACTCCTTTGCCGTCCCTCTTCAGGGACCCCTCTCACGAGCCCCTGCTACAACAGGAGGTAAACAGACTGCTACAACTAGGGGCAATAGAAATTGTACCAGCTCATCACAGGGGAAAGGGATATTACTTAAGATACTTCCTTACTCCAAAAAATCAGGAGGTTGGAGGCCTATTCTGGACTTACACAGACTGAACAAGTATCTAAAAAAGCAAAGATTCACCATGGTAATGTTAGCAAAGATAATTCCGTCATTGGAATAGGGAAATTGGATGTCGTCCCTTGACCTCCAGGACACATACTTTTACATGTTAATGGAGGCTTTCCTCCTAGCAACCACAATGGCAAGGAGAGTGGGCTTCCGCCCATACATTTGCGAAGCACTATGCTATAGATACTTAAGCTTCACAGTCCACTATGTTCGGGCAGACAGTGCTAGCCACAATTCACCATCTGCATCTGAAGCCACTCCTTCCAGAGACTGATGGCATTGCTCTGTAGTCCCCTACAGTGAAGCGCCCACAGAGACACTCCTCGAAGAAGAAAGTGGAGGTTACTCACCTTGTGCAGTAACTGGAATCTTTGAGATGGCTGTCCCTGTGGGTGCTCCATAACCTGCCTTCCTCCCCTCTGCTGCGAAGCTGTAACATCTCTCTGTGGTAGAAAAAGAACGGACGGGTGGTTGATGGCGCACGTGTGTCGGCACGTTCGCGCTGCCACCTGGGTTTGGGGGTACTGCTGCTGAAAAATTCCGGTTCCAAGTGCTGAGGCATCAAGACAACAGTGGAGCCAACCACAGGGACACCCATCTCGAAGAACACAAGTTACTGCACAAGGTGAGTAACCTTCACTTTATGTTGATAATAAAATAGGCCTGGACATTTATAACTTGATTGTTCATACAATTGATGTTTTCATATTTTCAAATCAGTATGGGGAACTTAGTATTAAAGGGAGTTTCACAACTAAGTTGTGTGTTGATTGGGAATATAGGCTGCTCTTAGTCATGAAGCAGAGTGCAGATCAATCACAGAGGTATGCACAGCTATATGAGAAATTGAAGCACATGCAAAATGTTTTTGATTTAGTTATTTTTAATGTAGTACTAAGAGTTCATTTCCTGACTGCTTTAGGGCAAATGAAGAGAAAATGGGAAGAAAGATTAAAGAAAGTTGATGAACTAGCATCTCAATATAAAAGAAAGCCACTTTGCCCTATTTACAGGCCACACTTGTCTAAACCATGGCAACCGTGCTCTGTTTGGAATTTGTTTCATCGACAAGCTCAGGCTTTTAACTATGCAAAAACCTGTAAAGAGGTAAGATATTAAATTGGTAGAAGGTGTCTTCATTATTTAGAAACTTAATTTGTTAACCTACACAGTTTGGTTCAGGTTTCAGAATTTTTTAGTTGTGCAGTCCTGATATATCGGACAATTTTTTTTCCTTAAAGATCAACATGATATATCTGTTGTAATACACGGCAGTTTTAACATTAGACTCTGTTATTCAGTTTAATAGGGGGCTCGTTCTAACATAAGATTCTAGTTGTGTGATTAATGTCTAATAATAGAAGTGGGGATATTGGCAATTAATTGAATAGTCATGTACCCACACAAAATAGTCATGCAACCAATAATATTCAATAGTCCCCGGGAGCAGGGCCAGCAGCAAATGTGTTCTTGGCCCCTCTCCTTGGAGAGCCCCCTGCCACTCCATGATGCTGCTTCTGTATCTGAGGCAGCAGTGCAGGGTGGCAGCAGCCCCTGTCTGTGGGGAGTCTGAGCTCCCTGGGGACAGAGACTGTGCAGCATCCCACAGAAGTGTACACACACACACACACACACACACACACACACACACACACACACACACACACACACACACACACACACACACACACACACACACACACACACACACACACACACACTGGCCCGGCCCAGCCCAGCTGGCCCCAAAAGTGGTACCTGGAAGCAGCTCCTTGCCCACAGCCCAATCATAGGTGGAGGGCTACTCCAGTCCTGCCAGGCCCCCCATGTGAGGCTGCCAGTTCCCAGTCCATGGGGGCTGTTAGATGCAGCTGCAGCAGCCCCCGCTGAAGGTTGGGAGTCATAGTCACAGCAGCAGCCTGCACAGGAGAGGGGCTCGGAGCTGTGGCCACAGCCGGCTTGGAGCAGCCCCTGCCTGTGGCAGGGACTGCTCTAGCCTGAACCCAGCAGGAGCAGCCTCCCTCCTTTTAATCGATTAAATGGTTAAATGTAGTGTTAGCACTATAGGATTTTACATAATTTTGCTTGATTTAGGCCAGAGGTGGGGAACCTAAGGCTCGGAGGCCAGATGTGGCCCCTGGCTTGCCTGGATCTGGCCACCAAGGTTCAGGGTTCCTCCCCCTCCCCACATTGGGGAGTCCATGCTAGCACTCCAGCCCCTCCCTCCCCACTGTATGGCTGGAGCACACAAAATCTACAAGCCTGGGCCTCCCTAGGCTCTGGTGTGCAAGGGGAATGTGAAGTGTATCTTTCTGCTTATCAGTCAGGGGCCACATTTGTATGGGTTTTTTTCTTCTCACTTGTGTGTGGCCTCTGACTGATTTTTCTGTGCATCAGTGGCCCTAACCGAAAAAAGGTTCCCCCCATCACTGATTTTGGCCATATACTGCTTCTCTCTTCATTAGGAATCCTCTTCTCTCCACATTTTCTCTTCCTACTGATAGTACTGTGCCGATGATCAAAATAAGATTTTACTAGGCAAATACCACTTGAGGGTTTGATTAGGATCTCATGTGTACCAATGCAAATCCATAGTAGCTTTTACTGGCTTCAGTGAGCTTTTCAAAAGTTACAGTGGTGTAATTTAAATAAAAAGTTGGCTCTTACTTAGCAATAAAAGGTACTTGGGTTTTAAAGAAAAAAGCCTAAAACATCATTTGATAGGTTGTTGCTAATTAGAAAATAATTATTAATCTTTGCTCTGAGAAATTAATATCAAGCAAAAGATTTCAATTGGTGATCTGAAAAAGGAACAGTTAACTCTTTCTTTTAATTTAAAAAGGATGTTCGTGTGTTTGCTTTGGAAATGAACAAAGAAGATGGACAAAGGTACTATCTTGTGACAACATATACAGAGTTTTGGTTTTATTACAAGTGAGTATACTCAGCTGCTTTAAATCTCATCAGAACTGGGGCTGGTATAAACCAGCTCTCAGAAGCAGGGTACCATAACTGGCTCCCTGACACTGATCCCCTCAAATGTGCTATAGTGCTTGAACACAGAAGATAATTCATATCCATAGTGAATGATCCATTTTCATTCTAGTGCATCACCAGATGAAATGATTACATCTCCAGCAACCATTTTAATATATAATTCTTAACAGTCATTTAATAGAAACATATCACATGAACAAGTTCTGGTTCTGAAAAGTCTAAGAAAGATCTAAAATCATCTTAAAAATTAAAAAAATCTGTAAATGATTTAGCAATAATGCATCTGATTATCAAGTAGCAGAATTCTTAAAATAACATTTTTATTTAAGCTCTTTACATTTTGCATTTTTCTCAGTGTTATATCAAAATTCAGAGAAGTTGGTTCCATTTTCATTATAGATTTATTTTAAGGTTTTCAGCACTGGTGGTTTGCGCTATAAAACATGACAAGGATAATTTCATTGTTTAAAATGATTGTTTCCATTAGTTAATTTTAATCATGAAAACATATCTGTTGGTCCTAGGTGTTTGTAAACATTTATTTTTTACAAAATGTAAAGTTTAGGCCAAATGTATGTTTACAGTGTTTCTTTCATTACAGCCACAAAATACTTTGTTGATCAGAACAAAGTAGGGCTAGTCTTTAAAGAATTTCAACAAGTGTTTCACCAAAGAGGAATAAAAATCTTTCATTTTTTTGAATTATTGTTCCTAAACATGGATGATCACTCTTGACTATTTTCTGTTTAGCAAAGAACGCAAAACAAGTCTTATGCACTGCTATGAAGTTATTCCTGAAAAAGCAATTTGCAAACTGTATTTTGATTTGGAGTTCTATAAACCAGTTAATCCAGGAGCTGATGGCAAGAGGATGATTGCAAAGTTAATTGAGGTAAAACTGGAATAATTAAAATAGAATGTACTGTAGGTCTGTTTTACTTGTTGGCATTAATACAGCTTAACAGGAGAATAAAGTGAAGACATTTTCCTTATACTTAGTCCATAGCTGAAGTTATCCCAAATGAAATGAAAATTGATTTACACATTTTTAGATAAAATTTAGAAAAGTGTGTTTAGATACAGCTAGTTTAAAAGCGAAGTTTCTGGTTTTCCCACTTCAAAGGAAAACCAGAAAACTTTGCTTTCTAACGAACAATAAAAGTCGTGGTGATTGGTAGGACAGCATGTTCACCAGAGGCTTGTAGTTTCTCTTTCATGATGGATTATGTGCCCTAATACACAGAGGCAAAAGTAAGCCAGTACACTCTGGTGCAGCACTTCGGCAAGAAACTGGCTGACTGGGGCACTTAGTTGCTGCGGGAGGGGAGAGGCACTCCCAGCCTGGCTACCTGGTGTCCCTGGGGTGGATTGTGATAGGACAGTACCCGTAAGAATTTTTTTTCATCGCTGCTAATACAAGAACCATAGAACCAAAGAAAGAAGTAAAATTAGGGAGCATATTGGCATGCTCCTGAGTTAAACAAAATACCTCCTCTGTTTTTCCCTAAGTTCTTCTCTTTCCTAGCTACCACAGTTGTCAGTCCCTTTTTCCCCCAGTGTTGTTTTTATTGAACTTAGACCTTTTTTATTGTTCAGTAGAATCACTTCTTGTTAACTGTTGATTTTAGTAATTAGCACATGTTGGATTTTCAAGTGGATTTGGTGGGGCTTGTAATGGAATGTTATCTCCAGAGCTTTGTGCATTCATGCTTATTGCTAGGAGAGAAAGGAGTCACAGACTTGAATGAGGGTTTTCCTCTTGGAGAAGTGCTTGGAGGGTTCATGTCTTTGTGGGCATGTGAGTCAATTCTGAAATATAAGGAATCCTCAAAGAAAATAGTTGGATCTAAAAGAGAAGGATCTGAGGTACCAAGATCTGAAACTTTTGGACTTCCTGGATCTAAGATCTTTAGTCTGGCTCTATATATAATATGACTAAATTATTGTAAGTTTGGATTGTAAAGTCTCCAATATTAGTTTTCACTAGGGATGTTAAAAATCATTAATTAGGTAACCATGTAACTGTTCACAATGGTTACATGATTACACACTGTAGGCTCCCTGGGAGTAGAGCTGGCAGCTAGTGTGGCTGGAACTGGATCCCAGCTGCTGACCCTGCACTATAAGCTTTATATTGCAGCTGCACAGCTGGCTCCCTGAGATCCAGGTGCACGCCGGAAGCTGGCTTTTAAGCTGCTAGCCACCTGCAGTCCTGCTCCTGGGGAGCAAGCTGCTATCTTGAGGCAGCAGTGTGTGGTGGCAGCTAGCTCCCAGCCCCACTCCCAGGGAGCTGGCTGCTGCCCTGTGCTGCAGGTCTGATACAGAGCCAGAAGAATGGGATGGCAGCTGGCTCCCCAGGTGTGTGGCTGGGAGTCTGCGTGTAATCATTACGGTGACTCATGCTTAGTATAACTATTTAAACCAGTATTTTTTAAACTGTGTTTATTTGCACACCGGTGTGCTGCGAGGCAGTTGGAGGTGTGCCATGAAAAACAGAGTTAAAAATGGCCGCCTTTAAAGAGGCAGGCAACTTTTTTTTTTTTTGCGCAACAAAAAAAATCCTTGGTGTTCCTCATAAAAAAAAAAATTGTTCGGGGTTCCTTGGTCTTAAAAAGTTTAAGAAACACTGGTTTAAACGGTTAACTGATACTACGTTTTCACTGGACCTGTAAACTGTACTTTGGAAGCAATGTAACAAAAATGTGCAGATGAAGCTGTATATTAGGCTTTTAGGTGAGAAACTGGAAATTTGCAAGAGTCTGTTACTGGTGCAGCTTGTTTGTATTTGTATCAGTATTTAATAAGCCATGGAATTTCATAATACAAAAAATTATGTTTAAAACCAAAAATACCTTTGAAATAAATGAAGACATAAAATCTCCCCTTCTGTCAATATTTATGGATACCACTAAGTTATTTAAAAAACATTAAAAAAGCCCGATTATTTGTATTTTTCAGCTTGTTAGTAAAAAGCTGGAAGAACTTTATGGAGTTAAATGTTCAGCTGAAGATGTCTTGAACTTAGATTCCAGTACTGATGAAAAATTTAGCCATCACTTAATATTTCTGCTTCAGAAGACAGCATTTAAGGATAATGTTCATGTTGGTAAGCAAGTTTTCTTATTTCCAGTACATAAAGAGGAAATGTGTGGAAAGTTTGTCTTAAAAGTATAATCAAGCACTCAGATATTATGGTAATGGGGATCATAGGTGGAAATCAATATATTCCCTCTTCGAGGAGTGTCCCTTTGGGTGCTCCACCTTAGGTCTTTGGGGCGCGCTGTGTGCCTAGTTGGAGATTTATGGCACGCATAGTGCCATTACTACACATGTGCAGCCAACCATCCGCTCAGTTCCTTCTCTGCCATCAGTGGCGTTGGTTGGAACCTCGGTTGCTCTCCAGTTTTACAATAGATTTTTGAATTTATCTTGTTCTTATCTGTTAGTATAGTGTTAGTGGTTCTATAGTTAGTAGTAGTTCTTTCTAGTTAGACTTATTGTTACTAAAAACAATTTTTTTCTTCTTCTTCTGTTCCTGTTAAGGCTATCTTCTGCCTTAGACAAATTGTTTACCTGGGATGGCTGGTTCCCCAGGATTTAAATGCTGCTTTCAATTCCTATCTCTGACAGGCACTCCCACTGTGTACGGTGCCTGGGGCAGGCACACGCCACCGCTCATTGCCAGCATTGCAAGCAGCTAAGAGCTTGCATGTGCAAAGCAAGGGAGCTCCAGCTCAAACCTCTCTCAATTGAGAACACGGTGAAGCTAGCCTCAGACCTGGAGCACTCTACCCCACCTTGGCAACCCTCTCCCCTTGCCATGTCTGAAAAGGCGGCTCTGGCGAGCTCTGGTTTGAGACTCTTCCTCTGAGCAGTCCAGGAAGAGATTTCATTCCTCAAGTACGGATGACTCTCCCTCAGAGAAATGGGTACAAGCACCCAAAATACCCCCTGCACTGATCTCTACCAGGGCACCGGACAGGGAGGTACTAGGACTGTCTGGCACCAATGGTTCCTGAGGGTCCAAGGACCTCACCAAGACAGGCACTAAGGTGCCAGACAAGCCTAAGTCAAAATTGGCATCACCGGCACCGTCTCCACCCGTCCCAGTACCGACAAAAGCAAAGGCCAAATCAGCCTCAGCTGAAGCACTGTTGGCACCAAGGAAGGCCAAGCCTCACACTGCACCATCAGCACTGAAGAGTTTGGTGCTGATGATCTCCCACATGGCAATAACACCATCTGTGCTGCGATTAGCACTGGAGACCCTGGCACTACTCCCTTTCACTACCTCAGAGGAGCTCAGAGTAATGTCAGTGTCCACAACCCCTTTATTCGGCACCGACAGTATACCCTCGTCCGGCAGCTTCCCACTCTCAATTACATCAGGCTTGGCACCGCCTTCAAGTGACGAGGAAGACGAACCCTTGGTTGATACCCAAGCCGTTCCTCCCCAAAGCAGCTACAACAGCAACAAATAGCACTGCAATGGCAACCACCACAGTGGTTGCCCACTTCTGTGCCACTCCCGCCTAACTGGCCCTATTGGGACCCATGGCATCATACCGAGCCCAGCAATTACATCTGGTTCCACTTCAGTCAACTCCTGCAGCACCATCAAGAGTGACATCCCTGCCATCTCTTGACAGGTCAGCCTACCAAGAGGAAGATTACCCAGTCTCAAGTGATGAGGGATCCACTGTATCTTCCCACCGTCCAACTCTCATATCCTTGTCTTCCCCGATGATACCCTAATGCTTCCACCCCTCAAGGTGGGATATGACTTCCGTTTATTCTAAGAACTATATAAGAGGGTTGTGGATGTTCTGAAGGTCTCTCTAGTGAGTCTTCCTGAAATGCAACATAAATTAACTAGCATACTTCATGCCTCGCCGGCTGCTAAACAGGCCTTACCAATGGCCCTGGTGCTTATGGATCCTGCCAATATCATCTGGCATATGCCAGCCACAATCTGCAATAGATCTCACTGTAAATACTATGTTGCCCTCATGGTGCCAACTTCCTTTTTTCCCCTCACTCTAACTCATCCCCTAACTCCTTAGTGGTGGATGCTGCTAACCAGAGGGGAAAACAGCACAGTCAGGACCATGCTGTATGATAAGGACTGGAAGTGCCTAGGCCTTATGAGTAGAAAGGCTTACTCCTCTGCATCTTTATAGCTGTGTATATCCAACTACATCGCAATGCTCGCAAAATATACGCATCACATCTTTGAGCAATTTTCACTTTGACAGCCCTCCAGAGGAGAAAAGAGAAGAGTTCAGAGCTAATATAAATGGGGGCATGTTGATATCCCACATGCCCCTACAAGTGGCCCTGGACGCATCTGACATAGCATCACGATCAATTGCCACTGCCATTGTAATGAGGATATTCTCATGGTTCTACCTGTCTACCATGAGGTACAGGCCACGGTCGAGGACCTTCCTTTCCAGGGTTCAAAATTGTTTGCAGATACAACTCGTGTCACTCCGTTCTCTCAAGGACTTGCAGGAGACATTAAAATCCCTCAACATCCATGTCTCTGCAACAGAGCATAAACAGGGCAGATATTTTATACAATGCTATTTGCCTTTGCCTATTACTCAAGCTCAGAGGTGCTTCAACAATAGGAGAAGGCAATGCCAAACTAGACAGAGGCAGATCCCTGCCCAGCCCTCTACCTCCCAACCTTCAACCTCGAGACAAACATTTTGAAGATCAGGTCAAGAGTCTGATGGCAACCCCACCACTTTTTCTACCATCACCTACTTTCTTTCTACAATCAATGGTCCTCCATCACGACTGGCAAGTGGGTGTTGGATATCGTGAAGGGTAGATACTGCACCCCTTTTTCTTCTATTCCCTTTCCCATCCACCCTCCCATCCCTCTTCAGGGACCCATCTCACGAGACCATTCTACAACAAAAGATCAAACATCATCTTCTTCTAGGGGCCATAGAACCCATACCCCACCAGTACAGGGGCAGGGGTTTTACTCCCATTACCTCCTCACAACAAAAACATCAGGAAGAGGGAGACCAATGCTCGATCTCAGAAAGGTCAATTGCCACATATGTTCTCAACACTTCAAGATGGACACTCTGTCCACTATAATACCATCCTTAAACAAGGGGGACTGGTTATCAACTCTCAACATTCAGGATGACTACTTCCACATATCTATCCATCTAGCACATCGAAAATACCCAAGATTTGTCCTGGACAACTTCCAATAGAGGGTGTTACCGTTGGGACTCTCCACAGTCCCAAGGGTTTTTTTTTAAGGTGGTCACCACCCATCTCCACAAAACAAGGCATATCCATATTCCCCTACCTCGACAATTGTCTGATAATGGCAATCACAAGCCAAGAAGCCCACAACATAGTCTTATTAACCAGGACTCTGTTCCAGACCCTCAGGCTACAAATAAATCTACCCAAGTGCAGACTACAACCAGTGCAGACTATGGATTTTATTGGGGCCCACCTTGACTGAGTTCAGATGATAGCCTCCCTCCCACAGCAAAGATTCCAGTCCATCAAGGACCTTATTGATTGCTCCAAACCAGCCCACAAGTTCTAGCCAACGCCTGTCTTCAGTTACTAAGCCATATGGCAGTGGCCACATGAGTGGTAGCTCATGACAGGCTATGCATGAGGCCCGTGCAACAGTGGCTAAGGACTGTATACAGACCTCATTACAACAGCATCAGCAAATTCCTCTCAGTCTTAAACAAAATCAAATGAGATCACTAGTCGGGTGGGCGGACCCAGAAAAAGTATACGTTGGGGTACCTTTCCACAGACATTCCCGATGGTGACCATCACAACAGACGTCTCCCTCCTGGGATGGGGCGCACTCTCTGGTGCTCTCAGGACTCAAGGATGTTGGTCTCCACAGGAGCACACCCTGCACATAAAAATATTAGAACTCAGAGCAGTATTTTACGCATACCAACATTTCCTTCATCTTATATACAACAATACAGTTCAGATTTTTACGGGCACCAAGCCACAATGTATTACATCAACAGGCGGGGGGAGCCAGGTCTCATTGAGAGAGGCTATCAGTCTGTGGACATAGTGTGTTGCTCACAATGTACGCATACAAGCCTCTTACCTTCCGGGCAAGGATAATCTTAGTGCAGTCAGTCTCAGCAGAAATTTTAACTCCAATCATAAATGGGAAATGGACAACAACTTTCTACAACAGCTCTTCAGTCACCGAGGTTCTCCACAGTGGACCTGTTGGCAGCTGATGCCAGGAAGTGTCCACAATACTGTTCATGTGCGGGCATTGGCTTGTGTTCCCTGAGGGATGTGTTCACAATACCCTAGAGTGCATCCCTTCTATGTGTTTCCTCCAATTCTGCTTCTGCATCAAGTAATCAATAAAATGGCAGCAGATGCAGCAGCAGTAATTCTTATCACTCTAGCCTGACCATGAGAAACCTGGTACATTTACTTGCTACAGATGTCCAGGAGGTCACCATGGCATCTCTCATTGCTTTCCCCATTTTCTCATGCAGCAGGATGGACAAATTCACCATCCATCCCTCCAGATCCTTCATTTCCAAGCATGGTTTCTCAGTGGCTCTCCTCAATAGAAACAACATTCACTGATTAAGTTGAACAAATTTTACTGAACAGCCGTAGGCTAACAACCAGAAGATCTTACCTGTATAAGTGGCGTAGATTCTTGCTCTGGGCAAAACAAAGGTCTGCAAACCCATTGACAATGCCACTCTTGGCTGTCTTGGAATATCTTTTAAACCTAAAACACTCAGGCCTTTCATTGAGTTCATTAAAGGTTCACCTTTGGCTATAACAGCTTTTCATC
The DNA here is from genome assembly GCA_030068395.1 of Apalone spinifera. Taxonomy (NCBI): domain Eukaryota; kingdom Metazoa; phylum Chordata; order Testudines; family Trionychidae; genus Apalone; species Apalone spinifera. The sequence goes on from JANRFK010001234.1 coordinate 71,110,928, forward strand.
AACCCACTGAAAACAAATCTATCTTCGCCCATCCTACAACTAAGTGCTTCATTAAGGGCATTCAGTACACTTTTCTGCCTATTAAATCTCCAGTCCCAATCTGGGACCTCAATTTAATACTTTGTGCCCTCACCCATACACCATTCAAACCCATGGCTCCATGCTCCACTTAATTGATGAAGGTGGCTCTATTGATAGCTGTTACATCAGCCAAGAGGGTGAGTGAAATTGGTGCATTAAAGGCGAATCCACGCTTTACAGTTTTTCACAAAGATAAAGTGATTCTACAACCACACCCAAAGTTATTGCCAAAAGTATCCATCTCTTTTCACTACAGTGAACCTGTGATACTACCCATCTTCTTCGCAAAGCCCCATGCGAATGCTAAAGAGGCTATGTGGCACACGCTCGATGTGCGCAAAGCAATTGCCTTTTATTTGGACAGGAAAAGGGGAATGTGCAAGACACCTAGATTATTCATGTCCACTACAGAAAGATCCATGGGCACGCCAATCTCCACCTAGAGATTATCCAGATGGATAGTGGACTGCATCCGGTTAGCCTACCCCACGTTCAATCAAGAATCTCCAAGTAACATCCCTCTTATAGACATTTGCACAGCTGCAACATGGCCTTCCACCCACACTTTTGCTAGACATTATGCCCTTGATACTTACTTATCCCAGGACACCAATTTTGGGCATGCCGTGCTGTCCATGGTCCAGTATACTAACTAGCCAAAGCACCCACCTCCTCATTACGGGTACTGCTCTATAGTCACCTAAGGTGGAGCACCCACAAGGACACTCCTTGAAGAAGGGAGGGTTACTCACCTTGTGCAGTAATGGAAGTTCTTAGGGATGGTTATTCCTGTGTGTGCTCCACCCTTCCTCCCCTCTGCTTTGGACATATTCTGTTTCGTCTGGGGCAGAGAAGGAACAGAGGGAATGGTTGGCTGCACATGTGTAATAGTGGCAGGATTCACTTGTGCGGCCTACTGAGGGCACTGCTACCATAAATCTCCCACTAGGTGTGCAGCAGCACCCCAAAGACCTAAGGTGGAGCATCCACAAGGACAACCATCTCAAAGAACCTCTGTTACTGCACATGGTGAGTAACCCTCTTTTTTATTACATATTTACTTTTTGTTGTGCTTCAGCTCATTTCATGTTTATGTATTTTCTTTAGTTTTCTATGACTAGCAGTGCAATCTTCTCAATTTTCTACTTCAAGGAAATAGCTACTGGGTGTGTATGTAATACTCTACTGAACAAAGACATCACAAAAGCTGGTAACAGGCTTGATAGTGGTTTACAGTTGCCTACTTATTTTGTAGATATAGGGGTTTTTTTATTGGCTGAATTTAGATGTTATTGGCCAGATTCTTGACTCCAGCTGAGATATGCTCAGCCCAAAACCTGAATGACAAAACAAAGGTATGTCTTAAAGCCACCTTTCCATTAGCCTGATCTGGGGGATAGTAGGAAGTTCTTTGATTCTGGATGTAAGTTGGAAAGTCTTTTAAGTTACAACAGCTCTTCATGGGCCATTTTACCAGCCCAGGATCACCAAAGAACAGTGCCACTATTCTTGTGGGGCTTGGAGGAAGTGGTGTAGTACCTGCATAGCTAGCCCTATGTTAGCCAGAGAGTTGCCATGCAGGGAGAACATTCAGGAGTCCTTCAGAGCAGATTTTTGGCTGTTACGTGCTCTAGAAAGATAGAAAGAAGCCAAACTGGAACCAAGAATCTGGCCCTGAATGCCCACATTGGGCCTTATTCTTGCTCCCATTAAAGTCACTGGGAGTTTTGCTATTGACACCAATGGGATTACAATAAAATCTTTCATTTTGTAGAAGTAAAAAAAAGCTGCCTGGGGGTGATTTAAGATGGCTGGAGAAATAGGTTCCTTGCTCTCATTTCCAATAGCTGGCCATACCTCAGCCTGGAGCAACAATTACAAAGAAAATCTGATGTTGCCCCTGCAACCCTTCTCATGGAGCATGTGCTATCACTTTGTGACGATGAGTCTCAGAGGTAGCTTTGTTAGTCTGTATCTGCAAAAACAATAAAGAGTTCTGTAGTATCTTGAAGTCTAACAATTTTATTTGGGCATAATCTTTCATGAGTAAAAACGGAAGTGTTTTTTACCCACAAAAGCTTATGCTCAAATATATCTTAGTCTTTAAGGTGCTACAGGACTTCTCGTTTCTGTGAGGATAATACACAGAATCATAGAACTAAAAGGAACCTCAAGAGGTCAGCAAGTCCAGTCCCCTTCATTCATGACTGGACCAATCACCATCCCTCACAGGTTTTTGCCTAATCTACCCTTAAAAATCTCCAATGATGGAGATTCTACAACCTCTCTATGTAATTTATTCCAGTGATTGACCACCTTGACAGCTAGGAAGTTTTTCCTTATGTCCAACCTAAATCTCCCATGCTGCAATTTAAGCCCATTGCTTCTTGGCCTATCATCAGAGGTTAAGGAGAATCATTTTTCTCTCTCTTTCTTATAACAACCATTGAGGTAATTGACAGCTGTCCCTCTCAGTTTTCCCTTTTGAAGACTAAACAGGCCCCGTTCTTTCAAACTTCCCTCATAGGTCATATTATCTAGACCTTTAATCATGTTTTTGCTCTTCTCTGGATCTTCTCCAATTTTTCCACATCTTTCCTGAAATGTGGTGCCCAGAACTGGATATGATACTCCAGTTAAGAACATAAGAACAGCCATACTGGGTCAGACCAAAGGTCCATCTAGCCCAGTATCCTGTCAGCCAACAGTGGCCAATACCAGATGCCCCAGAGGGAGGGATGACAACAGGTAATCCTCACGTGATCTTTCCCCTGTCACTCACCTCCAGAGAAACAGAGGCTAGGGACACCATTCCTACCCATCCTGGTTGAATTGTTTCTCGTGTGTTGCTTACAAAACTCCTATTAATGCATCCCAGAATTGTTTGCTTTTTTGTAACAGTGTCACACTCTTGACTCATATTTAGCTTGTGATCCACTATGACCTACTCCGCAGTACTCCTTCCTAGACAGTCACTTCCCGTTCTGTATGTGTGAAACTGATAGTTCTTTTTTAAGTGGAGTACAGGTTGTACCTCTCTAGTCCTGCACTCTCAGGACCTGACCAGTTCCGAATATGAGTGTTTTCTGAACCACGGAAAGTCAGTATTGTCTGCCAGAGTTACCGATACTTCCACTGCTTACTGGGCTGTTAGAGGATATTTAGGGGTAAATTAGAGCTAAATAACAGCACTGAACACTAAGAACTAGGACTGGTGGCTTAAAACAAACTTTATGGGACCACAGGAAACTTGGCCACACCCATAAAAAGTGGACATCCAGCTAACTGAAATCACTCCAGATGACGGATGTTTCTGGACCAGAGAGTTCTGGATTAGAGAGGTTCAATATGTACTTTGCATTTGTCCTCCATTGAATTTAATTTACTTCAAACCATTTCTCCAGTTTGTCCAGATTTTTCGGAATTATAATCCTATCAGGACTTCAGCCATACACAGCCTGGGGTTGTGAGGGATGTAGCATGCTCAATGAAGACAGACTATGTTGAAAATTTAGCAGTAAAGCTGTAATAAGTGCTTACTGCGCATGTATGAACAGAGATTTTTTTCAGAGTTTTATAACTTGACCAGATTTTCACAGTAACAGCAAAAGGTATGTACAAATCCTTGGCCAAAGGCATACCCTGCCAAATTTCAAGTTCCTGGTTCAAAGATAGGGGCTCTTGAAGTTACCAAATAGTAGGACAACAGAATCTTTTATAATATTGCAAAACATATTTTCTCCAACCTCAGTTTTATAAGCAGCTAAATTATTTTGGCTGAAACCTCTTTCCTGTCTCTTCCCTGCTCCAAAAAAGAAAGACGGGGCGGGGAGGAACAAGAAACCAGCTTATGGCCGACACCTCACATGGAAAATTTCAAACCAAACAGATAAGACTGGCAATTTCATACTAAGGATGTAAAATCCCATTTAATTAGTTAAATGGTTAAACATTCTGTTTAACTGGTTAACCAATTAAATGGGGGTGGGCTGAAGAACCCACCCCCCCACTCCCGCTTACTCCCCATCATAGGCAGGGGGCTGCTTCGGCTGGGTTGGAACACCCCTGTCCATGGTGTGCCAGGCCTGGTCCACCAAGTGTGGGGTCTGTTCTGACCAGGCAGGAGTGCCCACACCCGCTATTCTAGCCCCTGCTGGTTAACCATAACCAGTAAGCATTACCTGGCAAGGGTGACACTAGGTAACCAGTTAACCATTCACATCCCTACTTCAAACAGATTCCTACAATGGGAAATGTTGGTCAACAGTGTTACTAGCCTCACCTGGCATATAGCATAAGCAGCATATTGTTCATTGTTTTCATTTGGCTAGTACAGGTTGGACCTCCCTGGTCCAGCACCCTTAGGACCTGACTGGTCCCGGAAGAGGGATTTTGTCAGACCTGAGGAGGTCATTTCAGGTTCCTGCTGCCATCCCCCTACTTCACTAGCCCTTCGCCCACCGGACTTCCTGGCTTAATATTTTAGGATATTACTTTTCTACCAATCTTTGACAAAATTAAAACAAAGAGATTAAATTCACAGCTGGTGTAAGCAAGATCAGCTCCATTGAAACCGTGGACTTGCACTCATTCATTCATGCACAGTGTTGTTCAGGCTTCAAGCTGTAGTCCAGGGTTCTCACACTCCCCGACTGTGAGCCATACTCAGCTGCTGCTATTGCACAATCCTGACCAGGACTCCCAGAGAGCTGGAGGGGGAGTCTGTCCACTACTAGCCCCCCAAGCCAGGCCCCTTTCCTCCACCACTGACCCCCTACCCCATCTACTCCATCCCTGAGGATGCGGCTTCGGGGATAACCAGGGAGGCCTGGTGTGGGTCAGTGGCAGTGGTTGAGCCCCTGCACTGGCAGAAACTGCGCACCTATTGTGCTCCACTTCCCCTGTGGCTCCTGCCACCGTGGGGCGTGCAGGGGACTCAACTGCTGCCACCACATGGCACCAGGTGCCCCGGTGATCTCCAAAGCTATGTTCTCAGGGACAAAGAATGGGGCGATGGAGGGAAGGGGTCAGGCTTGGAGATGGTGGTGACAAGCTTTCCCCGCCCCCATCCAGCTCGCTAGGAGTGCCAGACTGGATTGCACAATTGTTCTTGCTGGGGATGACCCATGAGCTGACAGTTTGAGACCGCTGCTGTAGTGGCTAATGGTCCCTCATCTGCCACAGTTCAGACATGTTGTCCAGTCCTGCATGTGAGTAGTCCCCTTCAAATCACATACAGTAATGTTTGTAAGTGTTCAGACTGAGGTTTCAATTTGCTAAGAAAGTGGAACATCAGTTTCATTTACTGGAAATCTAATCTAGTGGTCTACTGGGCGATCCAAGAACACAGTCAATGTCTAAACCAAAATTCTGGCTCATGCTGATCATTGGCAGTTTTTAATAAAATCAGCAGCCTTATGTGCTCTAATCGGGGATGAAGCACCAGACAATCACCAGTAGTAACAGTTGTTAGGCAATAGCAAGAGCCCTCCTGTCAAGTTGGTAGAGAAGAGTATGATTTTCCTTTGAAACCCTGCACTAGGCTTGTTTACTAGGACTTTGTACAGGCATCCAAGATTTTTTCCTCAATGTGAAACTTTAGTTAGAGAAGCTGTAGTGACATTACTATACATTTCCCTTTCACAACACGTTCAATTTTAATTATTATTGGTTTCTTTTGAGGTGGTACCCAGTGGCTCCAGTGGGACCAGGACCCAGTTGTTGCTTGGTGCTGTACAAATATATAGAAACACATGACTCCTTCTCTGGGGAGCTCACAAGATTGCAAAGGGCATGAGAGAATGATAGAACCAAAATATGGACAGTTCTTCCATACCCATTTAAAAAAAACAGCAGCACAAACTTTAATTTCAACTAAAGTTAATACTCATCAACTGGGGGACTCCATACCAGATGTTGTGAAGGCCAAAACTTTATCTGGATTCAAAAAAGAACTAGATAAATTCATGGGGGATAGGTCCATACATGGCTATTAGCCAGGATGATTAGAAATGGTGTCCCTAGCCTCTGTCAACACTGGGAATGGGTGACAGGGAATAGATCACTTGTTCTGTACCTTCTCTCTGGGGCACCTGGCATGGGGCACCTGGCATTGGCCACTGTTAGAGGATAGGATCCTGAGCTAAGTAGACCTTTAGTCTGACCCAGTATGGCCATTCTTATGTCTTTTCTCCAAGACTTGGGCCTCCCATTTAGCAGGTAAAAGCACAGGTAGTGCACCAAGTTTAGGAAAAAGAGAGGGATGCTCTATCTTGATTTTTCACTTAAAAGTCTTTGCACAAAACCTATTAAATGCAGATTTAACTTGTGACTAAATACCCCCTAATCCATTTTTTCTTATTATTTTTAAAGGTAATTTTGTGAAAAGAATTTTGCAACCTGCTCTTGCTTTAACTGAAAATAAAGCTGATGCTCTTATTCTTGAAGAAGAGATGAACAGTGTTTCCCACTCTTCCAAAGCGACAACTGAATTCGATGGTTCTGTTATAAACGTTGGTGCAGTGAAGCAGACATCTGGGAAATGGCAATCTAATAAACACAAAATGCTGGAAAATGGAACACTGCAACAGAAAGAAAATCCAGATCTTTCCTTTCTAGTTGTAAATGATAAGGAAGGAGGCAAGCAACTTGTTGTCGATTTGGGTAAATATGAAAATTAGTTACTGACAGCATTGGGCCAAACTCTGCACAGAAAATGAGGCCTGGGGAAAGGAAACATTTGCATTAGGGAGTAAATATTGATCAAAACAGTTAACTAGTTAAATGATTAAAATTATATTGTTTAACCAATTTACTGTTGGTGGGGGTAGGGCAGCAAGGGTGGGAGATCTTACCGAGGCTGTGGGCAGGCAGGTTGCGGTCACTGCAGCAGCAGCGAGGGCAAGCATGTTGGGGCCACTGAGGTGGCGGCCAGGGCAAGTCTGGCAGCAAGGTGGGAGCGGAGCGCCGGTGGGGCCAGCAGATCCAGTCTGTCCCCAGTAGGCTCCATATTATGTGTATAATACTCCTATTACAGTTATGTGTACTGGAATGCAACAAAGGTTAAGTAGCCAATGACTATGTAAGTTTTACCACAGCACCATTTGCACAGTGTTCTGTTTAATGTATAGTAATATCATTAAGTAATAAAGATACAACAAAATGCAGTATTCAATTAAATAAAAATCAAACAAATGATTTTAAAAGGTATGTTTTAAATTTGGCCTTAAATGTTGACTTGCTTATGGAACTTTTAGTATTACTTAGTTTAGTTATGTTCCACATAAGTAAAAACTCTAGCCCCTGTACACTTCAGTTTTATCTTGGCTTAGTCTTTATCTTGGGGTTATTGGCTCACTTAAATTGGGGTGGCTTAATCACAAATATGGGGGCTAGAAGAGTGTTTGATAGTTTATAAGTATAAGGAAGGTATGTTTCTGAACACCTTGTGTATATATAATGTAAAGTAGGGCTGTCAATCAATTAAAATTAATTGCACTGTTATAACAATAATAGAATACCATTTATTTTAAATATTTTTGTATTTTTAATACCGTAAACTTCTGGTAAT
>JANRFK010001234.1:71126401-71143493 GCA_030068395.1 Apalone spinifera
TCAAAATAGCAAAACACTATTTCAAAATGCATTTTGTGTGTAGATGTGTTATTTTGATATAATGCTGTAGTGTAGACATACCCTGTGAGAATAACCAAATGCATGCTTTTAAAAAAAATCTTTCAAAATGGATCCTATTTCTAAATTCAAACGTTTTTAAAAGAATCACTGAGAGACTGTACAACTCATGCTATTAAACAATAGTCTATTCAGCTGCAGCTAAAATGGCATAGTAGTATCTCACCACAAAATTTGATTTGTCCCACACTGCAAATCCAAGTTATATGGTTGTGTTAAGTACCAGAATGTGTAAAAGTGTTTTAGCTATACTCACTGCAAGAGGGAGGGTTTTAATTCATATTTTATAACTACCTTAAAAGAGGTAGTTATATGTTTTGTTTAATTCTGAACAAAGATGAAAAATAAGATATTAATGCCACCTGAAGATAATTGTATAAGTTGAACCTCTCTAGCTCAGAACTCTCTAGTCCAAACACAACCATCATCCAGAATTATTTTAGTTAGCTGGATGTCCACTTTTCACGTGTGCGCACATTTCCTGTGATCCCATAAAATTTGTTTATAGCCACCAGTTTTGCTCTTACTGTTCTTTTGCTCTAATTTACCCCTGAAGGTCCTCTAACAGCTCAGTAAGCAATGGAAGTGTTGGTATTGCTGCTCGACAATATCGACTTCCCAACATTTGGAAAATTCTCTGGTTCAGAACCAATCAGGTCCTAAGGGCGCCAGACTAGAAAGATTCACTTTCAATACCTAGGCTTTAGAATAACATGCCAAAAACCTGTACATTTAAGATTACAGCATTTTAAGATATAAATGTTAGTGTTTCCTCCTTTCTTTGCACTGCATATTAGATGTAATTTCAATTGTGAATGGGCCAGAGTCCATGTACAAAGACTATTTAGAAAAAGAACATGGTCTTCACTCTCTGGGTGAAATCTGGGACCTATGTGTATAATGCAGCTAATGTTATGGATGTAAAATACTGTTTAATTGGTTAGCCCTGGGGGGGCGGTTCTGCTACAAACAAACAAAAGCTGCTCCAGATACCTGCACAGCCCTTGCCTGCAGGGCTGGAGCAGGCCCCCTCCCTCCCCCCGTTAACCGTAGCCACTTAAGAACAGCATTAGCTAGGTGTAAATGTTTAAATGCTAGCCAACCCATGCATCTCTATCTTAAGGATTCTCGTAGATCTAAAAAAAGAAGTTTACTATCAAAAATGTTATGACCCGGTCTGCAGAGCCAAAAACTTCAAATCAGAGAGTGAGTATGTTTTCAACAAAGTTACACTTAACTGTTTCAGAAATATTAACTTAAATCATACACATTGTATTTATATTTTGTTTAGGTATTCCATTACCCTCTGAGATATGCCTCCCTTTTCTTTTCAAAGAGGTATGCATTTTTTTGTATTCCTTTTCCCCCATGCCCTGCAAAAAAGAGAGAAGGCTTAACAGTAACTTCAAACTGCCCTCTCAGTGTCTTGCCTATACTAAAGAGCCTGATTGATTATGCAGTCCTTATTTGTCGGTAGTTCCATGGATGACAATGGTAATCAGATGTAATGACTACATACTTGGGCCCCAAATATTTCTTCTCCTGCTATTACTCCTCTGGCCCAGGGAAGCGGTACACAGGCTGGTCATAGTCTAGGTGAGATATTGGTCAATTTGCCTAAGACAAATCTCTTCCTTAGGGTCTAGCATAAGATCTCTTAAATTCTCTGGTGATATATACACTAACTGACCAATACAGGAATGCCACCTTTAAATGTATTTTTTGAATCCTCAACAAAGTAGTTTTCTATTTTTTTGATGATTAGGCAAATATAAATGAGACTTCAATGATCATTTGCAGCACACAATATGATGTAGCATAATTAATATGTATTTTAAGAATGTCAATCCTGCTCTTTTTGCATTAGTGATTTAGTATTCTGAAACAAGTAATTCATACTTAATAGCAATTAAATGATAATCATTGACTTTAAAATTCATCTTCATTTAGAAAAGTCCTTTCATGGTGTAGTAAAGCATTCAGAATTGTTTAATGTAAATATTCAACCTTTGTAGATAAGACTATAGGCCAAGTAACCCCTACTCTGATCTTTAATATAATAGCTTTTCAATAGCTGACATTACCACTCTCAACCAAGCTTTGTTCTGATTCATATGGGATATCATAAACTTGCAGTAAAAATTAAGTGAATCACCACTATTTAAAGCAATGGTTCTCAGCCCATATGCCACTTGCAAACCATTCAGCACAGCTGCAGCTCACAGTACCACTATGAGCAGCATATGTAGGTCTCTGGGTTAACAAATTGAGAACTATTGATTTAGAGACATTGTTGACAAACTTTAATCTACCTTGTTAGCGGTTTCCTAGTTCTGCTTGGAAAAGATTAGATTATTGAAAGGGGGCACCCCATCTAATTTTTTTCTTTTTGCAACAGCACATTCATAATGTAGTATCTTCCTACAGATGCAGCTATTGCAAATGCAGTAGTGCTTTTAAGAACTATATTTTGACCCTATTGAAACTCACTTTTATAAGATTAGTGTTTGGCTGTGTGGTAAATACCCATAATCAGAGCTCGACAAATTATAGAAAACCCTATTCGCCAGACAAAAAAGGGACTCGCCACCCCCACCGCGTAGGTGCGCGCCAGCCGGAGAATGGGATGACCAGCACAGCATGTTTGCTTCTGTGACGGGGCAGGGCCGCTCCGCAGCGGTGAGGACGACCTGCCCCGCACTTCAACGGCGCCGACCCCTGTGCTGCATGGAGAGCGTGGCATTCTGACAGCGGTCTGCGCCGCCCAGCTGAGCGTGCAGAGTCCTGGGACAGGAGCCGGAAGCGGGTTTAGGGTAGGGCCAGAGTGTGCGTGTGTCCCTGACCTCAGGGGGAGAGGTGCTGGCGCAAGAGAGTACCGCATTCAAAAGGGGAGCAGAGGAGAGCGGAAGAGAGGAGGGAAAGGGGAGAAGAGAGGAGTGAGCTAGAAGAGGGCGATGTGTGGAGGGTGAGAGCGGAAGGGGACAGGAGTTGGAGGAGATCAGAGAAGGCAGGAGGGAGACAGGGAGTGGAGCAGAGCGCAGAGTATGGGGGCAGAGGACATGAAAGGAGAAGTGGAGGTAGGAAGCAGCCCAGAGCAGAGACACTAAGGAGCCCTGTCCTGGGCTGCTTCCTACCTCCACTTCTTTCACTTCCTCTGCCCCTGCTCCACTCCCCATCCCCCTCCGCGCTCACCCTTCACGCCTCCGCCCACCACCGTCTTCTAGCTCACTCTTCTGTTCTCCCCTCCCTTCTGCCTTCCTCCGCTGCTCTCCTTTTGAATGGGCGCTCTCTTGCGCTGGCGCCTCTACCCCTAACGTCAAGGACGCACACACACACTCTGGCCCCACCCTACGCCTACTTGCGGCCCTACATGCAGCTGTACCCCTGCTTCCAGCTCCCGTCCCAGGACTTGGCCCCTCTGCACGCCGCTCAGTTGGGCGGCCGCATGGACACAAGCGGTGCAGACCGCTGTCAGAACGCCACGCTCTCCATGCGGCACGGGGGTCAGCACCATTGAAGAGCGGGGCAGGTCGCCCTCACCGCCCCGGGGTGGCTCTGCCCCATCACAGCTTGCCAGCTGCCAAAATCTACTCGCCACAGGCAAGTGGACGAGTGGATTTGTCGAGCCCTGCCCATAATCCAAAAACACTTAAAACTTGCCTAGTCAGCTGACCTACAGTGTTCATTAGAGGTGACATTTGCAAAGTGCTTAACCTTGGCCTGACTGTTCTCATGCAATTAATAATAAATTCTTTCCCTCCCCAGAAGTAATGAACACTTACATGTTGATTTTTTTAAAGGAAGAATATATACTTTTTATGGATGAGTGTGGAAATATAGAAGAAAAGGCAAAGTCACCTAATCTTACAGATGTCTCAGAAAGCACAGCATCAAGGACATGTCAAGAAAATAAGGAGTCTCTTGACCAATTCTCTTTAAATATAGACTGGGATAATGTGATTGATGATGCCTCTTTTTTGGAAGCTACTGAAGATGCTGAACTTGCAGAAGCTGCAGGCAGTATGACCAAGCAGAACTGTGACCTGGAAGAAATACCTGATGAGCTGCTTGTAGAGGTTTTAAGGAAACAGGAATTGTATGGTAACAAAGCATAAAGTAAGGTCAGCTGTTTAGATTCATTAAGATACAGTGGAGTTAAATTTTAGCATTATAAAATGTACTATGTCTGAAGTTTACACTGCCAAAAGAAAGTGATAGAACTATATCATTGTCCTCTCTTCACATGAAAATGCATAGTAAGCTTGCCATTAGTGGTGGTTTTGTATATTAGGTTTATATACTAATGAAGTTTGGCTTAATGGGACAATCTCTCATTTCTTGTTTAAATTCTAGCTTAGTAGAACCACCATTAATTATCCTCAGCAATATAACATAGCATCAGTCACCCTCTTTTTGCAGAGGCCAAAGACTGAAAATCTATGAAACTGAACTATCTTCTCTATGGTGGTTCATAGAAGATCCATGTAATCAACTTACTGTAGTTGTGTTACCTGCATTGTGCATGCTCTAAAGCTAGAGACTGACTCACAGATTACCAGCTTCATGGTCAACAATTCAGGAAAACTCAGAGGGCTGGAAGCATGGTTAAAACATATTGCTTCTCATATGCCAAAATGTTTAGGATTTTGTCATAGACTGTACTATACTTTTAGTCATTTTACAAGAGGCAGGCCTACGCAGGGGTAGCTAAAGTGTGGATTTGGCTATGTTTGTCTTTCACTAATTCTGTATGACTTTGTTGCCTGGGCAGGTAATTAGAGACTATTATGATTCAAAATAGAGTCTCTTTGAATTCCATCTTGTCTCCTTTCTCTTTGCTATCCTTTTCCCGCCAAAACAGTAGGTGCACACTGTACCATGCTTTGTGCACTAGGCACTCAAATGAGCTGCACGCCACCCTTCTGGACCACTGCACCATTCTGTGCATTCAACCCCTATCACCCTTTTCCCGCCTTGAAGGATTTATAAGCCCTGACCAAAGAAAGGTTCGGGTTCACCACTGTGTCTGGACCGTCGTCTGTCCGTCACTCTGTTCAGTGTCCTGGCAGTGTTTGTCTGTTTGCCTTGGCGCTCCATTTTTGTTGTGGACATTGGTATAAGGACTATAGTTTGGGTCGTGGAGTGAGAGTCACCGTGAGTGTAGGGATACCCCACTTACTTGGTTGCTGGCTTCTGCCACATGGACTTGGACTTTATGTCGAAGGACTACCAAGTACCAATTCCTGGAGGGACTACCTTTTCCACCGGAGGCGAGGAACCATCAACATGAAGGCCTGGTATAACTGGACTGATCTCTGTCAGCGAGGGACGCCCTGCTGTCCTCCCCTAAGGCTTCACATTAGCCACAGGGTTGAAGGTCACAGGCCTCAATCACCGCCTCTGACATTGTAAAGTATACCCCTTGGCTGCGTCTACACTGGTGCGCTTTTGCACCAAAGGTATGCAAATGAGGCTTAGCGTTAGAATATCGCCGAGCCTCATTTGCATAGCTAATGATCCGCCATTTTCACAAGACGGGGCTGTCTACACTGCCCTGTCTTGTGTAAGAAAAACCCTTTTGCGCAAAGCCGTTATGCCGATTATTTTTAGGCATATCGGCTCTGCGCAAAAGGGTTTTTCTTGTGCAAGATGGGGCAGTGTAGACAGCCCCATTTTGCGCAAGAGCCTGTTCCGCAAAAATGGCGGATCATTAGCTATGCAAATGAGGCTCGGCGATATTCTAACGCTAAGCCTCATTTGCATACCTTTGGTGCAAAAGCGCGCCAGTGTAGACGTAGCCCTTGTGTATTCGGGACCTATCTGTCTTCTTTCTCTTCTGGGATAGGGTGGGGCTATACAGTTGTTGTGTGTTTGACTTTTCAAAATATATGGTTTGGCCCTAAACATTGGTGTCTCGCCTGATTTGTGGTTACCCAATCCAACGGTGACTAGATAAGTAACACCAGGCGAATCTAGCTTCTGTGGGGGGCAGCCTTAGGCCTTACTATAGGTTTTGGCTTCCACAGTAATTGTTCACCTAAGTCCCCCAGGTAACAACTTGTTAAGCAATTTTTTAAGCGCCACACTAGTTTTAGAAATATCCATATTATGGTGCACTATTATACGGGAAGCCACTTCTATAAATTTAATTAGAAAAAGGGATTTATAGTGTCAGTTTTCATTGTGTCTTTTTGTAAATTGCCTGAGACAAAAGCCTATCTTTATGCTACTTCAGAGGTGGATCCCGCCTGCAGAGGCCCTGCTACTCCCCTACCTCCAGGCCAATTAGGGTCTGGGGGCGGAGGGAGCACGTGAAGCCTTCTCTGCTCTGCCCCCGCCCTGCAAGAAGCACATGGTGCTTTCAAGCGGGGGGAAGAACTGAGCAGGCTTCGCATGCGCCCCTGCCCCTAGGCCCTAGTTGGCCTAGGGGCAGGAAGAACTGAGCAGGCTTTGCATGCGCCCCTGCCCCTAGGCCCTAGTTGGCCTAGGGGCAGGGGAGCGAGGGAAGTCTCCTCTGACATCAGGGGCATGGGCACCTTGGGGGAACTTGGGATGGGGGCAAAGGCACTCCCTTACCCCCAGCCCAATCATTGTCTGGGGGTGGGGAACCTGGAAATATATCGGCCTTGTCCCTTCCTGTGCAGCCTGGGGCCACTTTGAAAATTTTCGAAGTGGTCCCGGCAAAAAATTATTGCCCACCCCTGTGCTATTTTATCAGTTGCAATTCTAACTATTTAGTAGAAAAACCTGTTTGCTCATCCTAAAGAAAATATCTACTGTTTATTCTTGTCATTTTAGTCTGCTTGAGTGATTACTCGGGTAATAAAAGCTTATTAATTTTAAAGCACTAAATTTTTTCACTGACATAATTAATGGTTTGTTATACTGCTGAGACATGTTGAGGAAGCACAGAAGTGTTCACCTCAAACTACATCAAAGTGGAAAAACCAACACCTTTCCTTCACACTTTAATAAATCTTTAGAAACATTTTAACTTCAGTAGAGATGAAAGAATTGAAGTCAAACAATTTAAACACAATGTTTGTTTTATTAAATATGTATAGGATATTTAAATAGTTGCTGTTTGTTATACCAAAAGTAAGAGTGAAAACACAAGCTACCAACATCTAAATGGAGTAGGAATATCATAACCATGTATAATTTACCCTACCATAAGTAGGAGCTTGCTTCAGTTAAGTGTAGCCATATACTTAAGATGTTAACTGTACTTAGCTGTAAGTAGTAGTCTATAAGAAGGCATATTGTATAAAGCATTTAAAATTTCTCTGGCTGCTTCTTCTGCAACTTCAGAACTTCTTGCAACTGTATGCTGATATTCTGAAAATGACTTTCAGCTCTTAGAATTTGTTGCGATTCCACTAGAAGAGCAGGAATGCTGGAAGTTCCGTACTGTTATTGGGGAGAAAAATTACAAAGCATTACTTTTAACCCTTAGGATAAAGTAATGGTTCGTTTGAAAGTGCTCCATTTATTTTTCATATTTGAAAGAGTTGATTACAATTTGATATCATGTCTCTTTAACTTGAGTTAAACAGAACATTTGAAGTTTGGCTATGCTAAGGATAAGCAGATCATATTTCCTGAAGTAGAGGACCGGAAGGTCAGCAGTACCCTAGGAGAGATGACACTTGTATTCTAGGCTATAAGGATACCTCCTCCTTTTCTCAAATATGTAGTTTAAGTAGCTTGCTATCAGTGCTAAGCTGCTGAATAGACATTTGAGCATTAAAGAGGGTTGCAAAATACACTGAAGTTTGAAAGGTAGCAAACACTGCCATTCTTGTATGTAGAGAAAGCTCCTGGGCACCAGAGTTTGACCTCTACATCCTGGGCACCAGAGTTTGACCTCTACAAAGTGGTTCTCAAACTTTTTGATCTACTACCAACCCTGCTCAATGTAAATCCTTTCTATCTTTCACCAGCCCAACCACCCATGATGAGAAAAGGCATTTACGTATCTCTAAATACCTTAAAACCCTTAATATCCCTAAATATCTTAAATACTAAGGTATTTATATTAGGCTACTGGAGCTATAACAAGGGGGTGTATATAATAGGTAAGAAATGAAATATTAATTAAAACAAAGAGACAAGTGCTTTAAAATGAAGTTTGGCAAACTAACAAGATAAAGTAAAATATAAATTTATGTCAAACAAAAGATTTCAACATTGTCTTTTTATGGCCAGGTTGAAGAACTTTTTTAGGTCGGAGGCCACTATTCCAGAGTAAAAATCAGTCAGGGGGGCCACTCACGGGGCAAAAAAAACCCTACCCCAAAACAAACAAACAAAAATCCTCAACTGAGACACCTCATTTCCCTCATGTTCCAGCCCCATGGGGGGGGGGGGGGGGGGGGGGGGGGAAGGGGGCCACAACAGGGAGGACCAAGGTTCAGGGTTTCCCACAGGCCAGATTAACACTTTTGGAGTCTGGGGTTAATAGATTGGGGACCCACCCCCATAGGGTTTGCAGGGAGGCCAAAAATGAGACGGATGGTAAGGGGATGTCAGGGTGTGCGGGAGCAGGCTGGAGGTATGGGGTCTTGGCAGTGGGGGGGGGGAGGGGGGAAGGGAGGTTGGGGGTCTGGGCATATGAGAAATGGGGGGGCACTTCACAGCCCCACGCACTCTCAAACACCATCTCCTGCTGTTTCTATTGGCCACTATGCGAGCAGCAGGGAAAGTCTCTAGGCAGCATGCCCTTCCAGGTAAGCTTATGTGCAATCAAAATGCACCTCACTTCAAATACCCTTGCTTTACATGCATGACACTTAAGTATTTTCCTACTGGTATTACTAATGTGGATGGAGACCAGCGGAATCTGGCAACCCTCTACGTGGGCAATGGTAAACAATATCTCATGGGCCACACATAGAATCCCAAGGGGCTGAAGGTTGCCCACCGCTGTCCTAAAGAGACAAAACTTGAATTAGCTTATGCAACATCAGAGTCAATATATACTTACTACTACTTTTTCTTTTGGGTTGTCTTTTCTGTAATTTAAGTAATGTTGCTGCACCTCCTTTAAATCAGTTAGGAACTGGGTTGTATTCCTGAGAGAAGATTCTCTCTCTTGTAGCTCAGCATATTTCCTTTGTAGTTGCTTCAGTTGTGGTCCAGTCCTTAAAAATATCAGTGTTTCAGGAGTGAGTTCTGAATATTTTTTTTTCATGAGTTACTTTAAATATACCATTTCTACTGAACATAACTTAATAGGGGAGGGGAGGGAAACTGTCATAAAAGTGTAAAGTGTGCACAGTGCAACAGCCTGCTATTTTTCTCTATTAGGATAAATGCTCGGTAACCAGACAGGAATAAGGTCCTTTACTGTTTAAGTATCTCTTTAATCTTGTCAATAATACAATAACTGACAGGAAGCCAATGATCACATTTGCGATCAAGAACTACTGTTAATGTTAAATAGTCTTAACCTAGCTGATAATTATCTCATCTCTAGTCATGTAGCTCGTGTATTTCTTCTTGAATGTGCAGCCCCATTGGAAGACATTATCCTAAGAATTTAGACTAGCTAGAGATAGCTTGTGAAAATGACTCTCTCCCGGTTTCTATTAGGCAGTTCCACAACTCTTGTGTAGATGGAAGGATTAACTTTATCTTTTGCAAATAGATAGGAATACATATGCTTAGATGGTGCAGGTCTTAAATGTTTCATCTGCTATTTAAACAAAAAAAGATTTCTCTTAGATTTTCAGAACACTAACAGGTGATTATTGTATGCTTTCAATCAATGTAAATCACTGTATATTTCAAGAAAAAGAAACATACCGAATTAGTTCTTCTCTAACTTCCAACAAACGCCATCTTTTCTTGTTGATGTGTGTGATCACCTATAAACGAAACAGCAGTGCTTGAAAATCACTCCTAAATCTCAAGAGTAAAGACAGTAAATGACAAGGTAGACTCCTCCCTACTGCCATTCTGCCTTTTGAATTTACAATGCTCTGGATTCTGGACACGGAAGATAGACGTAACAAGTCTTAAACTTCAAGGCAATGCAACCTATGGAAGTGCTATTTGAGGGTTTTCAAAAAGTCTCTAAAATTTTTTAGAATTTTGCCTCTTGCTGTACACTAAGGATTCTTGTCCATTTAAGGAGGTAAATTAATAATACTTTTGAAATGCTTGACAATTTAAAAGTAAGTTTTCAGTAACATTTGGCATAAAATGCCAGTGTAGATTTTTTTTTTTTAATTAATACTTATTTGGGAGGATCTCTGACTCAGGAGTTGCAAAGTGAGCCATAATATAGGCATCCCAAATTTTCATCTATAAAATATTTACACCACAGTATATGCAATTAGATAAGCTTTCACAAGCATGCTTTTCCCTTGAAAGAATAGCATGACGTTTTGTGTAGTACTTTAGGACCCCTCAGAATGAAACATGCTCTGTAAATTTAAGATTCTTCTATATTATTTTGTAATTACTTCAAGTAACTGAATAAAATACAATCCTGATCCAGCAAGTTGCTCTGCACAGGTAGAGCAGATGAACTTGACAAGCTTGCCAGGAGACAGCGTACAAAAGCCGTTGACTCCACTTGACAGGAGAATGCAAAGATGATGATTCAAGTATACTAGAAAGCCTGGGTGAGGCTGATCTGCTATTTTCAGGGCTGGACTAAAATATACTTGTGAATTAGAGGACAACGTTTATCTGACAAATAGTTTATTCAACGATAAATGCTGTTTTGATCAACCCAAAACTATTTGGTTAATTCACATCAAATTCACAAATAGTTTCTGCCTAATAGATTTGTTGGAACTTAAATGTCAGGAAGGCAGCAGCTTCCTTTACATTCTTTGGCCCAGTGGCTAGAGTACTCAGTAGGCACAAGGGAGATGCAGGATCAATTCTAACCTGTGGGATGGCGGAAATATTTGAATTCAGGTCTTACACATTAAGAAGAATATCCTTCCTGCTAGCCAATGGAATATTCTGGGACAGGTCTTTCTTGATGAAGTGGTTTCATTTTGTATAAATAATTAAATAGCTACTGCAGCAGGAACTTGAATGTGGGTCTCCCATCTGCTAGATGAATGTCCTAAACCACAATGCTATATTATACAGTACTTCAGGAGCCAAAGTAGCAATCAACATTACTCAAGAGTCACAGTAGTGTGAATTCATCACTTCATTGATTATAGTACTATATATTCATATTTAAACAGTATGATAGAAAATATATATGCATTCTCACAGAATAAAACCAAGTATTTTTATCAACTACAATTGGTTAACTATAGTAAAAACATCCTAAGAGGTTAATAATTAAATCACACTGTTTTAATATCATGTGCTATAAAAAGCTACAGGAGACACATGAAAGTATCACAGCTATAAAGTCATTCTCACTCTGTCCCAATAACTATTCATTAGTGCTCATATTTCAAGTAAGAGTACATGTTCATATACATGAAGCACAAGGCAAATCAGAATATGATCATGTTGGTTTAAAAGCACATTACTTGCTTATTTGTGTCATTTGGTTGTAGTCACAATATGCATCAGTTTCACACAGCAGCCATAGGATACTTATGAAAATAAACTGACAATGCAGTTTAAGTACAAATTAGGAATGTTAAATTTAGATTTCATCGACTATTCGATTAGTCAATAGGGCACCTCCAAAGGCAAAACTGCTGTGGGGAGCACAGGGCCAGTGGGATACTCAAGCAGCCCCCCACTGGTCCTGTGCTCCCTGCACCTTTTCAAAGTGGCAGTGCCGCATCGAGCCCAGGGTCGGCTGGGGACTCCCCCGCTGACCCTGGGCTCCATGCAGCGCTGCTGCTTTGAAACGCTATGTGGAGCCTAATGCCAGGCTCCCTGCGGCACTGCCACTTTGGAAAGCCTTGGGGAGCCTGGCATCAGGCTCTATGCTGCATTTCAAAGCGGCAGCACCGCACAGAGCCCAGGGTCAGCGGGGGAGTCTCCGGCAGATCCCAGGCTCCACACAGCACTGCCACTTTGAAATCCTGAATGTAGCCTGGGGACTCCCCAGCTGGCCCAGGGCTGCATCCAATGTTTCAAAGCAGCAGCGCCATGTGAAGCCCGGGCCCTGGTCCCAGGCTCCACATGGTGCTGCCACTTTGAAGCACTCCCTCCTCTTCCACCCCCCGTGCTGCCTCTTTCTGATAGATCACTAGTTGACTAGCCTGTAGACTGTTCAATAAGCATTTGCTAGTCGTTCACATCCCTAGTACACATTGGACTCTTCTTTTAAATGATATCTTGACACCACTGCTGTGAAATAAAAACTGAATAGTGTGTATTGATTTGTTTACTGTACTGATTTTAAAGTGTTGAATTATTGATACACTTCCACATAGGCAGGCATTATTATTTACCTTTCCGTAATACCAAACACAAGACTTAGCACAGATCAGACTGTATAGAGCTTCCAGTAATTTTTGGTTTATATAGACTGTTTGCTGGTTAATGAACAAGTACAATTGGTTAAATCTTTGTGTCTGGCAATAAACCGTTTCAAACTGGGTTTTTGATTGGGTGCACTTTACAAATACATTAGAGTTATTCCCAGATAAAATTTGTTTCACCAGCTTTGAGAGCTAGGTATACTTGTTGTCTAATAATGTTAAAAACAAACATCAAAAATTGATTTTACAATTGAACATTATAAATACAGAAATGCATTGAGCCAGTGTTTAAAAATAACATAGCATCAACTAAAGAGATAATGGCTCTATTGTACCTTAGCATTTTTTCTTTTCAAATCCTTCAGTTCCTGGACTTCTGTTATCTACAGGTAAAAGAAAACATTGAGTACTGACAGCAAGACTTATGTGACAACCTTCCCCTATCCTTTTATTGTTTCTCTTTATAATCACTGCTATAAGAATTATTTTTGAAAAAAAAAATCATTTGCTCACTTTGGTTTAAAGAAATTAGTCACTAGTAATTTTGCCTGGCATGTTCTTTCCCCATCCCTAGTTCAGAACAAGGACTATTATAAAATGCTACTCTCTCCACCACCATGGAGGCAAGACTAACCCTCTCTACCTCCCTATCTAAAAATTCTGGGTTCTTTACCTTTTTATAGAAATAATGTGAAGTTTTGTTGTTTCAAATGATTTGTTAGCATGGACAAGTTTAACATTCAACTAATATTTTAATGTTGATTGTGGCAAATGTCATAATTAAAGATCAACAATCTAAATTTATTTCACTATATATATTAAATCTTAATTATCACAACTATAATTATTGTTCTCTACAGTCAATAGTTCTGAAAAATGATATCAATAAAGTCTTCTCTATGCAATATATTCCAGAAGCCCCTTAAACTAATTTTAAAGACCTGACCTTTACTAAATTCATGACCCTCTTGCAAGTAGCAGGAAAGCTATTTCATGAATGCAAGGTCGCTGAGGAAGATATGCAAAAGCAATACATCATGTAACTTGGCAGACCTTCAACTCTAAGTCTCAATCCTTCAATTTGCATCCACTCATTACTCTGAGGGGTAGCCTGTTAATCTGTAACTTAAAAAAAACCCAAAACAAGTTGTCCTGTAGTACCTTAAAAAACTAACAAAAATTGTATATTTATATACATACACACACACACACACACACAAAATGATACTATATATATATATTAGCCTCTATGGTGCTACAGGATCACTTGTTTCTTTTCCTTGCTCATTGTAGGAGTGTCTCCACCTTTTCTTTACATGTTGAACACCCAGCTTTTCAGTGGTAAGTGCACAAGAGAAGGTCCTTGTCTCCCAAAAGCTGACAATCTAATACTCCAACCCTGTAATTTATTGCCTGTGAGCAAATTACTGGGCCCAACTGGAACCCCTGAGGTTCAGCACAGGTGCAGCCATCTGTCCATGTGCAGCAAATTGGAATGATAATTAGGGATCTAAGCAAGTATTTGAGTTGTTGACTAACCGGTTAGTCAAATCAACTGCTTGACTACTCTCATTTCCCCATCCCCACTCCTCAGTATCAAAGACAGCAGAGGTCGGGGGGAGGGAAGGAGCTGGCTTGAAAGCTGGTTTCCCCAAGCACCGTCTACGCAGTGCCACCTGCTTCTCCACACCCATGCTGCTGCCTCCAGCTACAAAACAGCCTCTGCCCATGGCAAGCCTGAGCCCATCACAGGCAGAGGCTGCTCCAGCAGCAGTTCATGTCAGTGAGGGGTCCCAGCTTTCTGCAGGGACCCGCCGCCCAAACAGGGGCTACTGGACTCACCACGAGCTGGAACTGAGTTGGACTTGCTCAGTCCCAGCTTGCACTGCAGTGGTCCAGGAGCGACCCCTGCTGCAATTCAAAATGCAATAGGAGCTGGGCTGCCAGCCCACCCTGCTCTTACTACATTTAAACTCCAGAGCCACAGCAGAAGTAGGTCCCAAACCGGGCGCAAGCGCCTTCCCTCATCAACTAATCATGTAGTTGATAGAATTTTTATCAACTACATGATTAGTGAAATACCCACTTCTTAATCTCCCTAGTAATGTGATATCAAAGTTTTAGATCTTCATTCATCATTTATTTATCAATAAACTAGGCAAATACAACTTAGATGGGGCTACTTTAAGGTGGGTGCTTAACTGGCTGATAACTGTTCTCAAGAGTAGTTAACAACAGTTCACAATCATGCTGGAAGGGCATACAAGTGGGGTTCCGCAGGGGTCTGTTTTGAGACCGGTTCTGTTCAATATCTTCATCGACTATTTAGATATTTGCATAGAGAGTATGCTTATTAAGTTTGCAGATGATAAGCTGGGAGGGGTTGCAACTGCTTTGGAGGATAGGGTCATAATTCAACATGATCTGGACAAACTGAAAAAATGGTCTGAGGTAAATAGGATGAAGTTTAATAAGGACAAACGCAAAGTATTCCACTTAGGAAAGAACAATCAGTTTCACACATACAGAATGGGAAGCGACTGTCTAGAAAAATGTACTGCAGAAAGCCATCAGGGGATCATAGTGAATAACAAGTTAAACATGAGTCAACCGTGGGACACGGTTGCAAAAAAAAAAAAAAAGCAAACATAATTCTGGGATGCATTAATAGGAGTGTTATGAGCAAGACATGAGAAGTCATTCTTCCACTCTACTCTGCGCTGGTTAGGCCTCAATTGGAATAGTGTGTCCAGTTCTGGCCACCACATTTCAAGAAAGATGTGGAGAAATTTGAGAAGGTCCAGAGAAGAGCAACAAGAATGATTAAAGGTCTAGAGCACATGATCTATGAGGGAAGATTGAAAGAAGTGGGCTTGTTTAGTTTAGAAAAGAGAAGATTGAGAGGGGACACAATAGTGGTTTTCAAGTACCTAAAAGAGTGTTACAAGGAGGAGGAAGAAAAATAGTGGTCCTTGGCCTCTGAGGATAGGACAATAAGCAATGGGTTTAAACTGCAGCAAAGAAGGTTTAGGTTGGACATTAGGAAAAACTTCCTAACTATCAGGGTGGTTTAACCCTGGAATAAATTGCCTAGGGAGGTTGTGAAATCTCCATCTCTGGAGATACTTAAGAGCAGGTTAGATAGACATCTATCAGGGATGGTTTAGACAGTGCGTGGTCCTGCCATGAGGACAGGGGACTGGACTTGATGACCTCTCGAGGTCCCTTCCAGTTCTAGTGTTCTATGATTCGTAACTCACAAGGTAGATTTTTAAAGTGTCCTGAGATGCATTAGTAAAAGACCATACAAAAATAGGTGTACTAAAATTTTCCAATCACCTTAGTAATTATAAACATATTTGAGTAATACAGTTACTTACAATATTAGTGAGTTGTTCCTTGAAGTCAGAATAGAAGTTATCAATTGCCAACCTGCAAATCCTAGACTCCACACTTTGTCTGGAATATGGGTGAAAGGGGGTAGAACACACACAACTGGGGTTAGTATAGGAAAACCGTATCTGTGCATATCTGACTATTTTCTTAAAGTAGCAAAATTTACAGATACTAACATTGGACTTTGAGTATAGCAGGCAGAGACAGACTTGTCAGTTACTGGCAACAGCCTAACGCTTCCCCTTGAAAAGTCTGCCAGTTGTGAGAACTTTTCTGCAGCCAAGAATTTTAGTTCATTCAGCCTTCCTCCCCCTTTTTCATATGCCTACTGCAGAGCTAAGGAAATAAAACATTTGGTTGTATTTAAATTTTTTTTCTTTGTCCCAAGTTCACCTCTTTGGACATTACTACTTGAAAGGAAAGTTTTCTATTCTTCAGTGAGGCAAAGCACACAGAAATTAGCACAGGGATTATAAGAGCAATGAGATTTTCTGGGCAGCAAGAAGCAATGCCAATAATAAACTATATCTAGTGTTTCCCTTTTTCACTTTTTGTAACTTTCCTAGTGTAATAATACATCGTGAATCATTCCTCTTTCTAAACACAAATCCACACAAGCTTGCAAGTCTAATATGTAGACTTTAGCTAACTTTTGGGACGACCACCAGTGTTTTTCCATAAGTGCTAGGAATTAAAAAGTTATACAGTTAATTAATTAGGACAGATATTTTATACTGAGTAAACTCTTCAATTCTTATTAAGAGACCAAAATAACAGTCTGAGAACACAAAGGCCCCGATGAAAAGAAAAAACTGCATATTAAGGAAGCCTCAAAGCTGAATGTTTCAATCCAAATTCAGGCTATTCCTTAATTTAGGAATCTTATAAATAAACTGAGCCCATGAAATCTGCGTAACATAGGATTGTTGCATAAAAAAAGCCTCCGCCTGAGCTCACAATTTATATACATGGATTTTCTAAAGCTACACCAAACTGTAAGGGTGAAGGTTTTAAACTGCAACTTACTGTGATCCTTGTCAAGCTTTGCAATCCGTGTAACTCTCAAACTTACTGTAAACTGCAACTTTGTAACATGCAGCCACCTTGCTTGTAACTTTCTCTAAGCTGCATTCTCTGCAGTGAACAGAGTGTGAGTGTGTTTGAAGAAGACTTGGAACAATGGAGCACATTTCAATGAG
>JANRFK010001234.1:71143593-71156833 GCA_030068395.1 Apalone spinifera
CCCCCCCCCCCTTCCGATAGTCCGGCATATCTGATAATCTAGCAGCCCCTGGGTCCTAAAGGTGCCAGATTATCGGAAGTTTACTATATTGTGTTTAGAAACAGCTCCCCAAATCAAAATAGTGATCTACAATGGCAATATTACTTGTAATTTGGACAATACCAAATCTTTGAGATAATTCCCCGGGATCACATCTTATGTCCCCCACTCTATTAGGATTGCCCCCATACTATACTGTACTTCCTAATGCTCCATGATGTATGGTTTCAAACAACCTAAATATATGGTGTCAACGTTGAATTTTCAGTCAAAGGAAAGCAAGATATTTACTTGTAGTCTGCAGTTATCTTCTCAAACTCAGCCAGAACCACATCGAATTCTGTAATATCTTGGGAAAATCTTTTCAGCCCTTTTGGGCACCAAATCTTTAAGGAACATGGGCTATCATCAGCTGAAACAAAAATAACTAATTAAAATAAATATGCAATTAAAATTTAAAACATTTGTTTTAAAATAAATTAATGCTCAACTGACTTTCATATTACCGAGACTTTTCTAAAATGGTAATTATTTCACCTGTCTGTCTAAGATGCATGCCAGCTACCCATATCTGCTTATTCAAACTTTAAAGTAAAAAACAATGTGCAAAGGTAACATATAAATTTATTTCGTAGCCTAGTGATATTCAGTAAGGGAACTTTAAGATAGATTCAGCATAAATAACCAAGGTATATTTATGATGTTATTTAAAAATAAATTTGACTTCATCAAACATACTGAATGTCACTAACTCTGCTTACTAGTAAAGTACAAGCTCCTGAAATATACAAGATGAGATGCACATATTTTACTTTGCTAGAAAGACTATTATTATATTCAAGGCATTTCATATAAAGCTTAAAGTCTGTGTATGTCTCAGAAAAACTATAATGTTTTTGTATGAAGGACATAGACACGTATGTAAGATAAACCACTCCTGGCCACCATGAGTAATACAGACCTCCCAAACTCAAGTGGATGAAGCTTTTATACCATACAATCACATGTGCATTGCATGTTATGGAAAAGCTATTTTATGAATGTTTTAGAGTCCCTAAATAAAATACATTTCAGTTTAGTTATCTGCATATAGAAAGCCAAATACATGACTCCAACTGGGCAGGATCCACAAGGAGTCAGAAAGACATCTGAAAACATTATCAAAGAGTTTATTTATATTTAAAATGGTCATAGTCTTGAAACCCAGTATCTCAAGATGTTATAGTGCCAGTGAGTGCATGCTGAGAGTCCAACTATAAAAATCTCCCTATTTCAATTATATAAAGCTCCCATTTCTAACCCTACTAGACTGCACAATACCAAATTATCAAAACCATTTTACGAAAACCAATTAATGGCTAAGGAGGAAAAGATACAAGGAAGTTTAAAATTATGAAGAGAAAAGTATTGAATTCCTTTTACCAGAAGGATCTAATGCTCTCTTTTGAGGAGACTTCTTTGGTTTCACATGGGATTTAGCACAGTTTTGGGGCCTCTACAACACAAAATGCATCAGATTAACTTCCAAGAACAATTATATTCAATCATTTTAAACCCATAATACAATTACCTATTTTTAATTATAGCCGTTGGTATTAACACTAATGTAGAACAAGCAGTGAGATTTTAATAAGTGTGTAATCTAGATGTGTTCTCTGTAGAGCATCAGTTCCCAACCTTTTCCAGATGGGGACCCATTTTGACAATTCAGAAAGTCTTGGTGACCCAAGGCAATTTAAAAACGGGGGGGGGGGGGGGGGGGGGGGGGGGGAGGGGAGGCAGAGCCATCTGGGGAGACAATTGGCGACCCTTTTGAAATGTAATGGTGACTCATATTTGGGTCCCGATCCATAGATTGGGAAACCCTGGTGCAGAGTTTTGATACACACTGATAATGCTGCAGTGAAAAAGAAATGACAGATTGCATTAGCATTCCCACTGTTGATATCACTGGTAAAGCTGTATTACTGGGAATATTATTGGGAGACCTTATTGAAGTTAATGTAGCTTGGTATTCATTGTATTAAATGAATGAATGACTTATTTTTGTGCACCAGGATGTATGTAACCTCTTGAGAGTGGAGATATATGATATATCCCGGGGGAGGAAAGGGGGTCATCCCAAAGGACTATGCTGAACAAAGTGTCAAACAGGAATGGATTTTCTGAACAAAAAGTGTTAAATGGTTTTCCTGGGGACTCTCTAGGAACCTCTGGTTATGCAAAAAAACAAACAAAAAAAAAAACAAAAAAACACACACACACACACCCCCACAAACAAACACCCCCCCCCCACACACACAATACACCCAGCCCTTTGAAGCTAAGTCCTCAGGAGTGGGCCATTGTCTGCTGATCACCTACTATATAAGACGAAGATCAAAGGCCCAACTGAACTATTCATGATGGTTCTGAGACAGTTACACACTCCTAACCAAAGGGATAATCCAGTTGTGTGTTTTTGAAGGACTGACACCAGCTGAGCGCAAGACTGGAGTTATGATGAGCTCTGGTAAGCTTTTCAACATGTTTGTAGGTTCTTTTATTGTTTTCTGTGTAACTTTCACCTTAAAAGTAAATGTACTTCTTATAAAGAGTTACGTAATAATTTCTAACTTCAAGCAAACTATGCATAGCCTCTGGAGAGGAAGCAAAGCACAGACACTGGCTTGCTGGGGATAGCAAAGAGTAGGCAGGGAACTGTGATGCCTGGAAAATCCTCAGTTAGGAGGGAGAGAAATGTGGCGCTCTGCCCAAGAGAGACGACAGCTAAGAATTCAGAAGATTTGCATTGAGGCCTTGAGGGATCACAGAAGAGGAATATAGATGCAGTTGTCTTAAACCATGACAAGTATCACTGATGAAGCTGCACAAGGTGAGAATATTTAAATGAAATATTAAACAAGACCTCTGTTTAGTCACCCCTTTATCTTATCCCTCACATCCAAAACTATTATTCTTTCTTGAATACAAACATTTTCCCACTTTTCAACAGATAAGAGGGATCACTCTATATGCTTTGGTGCTTAATTCTCAAGTGTCACAAGATTGTAGAGATATTTCTGATAGTTTCTGTGACTCTATAGTTGGGACAATATTTACCTTTGGTGCATTTAACTTCTTCACTAAATTTGTAACCTTATTTGATATGCTGCTTTCTGAAGAGCTGTTCCTCAGTGCTAATACAGATGATAACTTTGAGTCCCGCACTTTGGTCCTGACGTTTTCTGATATCTTTATAAATAATAAAATAAATCTTCAGATTTTTAAATATGTAAAAGAAAAAAAGCATGAACAGCAATATTATTCTGAAAGATCTAAACTCTATGGCATTAAAACTATAGTAAGAATTTTTAAAGTAAGTTTGAGAAAACATGAGCCACCAAAACTACTACAGCATCCCGTGATGGTTTCAAAACCACATTTGGAGGTTTTTACAAAGCTGAAAAAACTTAACACACAAATGGTCCTGCAGCACCTTAGAGACGAATAAGAAGTATAAGTAGTATGCGCTCTCGTAGGTACAATCATGCGCTCTTGTGGAAACAATCCAATTCTTTAGCCATTCATCTTGCGGTTGTGCCCGCAAGAGCTCAAGATACTATCTACATTTTTTGTTAGTCTCTAAGGTACTGCAAAACCATTCATTTAAGTTTTTTCAGTTACAGATTAACACAGCTACCCCTCAGACTTTTACACAAGCTATTATTCACACTATACTTCTGAACACTAAAAGCTGACAGTTTTGGCCTACCAAAAAAAAAACAAAAAAAAAAACAACAACTCAGCAACAACTACTCAGTAGGGCTACACACAGGAAGTTCGGAGTGAAAGACACTAGGATAGTGTGTGAACATAGTGAATTTCACACACTAGCCAAATCAACATGCAAGACTCATATGGAGTACTATTTCTCTCATTAAAAACTGACTTGCAAAAGTCAGCCACTTTAATAAAGAGCTTCTGTCACAAAGTGTGGGGGAGTTCACCGGCCCCTGCATCCCCATGTGCACTCAGATGTGACTTTTAGAAAGCAAGTAGAATAGAAGGCTTATTCATTGATAGGGATACAGCATAGCAGACTCGTTAACACAGGAATCAGAAGCAGTCAGTACAATCCAACTTAGAGAGAGGGGGATCCAGAGCCAGCGGCCTGGGCCCTCTCCCTGCATCCTAAGCCAGCAGAGACTAACTCACACTCTCAGCAACCAGTCCCAGCTGGGTACCAGTGCAGTGCCCAGGGAAACTGAGGTGCACACACACAGAGTTGCAACAGAACAGTACAGGACAGTAGGAATCACACACAACAAAGCGAACAGAGTGAATACAATCCCCACTATGTTACAGCTTCCATACTGACAGAAAACAAGATTAAAAAGTATGAGAAGAGAATTTTTAAGTATCAAGAGACTAAGTATGGTGGAAATGCAATGAATAAGTGCTTTGAAGGAAAACCACTCGTGTGTCAAACTAACTAGCACCAGAGCCTCCCATCCACAGGATGATTTGGTGCAGCTTAGGGATGGTTCAATATCGGTTAATTAAATAGTTGATTAACCTCATGAATTCTTATCGGTTACTCTACTATTCTGTAGTGCCTGGGAGTGGGGCTGGCAGCCAGTGTGCTCTGGCCCCACTCCCAAGGAGCCCCCTGCCACTCCATGCTCCTGCCTCTATCAGAGGCAGCAGCATGGCGTGCCAGGAGGAAGCTGGTCATAAGGGGAGCTAGTTTAAAATCTAGCTCCCTTTGTGGACCAGTTGCCTGTCCCCCCATGCTGCTGCCTCCGTATCAGAGGCAGCAGTGTGGAGTGGCAGCAGCCCATTTCCAGTGGGGTCTGAGCTCCCAGACCCAGTGCGAGCTGGAACTGAGCTGGGTTGCTTGCCCACCTGGTTCCTAATACACTTTAATGCAGAGCCACAGTGGGGTAGGTCCCAGACATGGCGCAATCCAGGACTGAGCTGGGGTGCTGGCCAGCCTGCTAAAAATTTACTGGCAGGCGGGGGGATGTAGGGAGAGGGACACATGTAATCTATAGCATTAACTTACAAACTTTTGCTTATCAGTTAATCAACTACACTATTACATCCCTAGTGCAGATGCCCCATATCCTGTGGTGGCTGCCTCAACCATCCTATGGATGGGAGGGACACAGGGGATTACAGGGCTCTGGCACAGAGCAGCAGCAGAGGCCCTTTTGTCCCACCACCTCTGCACTCACCATGGCAGAGAGCACTCTGCTTCCTGCCACTGCAGAGATGACGACTGCAGCCGGCCAGGAGAGGGTGGTGGGATGGAGTGGCGAAGGCTGCAGGGCCAGATTGAGAGTGTGTGGTTGGAGGGGGGGGGAGGGAAGAAAGATGATGCAACCTTCCCTGGCTCATGTTGCGGAGCTTGAGGAAGGTGTGCAGCAGAAACAGAAAGGAGCCTGCAGTTCTATGAAAACGTCCATGCAGTGTGCAGCAGCAGTCAAAAAAGCAAATAGAATGCTAGGAATTATTAAAAAAGGGATAGAAAATAAGACCCAGAATATCTTACTGCCCCTATATAAAACTATAGTACGCCCACATCTTGAATACTGCATACAGATGTGGTCTCCTCACCTCAAAAAAAGATATTTTGGCATTAGAAAAGGTTCAGAAATGATTAGGGGTTTGGAACAGGTGCCTTAGGAGGAGAGGCTAAAGAGACCGGGACTTTTCAGTTTAGAAAAGAGGAGACTGAGGGAGGATATGATAGAGGTATATAAAATCATGAGTGGTGTGGAGAGGGTGAATAAAGAAAAGTGATTTATTTGTTCCCATAAGAACTCGAGGACACCAAATGAAATTAATGGGTAGCAGGTTTAAAACTAATAAAAGAAAGTTCTTCTTCACACAGCGCACAGTCAACCTGTGGAACTCCTTGCCAGAGGAGGCTGTGAAGGCTAGGACTATAAGGAGTTTAAAAAAGAACTAGATAAATTCATGGAGGTTAGATCCATAAAAGGCTATTAGTCAGGGGATGAGGAATGGTGCCCTTAGCCTCTGTTTGTCAAACGCTGGAGATGAATGGCAGGAGACAAATCACTTGATCATTGTCTTTGGTCCATCCCCTCTGGGGCACCCGGCACTGGCCACTGTCAGCAGACAGGATACTGGGCTAGATGGGCCTTTGGTCTGACCCAGTATGGCCATTCTTATGTGAGGTCCCACACCTCCCTAGAGATGGCCCTGACTAGCACTAATATAAATTTTTTAAAAGCAGTTCTAGTAATCAATTCGAAATTCTACTCCTACAAGTCTGTTGTAATTTTAACACTGGATAAATAAGGAATAGTTCTTTAGTATTTATCTATATTTCTTTAAGAATGACAGTATATTTCATAAATAACCTTATTTCCTTTTTGTTAAGGAAAAAACATGCTGCACATCAAGCAAGGACCGACCAATGGATTGGTAGGATCCAGGAACTCCTGAGTTCTAATTCTTGCTCTGATATTCCATGAGCCTTGGCCATTGCACTAAATATCTGCCAGTCTCATGGGAGTATTCTGAAGATTAAATATCTATAATGTTCTTCAGATTAAAATCACTATCACTATTCCCTTTTCTTCATTTAATACAAATATGGCATAGAATGTGTTGTACATAAAAGTTATTGAGACTTTCTTACGAACTTTTTTCTGTATCTCATTGTCCTTTGGAGAGTCATCTTCAGAATTCTCCATCTCTGATTTGTTATCTTCAGGCATTTTCAAACCGCACCATTTTTCTCTAGAATAAGGATGAGTAATAAAAACTTTTCTGATGCATGATTTAAAAAAAATCTGTAACCAAGTGTAACACATTACATGCTAACTCATGTAACCACATTTGTGCTCAACATGCTTTATATAAAAAAAAACAAAGCCAAGTGTTCTTTGGTGACCTAATGGGGAGATTCTGTGCAACCTTGCAGAAGTCCCATATTTAATTTTCTCAGTTTTCAAATTCCTGGTGATCAAAAAGCACTGCTGCAATCACATATCCTTCAACAGCAACCCACATGGTCAATTTAAGAAACTCAACTTAAAATTAGGTTCTGAAAGGAGCTCAGCCGCACTGACTGGCCATAAAATCCCTGTGTTGCCTGGGCTCCAAAAGTGGATGACGTGTGGTTGAAATTAGGGATGGGAAGAAATGATCTGCAGGAATTCCGAGATACAAAAGGTTCCCTGAAAGCTCAAAACCATTATTTTTTGGTCTTCATAAGTTCATGCAAACAAGCATTACTTCGTATTTACACCAAATCTGTTTTAACAGAGCAGACCTGTATGAACGAAAATTGTTTTACAATACAGTTTGAAATGAAGAGGAATTTTCACAGGTGTACAAAAGTATACCAGACTCAACGTAAATTAGATTCCCTTTCAATTTTTTCTAACATTTTCTTTGCCATTTTTGCTGAATAGTCTTGCAGTTAGAAGTCTCACTAAAAGATCTTTTTTGAAATGCCCTTCACTTCCCCCAACAAATGTCTGACACCCACAACATTACAGCAAGAAAGTCTTAACATACAGATACAGTATGTCAGCCATCTAAATTCTAAACAGTACTGTACAGTTCTTTTCCCTCCAACCTACTGACTGATTTGGATTTTGGCTTCTTACCTGGACAGTTCTAAGCAGGGACATTTAAAAAGCTATGAAGATATGAAGAGATGAAGTTTTAAAATCTTTCTTGAAATAACAGGATGATTCTGAGGTGACAACAGCGTAGAAAAGCAAGCACAAGTTTTCCAAACATTGTCTAATAGTTTTCCAAGACTGGAAAATATTTTACTTTATTGTACCTTCTTTCTGCATTTTTCCCTTGTGCAATTGAAGCAGATGAATGACCAGCTGACAGGTGTTCCTCGTTTAGCAATTCTACATTGCCATCAGCATCTACAGCAGTGCTGTGTAAAGGGTGATCTAATATATTAAAAAACAAACAAACACAGAAGTTTCCAACTGTCTGCTTAGGCAAAATACCTAGCTACTCTAGCACTGTTTTGGCATATTTCATACAATTGGGCATTGTTAGGATTTTTATGTCTCCTTTGTATCTTTTTCACATTAAGTCTTATTTAAAAAATACACTGTTTAAAATTTCTGTGAGAAGAAATAAAAAAATGTCTTGGGGGCAAGCAAGGGGTTTCTAGCAAAGTGTCCCACATGAATCATGAAAATAATGTATATATGGTTGAGTATAAGCTATTTCCTTTTAATAATATTTGAGAGTTACAGCACAATGTCTCTGCTCTTGAAAATGTTTAAAAATATCTCCACATATATTCTTAGGATTTCAGAATGACAGGTTCATTTCACAGTTCTCATCACCTAGAAGAACAAGAATGGAGGAAAATGACAAACACCAAGAACCACAAAAAAAGCCATTCTGTATAACTTTGAGAGATGGTCTGCTATCTACCGTCTATCTTAAACTTTTATATAGCACCTTTCAAGGTAGTATGTAAGCCTTACTCAAAAGTACAAAAGCCCAAAACAAAAGAGGTAGTTTCCCCTTTTCATTCCCATAGGCAAGGAGTAATACTTTGATGTCTTTGTGTATGGTTTTTAATAACTTATTTGCAAGATAACTTGTAAAAACAACATATTAAACAATTTTTAAAAAGTTAAATACTAACCAAATGACTCATCGGTCTCCTCAACTTGCCCAGACTCCGTTATCTTCAATATCCTTGAAACATCTGGTTCTTCACAAGGAAGTAATTTACTGCGAGGATGAGACTTGGCTTTATATTCCTGGGTGGATATTAAAGCAAAGTCTTCTACATCTAAACTTTCCAGCGTAAAACAAATTAAATATAATGACAATTTCAAATACTTAATTAAAATATTATTTAGAATTCAAATTTAAAATAGAAGTCATGATGAACTATGATACAAAACATTTGAAAGGTAATATGCATACATTTTCTTTTTCAAACTTAGTATTTTTAATGAGAAAAATGTAGGTAATGTGAAGTGATACAGATTACTATTTTGTATTATGCTAGAATATTAGTTTTAGTTGCACATTATAAAACTTGTAAGAAGTTTTACTTTAGACACATAAAAGATCAGCACATTCTCAGAACCAATATCTTTTCAAAATATGTTTTTATTTAAAATTTTCAGACAAGGGACATTGTCAACTACCAACCTGCTATTCATATTGCTATAGTGCGCTTTAATTATGGATTTCCAGTGCTGTAAAATTTGTACTTTAAAAAATGAAATAATTTTAATTTGCTGAAAATTGCAGACAGCAAGTATAAGTAGATCATTCAGCAGGAGTTGCTTGTTAGGAGAACAGGGAAAAGAGAGGTTTAAAAGTGAAGATCAGAGAAGAAACATCAATTACCTGCATTTCAATTCTATGAGCATACTATAGTTCCCCAAGTTAAAGTTTTCTTTGTGGCAATGAAAGTTTAAAATACACGGATTAAATAATCCTGTCTTGGATGGTCTCTTTTTATCATGGTATACTTTTCAAATCCTGGTCAAGGCTTGATAACTATTGTCACATTTTCAAGCAAACTGTCCATCTCACAAAAGCTGATAAACAGTCAGATTACAAAATGCAGTTCTCAGAGAGGATGAAAGCTCATCCATGCAAGCAGACCCCTATGCCCACACGCAAAGATTAGCTTTGAGGATCTAGTCCTTCAATAGCATAGTACATTTTATTGTTTAAATGACTGCAAAACTAAAGTAACTTACATCCAATTTATTTCTTTTCATTTTTTTCTTTGAGGTCTTCTCGCTATTAAATACGTACAAAAGAAAATATACAGTTGAATATACTGAAGTTATTTTAAAACAATTCCATTATAAATCTACTATTGTTCTTTTTATTCCTGCATCAGAATTAGGGCCATATTACATAACCTGTGCCTAACTTCCTATCAATAACATCTTAAACCAAATGACAAAGGAAATGTTTAAAAAAAGAGGTTAATTATTTCCTTTTAAAGACAAAAACAAATAACCATCACATACTCCTCTACAAACTTCTATTTAGGCAATACTTACTAAAGGGAGGCGCATGAATGGCATAAACCCAAGCATTACTGTTACTCCAAAGGGTACAGTTTAAAGAGGGCCTTTACAAGCAAGAAATCAACTGCTCTTTTCCTCAATTACCTACTCAGGCCAGTTATTAGTGGGGATTAGAGCCATATATCCTGTTCCCTAACCACCCACTGCAGAGAAAAAGCAAGGGTGCGTCTAAACAGCAGTCTAAACTCAAAATAAAATATGCAATATGCACTTCACAAATTGTGCATCTTATTTAGATTCTATTTCAAATCTACACAAGCCAATAAGGCGATGCAGGCATACAACAATGCACCCAAGCACAGTCAATTGCAAAACAGGGACCTTAAGATCTTATTTAGGCCCTGACAGCAAATGGGTATATGTGGGCAGCTCCTGTGTTTATAAGGAAACAGCCACCAGATCAGGCTATAAGGCTCCTAAATGAATTGCCTGATTTTTAAAAGTGCTAAACAGTTAGTAACACCTATTGACTTTGGCACCCATAAAAAAAAACCCACCTCTGTCTCAGTTGTGTTAAGGTGAAGTATTTCAATTCACTTTAAAGAAATGGGAGTATATTGATTATGGAAAACTTATAGCATTGTTTACTTACAGGGCAGACATGTGTCTTTTCTTATCCATGTCACTTACAGAAGTTTTGTATTCAAATGCCTTTTCTGTGATGACACATTAGTCTCCATTTAACATGGAACTTGTCCTTTACAAACAAAGAGTACATGGAATGCATTGTAGGTCTATGAAGCTACCTGTATGTCATTAACAGTGCACCATAGAATCAAGGTATTGCATAGACCCATATAGCACAGGGTAGCGCTGGGGCGCAGGAGAGTGTGAGGGGTGAGCTCATGCAAGCTGCTGCAGGGGCCATGGTAGGGGGGATCAGAGCAATTTCACCAAACATAGCAAGTTCCTCAGATTTAATCAGGAAAAAAAGCAGAGTTAGGTTCCACCTCCTGCACTCTTCTCCCATCTTTCAGCTTCCCTTCTATGCTGGTTGCAGTGCATATTAGGAGATTTGGTTTCTCACACAACTAGCTGTAATGGGAGAAAGTAGGGCCACGATGTGAACATATCTGTAACACACATATCAGTCCTGCCTCAAACACCCAGCCCCCAACTCCCTCTCCCCCCCCCCGTCCTCCCCAATATAATCCTTGACATAAACAGCCCCTTTTCAGAGCCTCAGCTAAAGGAAATCGTCAGTTTCAGCGTGGAGGGAGTCTGTGCAGATGGTTCAATTGACATTCTACCTGGAGGAGTACAGACATAATGTACCTGAAAGAGACATTGCAGGGGTCAGGAAGCAATCCTCCTAAATATTCTGGGTGTGGGAATTGGGAATCTCCTTCCTCTGAAGCATCTCAATTATGTCTCTGTCTTTGAGGGGGCGTCAGGCATTGGTATAGTCCATAGGAAGGACTGCAGCATAAGACTTGAGTCTCCTTTTAGTTGTGGTTCACCGGAGAGTAGTAGACAGTCAGACTAAATAATCCAGTGGTCTAAACTAAGGACATAATACTATAGTCAATTAACTGATAAGCAAAAGCTTATCAGTAAATGCTATAGACTACACAAATTTCTCCCCCTCCCCCATGCCAGTAAGGTTTTTTTGCAGGCTGTCCAGAAACCCCGCTAGATTCTGGCTTGTGCCAGGTATGGGACCTACCCGCGCTGCAGTTCTGCATTTAAAGTGTTTTAGGAGCCAGGTGAACAGGCAGCACAGCTCAGTTCTTTACCAGAGGCAGTAGCATGGGGTGACAGACAGCTGGTCTGCGAAGGGAGCTGGTTTTTAAACTGGCTCCCCTTGTGGACCAGCTCCTGCCTGGCACCCCATGCTGCTGCCTCTGATACAGAGGCAGCAGCGTGGAGTGGCAGGGAGCACCTCAGGAGTGTGGCCGGAGCACACTGGTGCTGGCCCCACCCCCGGGGAATACAGAATAGACAAGTAACCAATATGAATAGTTGATTAACCTTATGAATTCTATTAACTAATATTTAACATACCTAGTCTAAACATGATGAAACATTGTCAGGCATTCCTGGTATGCACATTGCTACAAAGATTAAAAGCACCCTGACAGTAGCATAGTACTTGTATGTGACAAAATACAGGCAAAAACACTGCTGGGAAACACCCTGGTATAATAAAACTTAAGTTTGAATTTGACCAAATAGTAGTAGTTTCTTATACAAGCCACCAAGTGAACAGGTGTTATGGTCAACTGACCAACTCTTGCCAGAAAATCCATGCTATGTCACTGGTGAATTAACAGTCACAACACAATCTGGTGATACTCCAATGACAATGTGGAAAAAGTTGAGAAGTGAAGTCAAGAAACAACTTGACCATGCTCTATGACTTCAAGGATAAATGTATTTTTCAAAACAAATGATGAAACAAGGGATACAATTCCATCTTACCCTTTGTCACTTCTAAAAATGCATGCTATTTCAGACGGGTTGTCATAGCAGCCATTCCATGATCTGGCCTACTGTGGACAGAAGCTGCTCCAGCTCAGCCAGAACCACCTCTGCCTGTGTGGTGCCCAGGCTCACCATAGATAAAGGCTGCTACAGCTGCTGGTTAACCAGTTAACCTTTCCCATTCCTAACACAGACTGCATACAACATTTATGCAAGAAAATATAGTACCTGCCAAAATTCAACTTCAGAAAAGTTGACTAGGAAGGCTTTATCTCTAACTTGATAGAGCCATCTGTAATATTACTCAGACACAAAACATTACTGATAATTTGTTTGTCTAATGTGAAAGACTGCCCAAAACCACATCCCTGACAGATGTTGGACATTATATGTACTAAACATGTTTAGTAAATTAACAATTTTTTGACTAGTTGATGGAATTTTCATCAACTAGTCGATAGACACTTCCGCATTCCTCCTTTGAAATGTACAAGAATCCCTAGTGGGGCTCTTGTACATTTCAAAGGAGGAATGTGGAACTCTGCATGCAGTCCAGGGCCAGCAGGAAGTCCTGCTGACTTAAGTCTGGGCTGCACACCGCATTCCAGCTTTGAAATGCACAAGAGTCCCCAGCAGGGGCTCTTGGGCATTTCAAAGCAGCAGTGCAGCATGGAGCCCAGGGTCAGTGGGGGACTCAGAGTCCCTTGCTGCCC
>JANRFK010001234.1:71193601-71210132 GCA_030068395.1 Apalone spinifera
GGAGGAGAAGGGATGTGTTCAGGGATTTGGACTGTGACCAGGAGTAGAGGACTTAGGTGCAAAGTCTGGGAGGGAGTTGTGACTGGAGGAGGGATGTAGGGTCTGGAAGGGGTATGGGTTTCAGTGGTGTCATGGAGGGGAGTGGCTCCTCAGGAGCTGGTGCATGTGGGGAAGCCAGCTCCCCATGCATATTGGGTCCCATGGAGCTGTCTGCCCTCTTCCCACCCCCACCCCACCCCCAGCACTTCTACCTCTGGATCAGAAGCAGCAGTGCAGGGGTGGAGGGGAGGGGGACGGGGAAGGGAAGGGAAGGGAAGGGAACTGCCTCCTGACAAGTACCAGCTCCCACCTGCCCCACATACCTGTACCGCAGCCTCAGATCCAGTGTGATGGACTTTGGCCAAGCAAAGCAAAGAAGTTAGTCAAGACATTGTCTTGAGACAATATATTAGGAAAAGGATAGAGGCAGCATAGAAAAGAACAGTGGAGTGAGCTAGAAAGAAAAAGGCAAGATATTATTCAGGACACAGTGTTTCCTATAGTCCCCTGCCCTTTTGCCACAGAAATCTGTCATGGCTTCTGGGCATAAGAGACTCCATTTGGGAATATTTTGAAGAAATTGGTTCCGTAGGTAAAAAAGGAAAAAACGTGTCAAGTGTAAGCTGTTAAAGATGATGCACGGCTTAGCTGCAAGAACAAACCATCCTATGAAAACTGCTTGTTGGGAGAAAATAGAGGAAGATGTGAATACGGCTGAGTGGGTCAACTGACTAGTAACTTAAGTAATTCACTTTGCAATGCATCATTCTTCAAGACTCTCTCAATGCTTTAGTATAAATGTGACTGACAAGTAAATTCTCAAGTTGTTTGCTGTGTTGGATGTTGCTAATAAAAAAAGTTTAGCTTAGCTTATCCTTATGGCTTGTTTAATTATACATGCTCCTTATTTTGGAGGATCATGGCTATACACCATAACGGTGATGTCATAATCTATTTCCTATTTCTTCAGGATAACTTAGGGATCCCTTGGGAAAAGCTATTTTATACTTGTTTTCTCAAAAAACCGAAGATAGGGAGTTCAATGGGACTTACTACAAACTTTAGTGCACTTTAAGCACAGTCAGTCTTACCTTTTTGGTAACTTGATTTAAAGAGTCAATTTTTTTTTGGTGATTTAAAATGTAACAAATCAAGGTGACTTAAAATTAATGATTTAAATCAATCCACCCTGGTATAAACCTACGACCATTTAAGTTTAGTTGGTACTTTATGAATTAGGACAGATAGAGACCACAGAATTGTTTGGACAGTTCTAGACACTAAAACCTAAATCTTATCTTTGAACCAATTTCACTAAATTTTATCTGCCCTGGAAATTTTGTAGACTCATTTAAGTATTGCGAAACATCACTAGTTGTTTATTTGCTAACAAGGATTTACTGTGTAAATAGGCATCAAACCTTTAACCTTCACTGTTGGTTACGAAAGATTGTGTGATCGGATATCTGAACAGGAAGAATTGCTCTGCTGAATCCTCAATTTTCCATTCCAAGACAGTTTACTGTTTCCATCCAGTATCACTTCTATACCCACAGAAGTACAATGAAGTAGGGAAGTCTTCAGTTCTTACCTCCAGTTCTCTCATGCTGAGTACTTCCACCCCACATTTCTTCCCATGTTCTATGAGACCACTATCAAAGGATTCCATGATGATAATGGTCTTGAGGGCTGGAGTTTCTCCCCTTTCCACATTATCCAATAGAAGCTTGGCCTTGTCAGATTGGTCACAGAAAACCAGTGCTATATCAGCTGAATTAGGAGAAGAGTGCTATCAGTACAAGTTTGACTTAACCCTCTGATACAAACATGTCTAATAGCTAGCTATTTTGACTAAGGCAAGCATCATTTTCAGGGCTCGACAAACAATACAATCTACTCACCTGTGGCAAGCAGATTTCAGCCACGCGCCCTGTTCATTTGCGGCATGCGCATTGCAGCTCTTGCGCATGCGCAGTATGGGGCTGGCGAGCAGTTTTTGCCGCAGTTTGTCAAGCCCTGATCATTTTTATTACTCAAGCCTGTCATCTGATGTTTAGCTGCTGAGCAACTGAAAGAATCATACCTTTGTTCAAAATATAACTGATTGCAGCAGCTCCCAGCGTATCATAGAGTGGCACTGCCACCATGGAGTATGTGTAGCATCCCTGTTCAATGATAACCCACTGTAGAAAGAAGAGTGCAAGTCAATACAAGTTTACTGATCCAAACAGGAGAGTGCTAAGACGCCAGAACTGAGGGATTCTGATGTTGGCACTTAAATACAGAAATATCTAGTATGAAGCGGACTTGGAGATATTTGCTCAACAAGACTCACTTGTCCTTTTAACTGTCCTTTGTTTACCCAGGAGAGCACAGATTGGTGGTTTGTTTTCAGAGGAACCAACAAGTAAGATGTGTACCAATAGTTCTCAATTGCATGGAAGCAAATGCTAGTCCTTGCATAGACCCCTCACACCCAAGAATCAGTCTTATCCTTCTGAAAAAGAAATTCTTTCTACTTTCTAGCTTCTGCTTACATTGGCTGCCTGCAGCCACTCTATTCTAGTCTCCCTCATTCCTTCCTTTTGATTCAGCCTGTCATCCATGAGTGTGAGCTTTATAGGTGGGAACACAGGATTTCTACTCACTCAGTGCTTTGAATGGTCATGGCATGGCACCCTTTTGTATGAACTAATCACTCAAGTGCTTATCACTCAGTGCTGGTTGTTGCATCTCATAATGGTCTGGTGTGTGGGAGCCTTGAAAAAGTTTAGCACACTGAAGCAAGCCAATCTAGTTTTGTCTGAAGTAAAAGCAGACCTAAATATATGCCCACCTGTGCAGAGCTCACCACCAAGCAAATGAACCATATTACAAGTTGAAATTGGAAGAGTACTGCACAACTACATATCCCGGCAACCCCAATAGCTATTACCGTCTTATGCCCATAGTTTAAGCAGAGATCATTAGGCATCCTTGTACAAGGTAATCATGCATGTACAAGGCTCTCTAAAAAACACAACAGTGAAAGTTGTTCACTAATGAGTACCAGTGATATGCAAAACCCAGGTACCTATGCCAAATTCTAGGATTTGTGATTATAGCACAAGATGAAATTCACTGGCTTTTTTATGTGCCTAGAAACGAGAGAGTTTGAGTCTTCCTTCCAGATACAAGTACTATTGTAGGAATAACTCAGAGTAACAGATTTGAGATCTGTAGTGTCTACAAATCCCAGTTTGTGATGAAAGCAGCAGGCATCTTTAAAGTTTCTGAAACTGGATCCACAATCCTAAAAGGCTCTAAGTTTTCACTACTGCAATAGTTTTGGGAAAAACCTCAGTGTTTTCAGAGGAAATTGGCCCGTTACTTGGTTCCACTTATTCAGTCAGTGAAGTATGTATAAAACTGGTTAATCCCCTCACATTGTTCTATATACTTCCCAGGTTGCTCAACCTCAAGCCTTAAAGGTTTCTCTAGGAAAAGCTTTAAGTCAAGCAAAGCTTTGTGTTTCCTATATTAATGGTACTATATATTTCAATACTGAATTTCTTTTGAGAAAGGAGTGTGATAAATTGCATCATCTTTCCATGCTCATGTTTCCATTTTCCTTTAGAAAGTTTCAGTATACTGACTTTGACAGTTGATCCTAAATTGTTCACAGAATAGAGACTACTTGCTAGATTAGTCTTGCAATACTATCAAGCTGTCTTGATAAGGGCGCCTGAGTGTTGCAACCTTTTATACCGATAGTTTAAAGTTTTCTGAAAGGAGCCTCCATTTTAGTCACTATGTTACAAGATTACTTTTTACAGTGGATTTCAAGGTGTTATTGCATTAAATGCCAGCAAAATTCAAGCACTTGTGTTAGGCTAATAGCAATAGGGAAAGTTTCCCCACCACACCCTAGAGGTTAGGCCAATCTTAAAATTATAACCTTCAGTCCTGACACTAGTTCTTAGCTGTGCACAATAGAGGATAGCTTGTATGGCAGGAGTGGGCAATAAAATAGTGATAATTCCCCAGGGTTAGTTCCTGGTAGGCCAGCACCACTATATTTACCTGCACCTCTGCATGTACGGGCAATTGCAGCTCCTGTTGGCTGCAGATCACCATTCCCGGCCAAAGGAGCTGCAGGAAGTGGCACAGACCAGGACAACACTTCCTGCAGCTCCCATTGGCCAGGAAGGGTGATCCACAGTAAGGATGTTAAGTAGTGTGTAATTCACTAATCGTATAGTTGATGAAAAATGCGATTAGTTGATTGGGCTGTGCTACTGCTTTGAACCACCACCACTGTCTCAAAGGGGTGGCACCACATGAGTCCCCAGCTGATCCCAGGCTTCATGTGGTGCTGCCACTTTGAAGTACCCTCCTCCTTCCCCCAGCCCCTTGCTGCCTCTATCCTGTTGCCTATCCAATAATCATTTGCTTATTAGATAGTCGATTAGCCCTGAACATCCCTAATCCACAGCCAACAGGAGCGGCAATTGTCCATTCTTGTGAAGGTGCAGGTAAATACAGCAGTGCTGGTCTGTCAGGGGCTAACACTGGGAACCAGATCCACACACCACTGTTGAATGAATATACAAACAAAATGTTCGGTTTCAAAAGGTTTCAACTCTGTAGGCCTCTCGTTAGACATTTAAGAATTTATATTCTGAAAACTGTCTGAATAGAGAGTTACAAAATAGAGATATTTCAATAGTTTGCAAGCATAAAAGACATCTATGTTGACAGAGGAGCAGTGGAGATGATGAAATCTAGAATACACACTCAATTACTGGCAATAAACTCAGATTGATCACTGGTTCCCCCTTGCCCAGTTATTTATTAGGGATTTTATATCAACCATTCCCATAAACTGGTAACCTTTAAGACATCTGACTCCAAGAAGGCCATGCCAGCTTCCTAAAAATTGGATGAGGGGAAGTTACAGAACACTTAAGTGAAACTTTTCCAGCTCACTGATGACCTAATTAAACCACCACCACCACCACCACCACCGCAACTCTTCAGAGACCAAAATACATTGTTCCAAGGCAAACTGCATGGCTGTGTCTACACTGGGCCACTTATTCTGGAAAATCAGTTGCTTTTCCGGAATAAGCTGCAAGCTGTCTACACTGGCCCCTTGAATTTCCAGAAAAGCATTGACGATCTACTGTAAGAAATCAGCTGCTTTTCTGGAATAACTATGCTGCTCCCGCTCGGGCAGAAGTCCTTTTTCCAGAAAACTGTTCTGGAAAAGGGCCAGTGTAGACAGCACAGTAGTGTTTTCCGCAAAAAAGCCCCGATCGTCATTTTCGCGATTGGGGCTTTTTTGTGGAAAAGCACGTCTACATTGGCCACGGACGCTTTTCCGGAAAAAGGGCTTTTCCGGAAAAGCATCCTGCCAATGTAGACGCTCTTTTTCCGGAAATACTTATAATGGAAAACGGTTCCGTTTTAAGCATTTCTGGAAAATCTTGCCAGTGTAGACATAGCCCATAGGATTTGTCCAAATATATCAGGAGGTACTGAAAGTCAAAGATGTGTCGTTTGTATGCCACAAGAGACAAGGGAAAGATGGCACACTAAAAGATTACTCCACCTGCCAAAGGCTTCTTCAGTACCCCAGTTGCTAAAGGCTGGCTTGTTTTCATCTATATTGAAAACAGTATGGTTGCAGCACAAAGACATACATTCTGACCAATCCTTTTGGGGAGAGGAAGTCAAACTGCAAGGGTATTCTTGTCTTAACTATTCTTCTGATACCAGAAGTAAGCAATAATTTTTAAAAGGGGGCTGTTTCAGAAATTTATGAAGTGTCCAAGCCATCCCTGGGTCCTCAGGCAGAAGGGGCAGAGCCAGGAGATTTCTCATATTCCCCTGCCCAGACCTGATTGGCCTGGGGCTGGGGGAGCATGTGACGTCTTTGTCCCCTGCCTCTAGAGACTTGCCAACTGTTTTAGAAGAGCTTGTGATTCCCTCTAGGTGCCACAGCAGAGGGAAGACTGTGTATTCCCCCTGCCCTGCTTGCTTCCTACCTCCTCCTGCCAGGGTATGAAGTTCTCAATCTACCAGCTGCACATATTCTCCTTTGGAAGAGGACCTGAGCTTGCTTTCAGCTCATTTGAAGGCAAAGTCCAAGATACTGCATTTGAGAGAACAGATTCTACATAGAAATGGCAGGTATTCGGTAAGATTATAATTCATGATATTGCAGCATGAACTGACACTTGTGAATCACAGCATGTAGTGTTTGCCTATGAGAGGACAGCAATTCCCCAGATATGCTAAAATCAGTTTCAAGACATTAGCGAGCACAAGTATGGCATACAGTTTTGTATACACCAATTTAAGAGTTTGAGATATTAATCCACATTCAAATGAAATACCCAGATTTAGAGGGCAACAAACTAGCAATGAAGAATAGGTCTATCTGAAGTACAAAGTGTTTAATGGAAGAGGGGGAGACATGTTAGGCCCACTGGGATTCTCAACTTCAAAAGATGTAATCCCTTCCTTCTCTGGAAGGGTCTCTGGAAAGAGCCTGTGTCAATGGATGTGTCAGAAGGAGTAACTACTACACAGTAGCTACCAAGCATGGTTTTCCTAAAGATAGCCACATGTATATTTGTAAGCCCATGTCACTGGTTTTCAAACTAGTGATTGTGACCTGGGAATGTCAGGCACTGGGTCTGGTTGCTGCAGGATGATCAGTGAGGATGCTAACAAGACTTCCTGCCTGTCCTGCACTGCAGACTGTGCTGTGCCCCAGAAGCA
The DNA here is from genome assembly GCA_030068395.1 of Apalone spinifera. Lineage (NCBI taxonomy): Eukaryota > Metazoa > Chordata > Testudines > Trionychidae > Apalone > Apalone spinifera. Next base: position 71,200,409 of record JANRFK010001234.1, read on the forward strand.
GCAAGCAGCAGGCCCAGCTCCTCGGGGAGAAGAGGGACAAGAGGATACAGGGCTCTGTGCACTAGCTCTGCACTCCCACTGGCTGGGAATCTGCTGCTGGCTGCTTTTGGAGTGCAGCATGGTCTGCAGTTCCAGAACAGGCAGGAAGCCTGCCTTAGCACCCCAGCTGCACCACTGAGTGGGAGCCACTCGAGATAAGTCCCTCCTGCTTCAGCCCTGACCCTCACCTAAAGCTCTCTTCCTCAGTCCCCACCCTGGAGAAATTTACACTTTTGTCAAATTATGTTGGGTCGCAGGCATCAGTTTTCTTCAACTGGATCAGGAGAAAGAAATTTGAAAGCCACTAGCTTATATGATAGTACCCTGCTACCTTCAATATATTTCCCGTATTAAGAGTAGTGCACTGTCCAATATTTTCAGACTTTGAATGGATCAGTTTATTTAAAGTCACTAACATGTTCTTCCTTTAGTTACCTCAGGTCTATTTTGTGCGAAGATTCCTATGTACTGGTCCGGGGTTGGCTTGTAGCCTCTGTGGAGTAGTGCTGAACCCACATACTCTGCTCTCTCCGATACCTGAAACAGAAAGCCAACTAAAGTTAACACCAACTCCTCAGAACACATTTCAAATCCATTGATTTTACATTATGTATTGGGATTTAAAATGCAAGAAGAGATTCCACTGGCTTTTTTATTTTTGGATGTTTCCATGACTTAGTCATTTCAATATTCATCTTATTTTAGGTCAAATCACTGGAGGAAGTTGACTACCGTAGTTGGACTGTAGAGAACAGCATAGTGGTTGTCAGTCAGTCATTCATGTCAAGACACTATTCTGAGGGCTCTCCATTTGATACAACTAGGTACATCTGCAGTATACTCAAGGAATGAAATACTAGAATGGATTTCAACTTTTAAATTCTGCTTGATTCAGCCATGCAGAGTGCATGTCATCCACCTGGTTCACTATTGACACTGAAGAATACAAAATATCTGATACCTGAAACTGTGTACCCCTGATAACCCAAAGCTATTCCTTAAGCCTGTTTTTCCTATTCTAGTGTCATGCCTAGAGCCAGTTTGGAGTTGCCATCCTTTCATCTAGGATCAGAATACTACACAAGCAAGTATACACTATGTGATTACATACAGCACGAGAAAGAGCTGCTATCCTACAGTGAAGATTCCTGTTAAAAAGGACTTCAATGGGCTCTTTCTTGAAAATTCTAGCAGCTAGGACTATTTTAGAGAGCAGCAGTACACACTAGGAAAGTCTTATTACAAGTTTGGAGTGTGATGATGATTTTATCAACTGGAGAGGCAAGGAACCACTCAGTTCTAGCCTCACGGTGCTGCTCCTAGTTTTTAGAACTGTAGTCAAACTGACTCCTGTTCAAAAAGATTTACATTACATTAGGGCCAGTTCCCAACTGCTCTAGATGTCAAAAGCTGTGAAGTCATGTGCTTCTTGTGTTCTGCACATTTTCCCCAAGAATACTACATACTTGTTCTTTCTGGAGTGCCTCAAAAGCTTTGAAGTTTAAATCCAGGGTTTTCCCCCACATGGCATAATCATGTCTGCAACCGCTAGACCAGTAGTTCTTAATCAGCAGGTGGTTTGCAGCCCAATCAGCACACAACTACAGACATCCTCAGGGGCCATTATATGGGCCACATCCACACAAAGCTGCATGTGGGACCCATAATGGTAAGCTGGTTGAAAACCACTGAGCTTGACCAACAGGGGAAAGGCTATCTAAGCAGCACCTGGAAGATTCTTCCTTTTAAATGGGTCAGTGGTATGGGCTAGCTCTCTCAGGAACAGTCTTGAAGTGATTAACTCAAAGATGGGCTCTTACCATTTGTGGAATAGGTTGAGGTACCCCATCAGTATCGAGGGCTGTTCACAATCAGGTGTGCAGTCAGAAAAAGCACAGGCTTCTATGAAATGTTTCTCATGCCATTCCCTCTTTTACATTAGCTCATTTCTCCCTCCACTCTGCCATGTGGCTAAAAGCAGTTTGTCCCTCCCTGCACAGTATCAAAAAAAAAGACAGCAAACCCCACTGACAACTCAGCCTCCTCCTGTCCCCAGGACAGTGCAGTCAGGGAGGAGTAAGGCCTAAAAATGCATTGTGCACTAGGGCCCAGTGAATGCAACAGGAGAAGCAGCAAATGGGGCCAGAGTGGTGGCTCAGCAAGGGAAGGTGCCAAGCCTCTCTCAAGCTGCAGTCAGGAGGTCACACATACATCCCCAAACTCCTGCTGAGTGGTTGCTATGGAGCCTGCAGGTTCAAGATGTGAACAAGATAGAAATTGCTTCCCCCGCCCAGCACTCTGGAGCTTAGCTGAGGGGCAGAGAGGCTCCAATGTGCCAGCACTGTATGGGACTGTGGCATATACAGGGCTTACATCCTCCTTGCCAGTGCCAGAGCCAATGGGGAAAGGAAGGAGCCTGCCAGCTAGGGTGCTGGTGAGCTGAGTATTACTGTCACAGATTGCCTCTCTGCATAGCACTGGGAGTGCGACATGCTCCATAAGGGGAAAAACATGGAGGAGCAGTGGAAGGCAGAGGCAAAAGCAGAGGGGGACAGCGAGAGGACCATGTAAAAAGGGCTGACTGGTGGTACAGCAGAGATGACATGTAATTGGCTGCTCCCCACACCTCACCAACCATTGCGGCTCACAGCATGCAGCCAGTGCTAGCTAGAAATGGGATGGAGTCCTGCTGGATGAGAGCTGGCTTGCAGTGGGGGGGGGGGGGGGGGGGGGGGGGGGGGGGGGGGGGGGGGGAGCTGTGCTGATGGATCGGCAGGTAAAAGTCCAGCTCCATATGCTGCATTTATTCATCCATTTAAGAAAGTTAGGGCACCTGCGGAAAGGCTTAAATAAGGGACTGTCCCTTTGAAAACAGAAGTCTGGTCCCCCTACTCCTTGCAATATTTTTCCAGAGTCAGAGTAGTGTGAATGTGTGAGTACTTGAAAAAGCTGCAGATTTTAAGATTTTACATCACTGGTATTTTACTAATGATCATGCCAGAAGAGAAAACCAAATTTGTTTTAAGATCAAGAACTAGAGTGGCTACTTACCTCTTTGTAAGAGATCCATTCATATGGCTGATTTGGTTTTCTAACACCCAAACAGGGACCATTATCTTGGGAGAAAAAAGTGGCAGTTATTCCAGTTTGTTCAGGCTATAACTGTTGTCTCCCTTTTAATTATTTGAAACTTTAGCTGTTCAGTTCAGATAATGCCTAATCCTGACGGGAGACTAAGTCTAATAGAAGCCAAAAACCTACATTTGTTCCTGTTTGGCTGAATGGAGTGTGGTCTAGGTTGGACTTTTCTTGTACAGCCCTGCTTCACCTCAGATCACCAGTCAGTTTTGTTTTCTGGAGGTCTGAAGCATTACCTTTGCCTTCCTAGTATGCTAGAGCATTAGCTGTCTACTAAACAAGACAAAAGCTTATCCTGAAGCTTCCTCTGTCAGACACCAGAAATTCTTGACAATGAAGAGACGGTTTTGTTTTTTATGAACAAACAAAAGACTTACTTGACACCTCCAAGCCTCTTTGAAAGATTTCATAGACTGTTCTCACATTGTCATAGTAATATGTCAACAGCTCATCACTGTGAAGCAGGGATGATCTTCGAGCATACTCACCACCCTAAAAAAGTTTAATATATGTTTATAGACTGGGAGAATAATAGGACATATTGGATGCAGGAACAAGAAAATGAAGACTCTGGTGGCTAGTTTGAGACGAAAGATGTTTCAAAAGAGATTAACAAGTTATGAAATCCAGAAAGATCTTCTCACAAGCCCCACCAGTTCTGAGCACAACTCTGACACCTTAAACATCCACATTTAAAATTCTTGCCCTAAAGTCCTTCAAAGCTTGGCACTTTTCACCAGATACTTCCCTTCCCCTCTCCCCCAATCTAGAAAAATAGAACTGCCTGCAACTTAGTCAGAAATCCAATAAACGACATTACAGGGAACAGGCTAACCTTGTGTCTTCCCATTGATAATACAAGACAAACCTCTCCTCCCCCCAAACAGATCCTCTTGCCTGAAGCTATGTCCTTGAAAAGCTAGTAGGGCAAGTGGCAATCCTTATAATCTTCAGAGGGGTAACAGAGTTAGTCTGTAACTGAAAAAAACTAACAATGAATAGTCTAGCAGCACCTTAAGGACTAACAAAGCACGTAGATGGTATCATGAGCTTTAGTGGGTGGGTTGTACCCATGAAAGCTTATAGTACAATCCTTATAATGCAACTGGAAAATATGAAGCAGTCCTCCAGTTGTTGCATGGCCCAACATTTGAAGGCTCAGTGGGCTGTATTTCTGGAAGAGTTATGAAATCAGACATCATTAGAGACACTAGAGGTCACTAGTGTGCCCTAAAGCAGTGTTTCTCAACCTTTTTTATATAAAATACCCCTTTTTCCACAAAAAATTACAAGTACCCCCAGTTTTCAGACTTTTCTCTACCATTGCAACACATTTGTTTAAACAACTTAATCGTAGCCAGGCAGGAGATGAAATATTTGGCTGTAAAGAGTACAAAAATAATAAAGCGCAGTAAAACTAAACAAAAATTCAGTTCTCCAAATTCCAGTTGTGCTGACATACCACTCCCTCCTCCCCCTTGAGTACCCTTAAGGGTACTCATACCACTAGTTGAGAAACACTGCCCTAGAGAGTTGATCTAGATTTATACAAAGTGCTACAAAAGGCAACTTAATAGCATAATCCACATTGTCATTTGAAAGGCTTCCTTTCCTGCCCAGTCCTCAAGAGTTTTTGGGCATTCAGATTCTAATGTGGAATTCTGCATGTACTTAAGCAAGGTGCATGGCTATCAAGTGGATAGTTACTATTGTTCAGATATCCTCCAATATGGATAAAAGGTCAGTCTAGGTTTGACTAAGCAATTTCAAGTGTGCCTGGATCATCTGCGGGCACAATTAAGGGAGTAGTTATCAATGGACAATACTCCTGAGATGAAAGTTACAGCCAAGATAGTGCAGTATCTTGCTAGTCATGCACTTTTGGAATTGCATAAAATGCTTTCCATTCAGCTATACATAAAAAGTATGACTAATGTAATAAGATTTCTGTATTGCAAATAGGATCAGAGTGTCAGGGACAAGCTCTTGTAGTAACTAGCTGGAAATGAGTAATCAAATGAAATCTCTCTGAAGAGAAATAGGCCAGAGGGTCAGTGTCTTTACTTAAAAAGGCAGAGCAGAATGTGTCTAATCCAGACCTGGAACTCAAGATATTCTACCAAGAGTGGAAAGAACTTAAACCTAAAGAAGTTGCCCAATGTAAAAGTTTTATTCTTTCCCTTTACTCCCATACATAGAGAGCAGGTATAGATAGATACCTCACAAGGAGGTTAGTGATTCCACACACTGTAGTACCCCAAGTTTTAAACCCCAAGTTTTAAACAATGCCTGCGCCAAGCATGGCTAGACAGAAGTGTGCTTACCTCTACTTCCACAGATTGCATGGCTAGGTCGCATGGTGGTTTCAGAGCTTTGGGTCTTGTGGCATACCAGTATGTTGTAAGAGCTGCAAACGCTCCAAATCCCATCAATGTATTTGTTGGAAGAGTGCGCATATATTGTCTGACATCGTCAAGTTCTGGCATTCGCAGATGTCTGAACAATTCATGTGCTTGCATTGTGGTTGGTTGCGGTTGTTCCTTATGCTGATGTCTGTTGATAGGAGAGACAGTTTTACATATGACAATTCCTTTCCACTTGCCCTATGCCCCCCCCCCCCCCCCCCCCCCAACAGGTGGGATAACACATTTTGTCCTACAACTTTTTGTTCTCTGCACTGTTTCAGATAGACAACTATTAGTTAATATCAATTCTGGATAACAAAGACCAGTTTAATAACTAAAAGTGGATGAATCCGAGCTTTAAAACACTAATTCTAAGCCAATTGCTGGCACATACTACACTGTAACCAAACTATTACTTTATCTCTCAAGGGAAAGTTATTTATAGTAGACTGTGCCTTTGTCACATATGAAATAGCGATGTTGTAAAACTGCTTCATCAACATTTGGAATCTAACCTGAGGATTAGAAGCCTAAGCAGACCTTTGCTTTGTTTTTTGCCTACATTTGAACACTATGCCTTCAAGTGCCAGAACGAGAGTGGCCAAGCCCCTTAATTCCCTGGTAACACAACAGCAGCAGTATTTTCCACCTTGCAAGTCCAGCTAGTTAAGCTTTTAGGCTGAACTTTCCACAGCTAATTGAAGTGAGCTGTCGTCACAACTGACCTATGAAGAGCCACCAGATATGTTAAAGGCATCCCATTTCCCATCATGACATCAGTGTATATTTGTTCACACAGCAGAACAAACTGACATTTCAAGAGGTTTTATGTAGTAGTGCAAGGCAAAGTGAATAAGCGTAGGAAATGGATTTTTATCTGCTGCTTATATACAGAAAAGTGCACTGGAGAGTCTTTGCTCTCTGCCATCAAATACTAATGACAGGCTGCAGCAGGAACAGACCAGAGATGGGAGGGAAAAAGTATTGCTGTCAGCTCAGCTGCTGCTTTCCTCCCAGCCAAGGTCTCTCAGGCCATAGTCACATGCTGAGACCAACAGCTCCTGCCCACTAGGCTAAAGGTAACTAACAGACAAGCCATACTTGACTGAGGGGAGGGAGGGCAGGCCAATGGCAAGCAAGTCTGGAGTCACACCACTGCACAAGAGGGCGACTGACAAGAACACAATGTCAGACTCAAGTGGCAGGGACATTCATAAATGCCTATCGCAAAAGAGTCACAACAGGCTTTTAGAGAAAAATGTAGTGGATATTTTGATGTTACGTCAAGCAAATTCTGTTTTCAGAAGCTGGTAGAGTTAATTATCTAGATGCTTAAAGCTGTTAACTTTAGTGAATGTTGTGAAGTTAGAACAAAGCAAAACTACACAAAGGGTGCTAGTCAGAGTTGTGTGCTACCAAGATGTGCTTCCCTTTAAAATTAAGGTGTTCTTGCTACAGAATGGTCCCAATTTACAGTCTGTTGAAATCTTTGTACTGCAGTGAGGTACCCAACTAGGCAACCGGCAGCTGCCTAGCTCACAAGATGTCCACAAGTGTTTGAATAAGAATTAGATTGCCAGAGATTGCAAAAAGCCATAGAAAGTTTAGCATTTCACAATACAATTAGGAGGATGGAGAAGAATGGTCTTGAGATGGACACTGGAAGGGCTGAGCCCTGGTCCAGAGCCAGGAATTGACTTAGAGGAAGTCACTTAGCCTGTTTCCTCATCTGTAAAGTAAGATGCGCCTTCTTCTCACACGGTCTTGTTCTGTTAGTAAGATAATCCTATACTCAGAATTTCTGGCCTAACATAGCTGCTCTGTTACAGCCTTTAGGTCAGCATTTCTTGTGCCCCCAGTCTCCTTCATGGAGACAAGGGAGAGAGAAAGTATGGAGTAGCAGCCCCTTCCTCTCACTGTTATTCCTAGGTGTCCTGCCTTAATATTGGCTGCTGGGGAAGCCAGCAAGGATTGGATCCTGCCTCCCGCTGGAGACAGCTGGGGCACAGTGCTGGAGGAGCAGGCACTTAATGAGTTCCCCATCTTCCCAAGTTTTGGGATTGGGCAAGTGGGGTAGCAGGCTCTGGCTGAGGGGCTTCAAGCTCCAGCCCTGGGCTCCCGCTGTCCAACAGCAGGACCCAGTAGTGGGGCTCCTAGTGCCATCTCCCTTGCCGCCTCCCATCCTGCGCATAATTTATCCCCTGGAATGAAGTAAGTCTGCTGTGAAATGCGATACTTGCATGTTTGTTAATATCGATTTTCCACAGTAGATTTGCTAACAATAAGTCACAATGATTTGTATGTGTATACATGCATATTTAGTATTTCCCCATAATGCTAATTCAATATTTTAGAAAAAAGTGTAAGCAGCCACCAACAAACATTGGTGACCACACTCTGAGGCCACCAAAAAGTTGTCTTGAGAATCCCCACTATAGGTGCTATTTAGGTACAGAGATACAAAAAAAACAAAAACAAAAACAAAAACAAAACAAAAAACACCACACCTTTAATCTGTATTCTTGAGAAAATTTCTGGAAACATCTAACTTACTCCATTAGTGAGACGAATTAATGTCAGAATAGTTGATGAAGCACTCATTGCTTTAAGTTCTGCTCTCCAAAACTGGAGAGCAGTTTATTTTGTGAAGCATTAAAAACTTAAATGTTAGAGATGGGAAATAATTCTGACCACCCTTGATCTAAAGTAACAGCTGAAAACAGTAATGGAAGTTCCATAAATAAAGCCCTCAACTTAGAAACCTCAATTTAAACAGCAAGCCCTACTACAGAATGTGCCTTACTGCTAATTTTTCTAGCTTCATAGTACTTTTCTCCTACAGGGCATTAGTCTTTCCTCCTACATAGGTGCCACACTTGAAGAGTTAAACACTAGTTTAAAGTGCAGTAATTACTATTGCAGTGTGCTTATTCTACAGGGTTAGGGTTGAGCAGCTTTTGGTCTTAAAATAGCAAGATGTGTCCTACATGTACTTTTATACGTCGATGATATATTTTGCTTAGGTGCTGGTCTTCAGGGATTGACTAATTGGTGAAGAATGTGCATATGTATAGTCTATTCACACAGGAGTTATAGTGTAGTCAAGGAGTTAAAGGGGGAGAATTAGGAGTAAGGAAGCCCAAGCTTTATTTAAATTATAAGAGTCACGCTGGGGGCCAAAAATGCCATTGTGGCCCCTTTAAGAGCCATGTGTCCCGAGCAGGCTTCTGTCAGGAACCCAGCCGCCCCAGAAGAAGAGGTGCCGGTATGCCTGAGGGGAATGCAATTCATTTAAGTTATGCAGGGAAAAACAGGTGCCAGTACACTGTCCCGGGGAGTACTGTCACAAAAAAGAGCACTGGTTATGGGTACTGAGGCATGTGTAGATGTGCACCACCAGTAGAAACACATGCTGCCAGTTCTGGGTGCTCAGCTAATCAGCTGGATGGTATTTGAAACTTCCGGCTGAAATGTCTCCCTCCCCTCCGCCTCTCCCAACCCGTGTAGATGGATTCCTTATTTCTTGATTCTTTTCTTCTATGAAAACTTTAAACTCCCTTACCTAGAGTAGCCAGTAAGAAATTTTTACTGTAGCCTGGTCTAGATTAGCAGCTAGTTTTGCAGTGGGTTTTTAGCAGGAAGAAAAAAAATTAGATCTTCTCATTTTACTCTTTGAAAGCTACTCAGTAATAGGAATGTCAATGTGTAGTCAACTATCTGATTAACCCAGGAGTGGGAAACCTGTTACAGATGAAGAGCCAAAGTAGTTCCGGATACAGCGCAAAGAGCCGAGTTGTTGAGCAAAACAGACAAACACGCTGCCCCTTTCAGAGCCATGAACCACGGATGTGGGAGCCACAATTTTTTCTTTGAAGAGCCGCATGTGGCTTGTGAGCCACGGGTTGGCCACCCCTGGATTAACCAATAATCTTAGGTTTATTGGTTAATCTTGTAGATTATATGCATCCCCCCTCCTTGCTACCTCTTATACACATGCGATCTCTACACTACAGGCTGTTTTTTCCAAAAAAAGTCACTTACATCCACACTTTAATTGCGTTTTCGGGGAAAAAACTGAAAGAACAGAAGGGTTTTTCCTACATTGGTAAACCTCTTTCTACGAGGAAGAAGCCTTTTTCTGA
>JANRFK010001234.1:71229437-71241711 GCA_030068395.1 Apalone spinifera
CGCAAAAGCGGCTGATTTTCCGCAAAAACTGGCCAGTCTAGACACAGCCCTCTACATGGCTCCGTCGACGGAGCCATGTAGACTAAACATACCCTACAGGACAAGCTAGACCAGAGGTGGATAAAAGGGCCAAGCAGGTTGATCCGGCCCGCGGAGGCCCTGCCGCTCCCCCACCCCCAGACCAGTCAGGTACTAGGGACAGAGGAGCACATGGCGCTTAGTCAACCCTGGCGGTACAAAGCCTTAAGATCGCTTTTCAATTACAAGGCTCAAAACAATGTACAGTGCTACACAGAGGCAACACAGTGATAATCTTATGTACTGACCATACACACTGACTCTGTGGGTGCTCCGGGGCTGGAGTACCCACAGGAAAAAATCAGCGTGTGCTCAACACCCACCAAACTCAGCCCTTTCCCCCAGCACCTTGCCACCTGGCAGCCTCACCGACCAAATTCTCCCTCTCCCTCCCTTCTTCCCTCCCAGTGCCTCCTTCCTTCAGTGAACAACTATTTTGCAGCATTCAGGACGCTCTGTAAGTGAGGGGAAGGAAGATGTGTGGGGTGGTGGCAGAACTGGGGTGGGAAGAGACAGGGGTGAGAGTTTGGGGGAAGAGAGTATAGGGGTGAAGACAGGGGGATCAAGCACCCCCAGCTGGAGGCAAAGTCATGCATATGGCACTGATTTTTTAGGATTATGCATGATAGTAAAAATGAAATTACAGGAATATTAAACAAACAGCTGTACTACACTTTGGGGGTTCTTAGGACAAATTATTTGGTGGCTTCAAAGTGTGACCACCACCAACACTTGCTGATGGCCTCTCTCACACTTTTCTCTAAAATACTTAATTAATTTTAGGAAAAACAAATACACAAATCCAAATAATTGCAATGTATTTATCACCAGCTAGTAAGGCTGTTGTGAAAAGTGATATTAGTAATAAGACAAGTACCAGTTTTCACAGCAGACTTACTTAGCCCCAGCAAGTCTGGGGACAAATTAATCCCTGGATGAGAGATTGGAGAAGATAGCAAGGCCAGAGGAAATGAGGATAAATGGAAAGACAACAGGGGGCTGGAGCCTGAAGTTTGCTGTCAAGAGAATAAGACCTGCCACCACACAGCTAGAGCCCTATGGCCTGAGTCTCACTGATCCTGGGAAGGTGGGAACGCAGTCTGTTTGCTCCTCCAGTATTATGCCCCAGCTATCTGTATAGCCCTTGCTGATGGCCCCAGCAACCAACACCAAGGCGGTGCATCTAGGTGCACCAGGGAGAGCAAGAAGCTGCTACTTTTAAGCTGGCTCCCCCCAAGCTCTAGCTCCCTCTTGCCCCCCCTCACTGCCCCATGCTGCTGCCTCTCTATCGGCTACCTTTGTTTTGTGTAGTGACATGCCTTTAAGCCAACCCCCCCAAGCACTGGCTCCACCTACTCCCCCCCCCCCCACTCTGCTGCCTCTGTGGGAGGCAGTAAGGAGGACAGGCAGCTCCATGGGAGCTGGCTTCCTATGGGGAACAGTTCCCACCTCATCCCCCCTTGCTGCCTGATACAGAGGTGGCAAGGTAGGGGTTACGTGTAGTAATTAAGATTAATCAATAATCCCAAGAGAATACCATCTGGTCCTGGAGACTTATTTCTGTTTAGTTCATCAATCTGACCCAAAAATTCCTCTAATGACACCTCAGTGACACATCATTCTGGGATAGTTCTTCAGCTTCCAGTTCCTCACCTGCTCTGGTCCTATGCTGCTTCCACAAGCAGACACCATGTCAAGCACCTAAGCAGAGGGGCCAGGTGGCTCACTGCCCACACCCACAGGCTCCGCCCCCTCAGTTTCCATTGGCTGTGGTTCCCAGGGACATACCTGGGCTCCCGGCCCACAGCATAGAGATTAGGGATGTAAAGGACTAGTCGACTATCTGATAAGCAAATGCTTATTGGATAGCTGAAAGGATAGTCAACTAGTCACTTCCCCCTACCTTGCTGCCTCTATCAGATAGAGGCAGCAAGAGGTGGGGAGAAGAGGGAGGTACTTAAAGCACGCAGTTTGGGATCAGCTGGTCCATGCAGCGCTGCCACTTTGAATGCCATGGGGAGCCCAGTGCCAGGCTCCTTGCAGCACTTCAAAGTGGCAGCGCCGCACATGGAGCCTGGGATCAGCTGGGGAATCCCCAACTGACCCCAGGCTGCACATGGGCATGCCAGCTTTGAAATGTACAAGAGTCCCCAGGGACTTGTCAGAAAAAAACCCTCTTTCACAAAACCCCTTATTCCTTGTAAATCGAAGTTTACAGGGTCTTGCAAAAGAGGGGGTTTTCCCAACAAATGGCCCCGTCTACACAGGGCTTTTTATCGGAAAAACCTCTTCCACAAAAATGTATTTCCAGATTGGCCTAACAAGACTACTTGCAGATGTAAGAGGATCTCCATGCCCCTTCAATCCCTTATTTTGGGGGATTAGTCCCCTCTCCTCCTCTTGTCTACACCATTGAAGCCACACCACTATCTGACAATATTGTTTATAATTAAGTCTGTGCGTGCATGTACTCACCATTACTTTGTGTGAATTAAATGAGAGAAAATTACATTTACACTCTCCATCCAGATAATAAAGTCAATATTTCAAAAGCAGCAACTGACTTTGGGTGCTCAGCTTTCAGCTATGTTTTCACTGCCATAAAAGGAGTGTTTTTACAGCAAGATATCTAAGGCAAGTTAGCAATCCTCATGAAGACATTTTCCTCAAAATAGGTAGGCAAGGTCAACATTAAAAGCCCTGATTATTTGCTTCACTGCCTAAATTGCTCTCTCCCTAAGAAATTTCAATTTCCACTGACTTCTTTAGGTCTTTCTGATTATAAGTACACTCATCCAAGGAGGGACCAAACCAAAACCAATCACAGTTGAGCAGCACAGCTCAATTTTCAAATATAACATATCTGACATCTAATATAACAAACTGTTTACAATCAATCTGTTCAGCAAAAACATTCACTCTATCCCCCAGAACGGCAAGGATATTTCAAAAGTGAATAACTCTAAGAACATTGTTATCTGCTTTGCAGGCACTCCCCCACAACAAAATTCCCCAGGTGTGAAATCTGGATAAAAATCCTTAAGTCTGGATTACAGGAAGGCTCCTCCCTGACTCTGTGTCTTTCACCTACCAAGACACCCTTTCACTGTAGAGGTTGTGGTTCCCAACTAGCTCAGGTGGCCTTACAGGAAAGCATGATGGCTTCCTCCTTCTCAATGTGGTTAAGGAAGCCAGTAGACATGCATCTCCTTACAGTGTCTTCAGGGGTTATCTCCTCCCGCTTTCTCTCACCACCCTTCTGTGGCTCCTCCTTGTTGGGTCCTGTTCACTTTCCCTTGGCTTAGATGTCTCTATTCACCCCTGGGGTGTCTCCTTTTCCTCATCCCCATAGGGTTCCTTCTTCTCTTGTGGTCTGCCCCTCCTGCTCCTGTGTAATGCTTCCAACCACCATGGGCTGCCCTTCCTCTTGCCCTCATGAGAATCCCCCTAGCTCCCTTCCCCCACCTGCCAGTGTCCTGGTTCTTCATCTTGCTGAGGGGAGTGAAGCAGGCAGGGGCATCAATCACCACGGAGACAGGCCTTCTTGTCTTCCTTCCTGGCAAGCCAGAAGGGTGGGCAGAAAAAAGAGAGCAGGAAGAGGACAGGCAGCCTCTGAAGGCTCCAAAAGAAATAGTGACCCCTAGTAACAGGAGGACAGATCTTCAGCCAATATTTCCTAGTCATCACTGCATGGGCCAAACAGAGGATCAGGGACAGAGAGATAAAGAACAACCCAAGTACCGTGCCAAGAAAATTGGGAGTGTATGCAACAATTACATGTCTTCTAGGCTTGGGATGAGATCATGTGTTCCAGCTTATTATTTGTAAGCTGATACAGCTGTTCTATTTGCAATCCCAAGCATTCAAAAATCATGCAATTTCTATAAATAATAAATGTGGGGCCCTTTCTATTTGTACGTGGGTCACATTTTTAACCTTTTCTCCACCATGATAGCAGCGCACCTCTTCTCTGAAGGTTCTGTGCTTTGTTAGTGGTGAGTTGGTGGATCTCTCTCTCTTTGGGAATTTTCCCTCGCCCCTGGATTTACAGTCTTGAAAATTATTTTAATGGATAATATAGAAAAGAATTTACAGAAAACCAAACTTTTTTATTAACACATTCTTACATAATATAAAGATGGTTCAAAAGGACAAAAGTGAAAAATGTTCTTTTTAATGACTCATAACAACACACCTGCCTCTCAACTGAGCTGAGCCTCTCATGGCACCCGTGAAATCCCAGTCCAGCTGGCAAACTAAGCCAGACAGAATCCAGGCTGGGGGAAGGGAGGAGCCTACAACACAGAAAGTTGGACCTGCAGCATGTTGATCAGGCATGCAGACACAAACCTACTACAGCCCTTCTGGGCTTTTCTCCCACCGTGGAAGAGGATAACTAATAGCCGTCTGGCTGGCTAGGACCAGGGACCACCACCAGTGACCGCCTTGCTGTGACTTACCAGTAGGGAGCCTGTGGGAGGCTGCTATGCCCAGCCCACTGTATTCCATCCTCTGCCTTCCCTTAGCCAAGGGATGCTCAGTAGGGCTTGTGCTGCATGTACACCCACCAATTGTTGCAACTGTGCAGATGCTAGTGATTCCAAAGAAAAGTTCAAAGCCAGAGTAAGCATAGAGCAGCCCCTGCCAGTCAGCGACAGGTTGGAGAAAGCCCCCACCAGGAGAATTTCCCTCTCCACCCCGCTCCAGGAATTGTAGACTCCCAGGAGTGTCTCACAGCATGGAGCCCAGGCTCAAGGAGGAGAGATTCCACTGCAAGGTTTAGTGTTGTTTTACTGATATCTAAATATTTATTACAGATTTTATGGACAGGTCCAATTTTATCTTTTTTACTGATTGGCCATGAATTTCCTGATGTTTGGCATCCTTACCTCTAGAGCCCAGAAGAGGTCTTTGCCATATTGGGAAGGGTTTTTCTTGCTCTTCATCTCCATAGCTGTGAGGGCTCCTTCCTGGAATTTGTCAGTGTCTGCATCATCCTGCTCTCTAGTAACACACCTGCTCCTATTGCACACACCTATCAGAATGCAGATATGTTCTAGCAGGCCCCAGATGTCCTAATTAACCTGCAGTAACCCCTGTTTAATTACTAGGGGGAAAGCCAAGGGATCTGCTTATCCTGAGGCCATTTTGTATGTGAGTAACTGATTAGTCCTAAGTGGAGTTCTTTGCATTTGTCCCTATTGAATTTCATCCTGTTTACTTCAGACCATTTTTCCAGTTTGTCCAGATCATTTTGAAATAGAATCCTATCCTCCAAAGCACCTGCAGGCCTTCGTAGTTTGGTATCATTTACAAACTTTAAAAGTGTACTTTCTATGTCATTATCTAAGTCATTGATGAAGATATTGAACAGAACCTGACCCAAAAGTGATCCCTGCAGAACCCCACTCATTCTGCCATTTCAGCACGACTGTGATACATTGATAACTAGTCTCTGGGAATGGTTATCCAACCAATTATGCACTCACCTTATAGAACAGGGGTGGGCAATTAGCGGCCTGCAGGCTGGACACGGTTTGCCAGCGTTAACCCGGTGGGCTGCCAGATGCGTTATTTATCTGCATGTCTGCAGGTACAGCCACTTACAGTTCCCATTGGCTGCAGATTGCCATTCTCAGACAATAGGAGCTGCAGGAAGTGGTGTCTCTGTTCATGTCACTTCCTGCAGTGCCCATTGTCTGGGAACAGCGATCTGGCCAATAGAAGCTACTAGCAGACATGTAGGTAAATAGAGCATCTGACCATCCAGGCATACCGCATCCAGCCCCCAGACCACTTATTGCCTTCCTTGTTATAGACGCTCCATCTAGGTTGCATACCCTTAGTTTATTAATGAGAAGGTCATGCAAGAATATATTAAAAGCCTTACTAAAGTGTTGATATACCACATCTACCACTCCCCCCATGACTTTTCAAAGATAATAGCTAATGACTCAAATAGCTCCTCAGTCAACTCCTTGAGTATTCTAAAGTGCATTTCATCAGGTCCTGGTGGCTTCAAGACATCTAACTAGTCTAAGTAATTTTAACTTGTTCTTTCCCTATTTTAGCTTCTGATCCTACCCCATTTTCACTGCCAGTGGTGTTAGGTGTCCAATCCTCACCAAACTTCTTGCTGAAAACCAAAACAAAGAAGATTACACATCTTTCCCATTTCCACATTTTCTATTATTGTTTTTCCCTCTTTATTGAGTAATGAGCCTGCCCTTTCCTTGGTCTTCCTCTTGCTTCTAATATATTTGTAGAATGTTTTCTTGTTACCATTTATGTCTAGTTAGTTTGATCTCCTGTTGTGCCTTGGCTTTTCTAATTTTGCCCCTAAATACTTGTGTTATTTGGTTATATTCATCCTTTGTAATTAGACCTAATTTCCACTTTTTGTAGGTCTCCTTTTTGATGTTTAGATCATTCAAGATCTGGTTAAGCCATACTTCCTATCTTTCCTATGCAGTGGAA
The DNA here is from genome assembly GCA_030068395.1 of Apalone spinifera. NCBI lineage: Eukaryota > Metazoa > Chordata > Testudines > Trionychidae > Apalone > Apalone spinifera. The sequence goes on from JANRFK010001234.1 coordinate 71,235,993, forward strand.
TAATTTGTTGTTGTTCCCTTAATAATGTCTCTTTGAAAAACTGTCAACTGTCTTCAGTTGTTTTTCCTCTTAGACTTGCTTCCCATGGGATCTTATCTATCTAGAGTTTGCTAAAGTCTACCTTCTTGAAATCCATTGTCTTTATGTTGTTGTTCTCCTTCCTACCATTCCTTAGAATCATGAACGCCATAATTTTATGATCAATTCCTCCAAAGCTGCCTTTTGCTTTCAAATTCTTAGCCAGTTCAGTAGTGGTGGATTAAATACTGGTACTACCCCACTATGCTTTGGAGCACTTGGACCTGTTTTTTCCAGTTCGGTCAGGGCTAGTTTTGGATTGCTTCTAGCCTATTTAGTTGAGGCTTTACTATGCCTCTCCCTTCAAGGTACCAAAGGCAGTTAGCCTCTGCTAGTCCTATGGCTCACTTAGCAGCATAGGCAGTGAGACTAGTCTTCTTTAGTGTATTCAGCACCACTTCCACCTTTTCTGGGTAGGTCTCTCAGTGTAGAGTATGGTTGATCACATTGTAAAGGTAAGTGGCTGCATAACTGGTATAGAGGCATAACAACTTGTCCATGACGTACTAGAAGGTAGCTGTGGCCATGTATAGCTCAACGTCCCACTGGATGGAAAACACAGTCTTTCTTTTTGCTTCTTTGGCTAGGAGAATCTACCAATACCTCTTTGTCAAATCCAATTTGTTGCCCAGTTGGTTAACTAACTCATCTTTGTAGGTATAGGGTATGCATCAAATTGGGATACCTTGTTCAGCCAGTGAATGTCATTACAGAACCTTTTGGTGCCATCAGGTTTGCGCACCAGCACAATCAGGCTGTACCACTGGCTGTTGGATTCCTTGATGATCCCTGAATCCAACATTCTCTTTGCTTCAGCTTTGATTTCCTCCCTTTTGGCTGCTGGAATGCAGTAGGTCTTTAACTTCACCTTGGCTCTGGTGTTCATGAGGATGTGGTGATATGCTTTGGTCATCCAGCCTAGTTTTGCCAAGAATACATCCTGGTTCCAGTTGATCATTTCAGATGCCTCGATCTTTTGGTCTAGAGTCAAACTGGGAGATATCTTCACCTATTCTGCGGGTTGCTTTCCTGCAGCAGGGCCTCCTGGGTGACTATGCAAAAGCTCTTGGATGTGACTGGATTTAACAGCCGTGTCAGCAGTACAGACCAGAGTCCCCAGGGCCCTTTTTTTGACCAGGCATTCTGATAAAAAAATCAGACACCTGGCAACCCTAAAGACCACCTGAACAGCCTGTAACTACTGCTTCCTATGTAAAATCAATAGTATCCCTAACTAGCTAGGGCCTAGACAAAACACCTAGCCTCAGACCCTTTGGAGCTGTAATGTACAGTCCAACACTAGCCAGACTAAAACTATTTAGCACTGCCCTGCTGATTTAATCAGGGCAAGAAGCTCCTAACCCTATTTCTCCATTTTGCATTAATACAGCAAAGGGCAGAATTTTGCTCCAAATTATTTTTCCACCAATAGACTGCAACCACTTCTGAGAGGAATGAAGCAGCTATTTAATAGTATCCAGCAGCAATGTCACACAACATCTTATGACACAAAGTAAAGAACACCATATCCAAATAAATTTCCCTTCAGAAGAAATGTAGCTAGGCAGAATGTAACTCAGAATTTAGTTAATTTATGATCAGCTGGCATAGTTCACCCAGCCTTCATTAACTAGCCCATTACTAATTGCTAGGGATTACCTGAGCCAGACATTAGTGTTTTATATAAACAATTAAACAAAGTGTAAAGAGAAAAATAAAATTAATTTAGTTTTTATTTGTTAAAAAGCTAAAATTTGTCAGCTTACTATTGACAGTAATGCTCTTTTAATCAACATACTATTGACAGTAATGCTCTTTTAATCAGTAAGAAAACAGGACTTTAGTCTTAACATTCCTTTAGGTTTATAGTAATGTATTCAAATATTGATATTAACTAATGGCCTTATCCAACTTTCATTAAAGACAATGGAAAAACTCCAATTTACTTCAGTAGGAGTTGGCTCCAGTTATAAATAAATTACAGATAAGTGCAGCATATTCTGCTTCAGAAGAGCTAATGTTGTTTAGTAATGTTATAGCCACAATATGGTTACATCTAGACTGCACGCCTTTTTCGACAGAGGCTTTGTCGACAGTCGAAAGCCTCTGTCGAAAAAGAGCATCTAGATTACATTATGCGGATTGAAAAATCAATCTGCTTTTTCGAAAAAGAGCATCCAGACTGCCGGATGCTCTGTCGACAAAAGAAGGCACCCGGAAGTGCTTCTGGCAGGACATCGGGGCAGCCTTTTTTTCCAGGTGCTGCTGCCTGCCCTTTGCAAAAACACGTGCTTAAAGGGATCTCCCTGGAAGCTGTTGCTCTGCTCCTGCTTCTGGCTTTCCTACTTCCTAGAGGAAAAGCAAAGCTGCTGCAGTGCTTGATCTGGTAGCCCTGCTTCCTCAGATACGACAGCAGTTTATTTTCTGGGTTTTTTCCTGCTTTTCACCTTTTATTTGGCCATGGAGCCTGAGCTGCTCCTGGGTAGGCAATGGCCCCATGCTGCCATATTGCAGCTTCTGCATGACTCTGTCATGAATTTCCTGCCCCATATGAACCCAGACCGCTCCGAGGAGAGCCTCCTCCGGGATGCAGGAGCTCTGTCCTTGCCCCCAAACTTTTTTGGGGACAGGCAGATTTGGAGGCACGAGACAAGTTCGGACTGGTGGGACCGGCTCGTCATGCAGCTCTGGGATGACGACCACTGTCTCCACACTTCCGGATGCGGAAGGCCACATTCCTGCAGCTGTGTGCCTGGCTCGCCCCTGCTCTGGAATACCACGACACCCACCTGCGGCCTGCCAGCCCTCTGCAGAAGCAGGTCTCAATTGCCCTGTGGAAGCTGGCCACCCCCCGACAGTTACCGCTCTGTGGGACAGCAGTTTGGTATGGGGAGGTCTACTGTCGGGGCCGTCTTGATGGAGGTAAGTCACTGTTGGGGGACAGGCCCTGCTGAGTGGGGGGATTAAGAAAGGGGGACTGCCACGCAAGGGCAAGAGGGAGTGGGGGATGTAGTGGCACTTGGAGGCCACTCCTTGGCCACCCCTGCATTGATGCGCGGGAGGGGGGACATCCTGACAAGGGGAAAGGTGGATTGGGGGGTTTCTCCTCCCAAGCACTTAGGTAACCTGTCTAACTCCCTGGTTTCTGTCTGTCTATTTGTCTCGTGCTGCAGGTGGTGAGGGCCATCAATGCGGAGCTGCTGAAGAGGCTCGTCTGTCTCGGGGACCTGGACAACATCCCTGCCGGGTTTGCCACCCTTGGCTTCCCGAATTGCGGAGGAGCCCTCGATGGGACACACATCGCAATCTGCGCACCGTCCCATCGAGCAGCCCAGTTTATAAACAGGAAGGGCTACTATTCCATGATGCTGCAGGCCCTGGTAGACAACCAGGGACACATTACGGACATTTGTGTTGGGTGTTTGGGGCGGGCACATGATGCCCGCATATTCAGGAACTCCTACCTGTTCCGCAGGTTGTAGGCAGGAACATTTTTCCCCCAGCGGCACCTCATGCTCAGAGACGTCCAGATGCCAGAGTGCATAGTGGCCGACGCGGCCTACCCCCGATGCTGTGGCTCATGAAGCCCTACAGTGGCCACCTGGATGCGAGCAAGGAGCTTTTCAACACGCATCTTAGCCAGGCTCGCATCCAGGTGGAATGCACCTTCAGCCGTTTGAAAGGGAGGTTACGTTGCCTTCTCACACGCCTGGAGATGGACGAACGCAACATCCCGGAGGTGGTGGCTGCATGTTGCACATTCCATAACCTAGTGGAGAGGAAAGGGGAGGCCTTCCTGCCGGGGTGGGGGATCGGTCCAGATGGCGAGGAGAAGCAATTTCAGCAGCCCCGGACGGCTGCCATCCACCAGGCTCACCAGGCTGGTGTTCAAATCCAAGAGACCCTAAGGGAGAGATTCTCAGAAGGAGCCCACTGACTCTCGCCAGGGCCTCCCCCATTGGGGGTTTGGTCTGGCCCACCCCTACCTTTCCCTCCAAAACCCTCACTCTCCTCCCAATAAGAACACATATAAGACCCACTTTTCTTTGTAAACAGAAATTTGCTTTATTAGAAACACAAACAGTTCACACATTTTCTTTACTGCTAAACAAAACTTTCTCTCTTAACTGTCTACCTGTTTATCCACAAAGTAAATCTGTCAGTCAAAAATAAAGATTTTGTAACATAACTGAAATGTCCTTTAACTGGAGTGGTAGGGGACTGAAAACCTGGAGGGGGGAGGGAGCTCAAGAGGGTCCTGCCACCTTCCTATGTCCTGGCATCGCCACGGCCTTGGGATCGGGTGGAGCGAGACCTAGTCCTGGCCTGGGCAGGATGGGGGGGCAGCTGTTGGACCTGTGAAGGCTCGGGAGCAGGTGGGGGGGGGGGAGAGGAGCTGGAGGAGCAGGGGCCTGGCGTGCAAGAGGAGCGGTTCCCGTGACAAGAGCAGGCAAAGTGAAGAGCTCCCTCATTGTGGAACAGATGGTAGTGTGCTGCTGGACCAGCTCGTCCAGCAGCATGGTGTGCCACTAGGTCGCTGCCTCCATCCTCTGCTGGAGGGTCCTGATGAGGTCCTGCAGGGCCACCATGTGCTTCCTCAGCAGGTCTGTGTATACACACCAGTGCCTGCAGGTGCCATGGGTCCGGGATGGTGGTGGGGCAGGCGTGGTGCTCCCCTGTTGGGTAGAGGGTCCGGTCCGGAGGAAAAGAGGAGACAATCACTGTCTATGTGCACTCCTGCTGTCCCTGAGGGCATGCCGTGGCTGTCAGGGGCTCTGCTTTGGACAGGAGACTCAGGGATGTTACACGTGACACTGCGTGTGAGTTTGGCAGCGGCCTGAAAGCCTCACAGGGGCCCCACAGTGGCAATGGGGCTAGCTGGCCCCCCACACTGCCAACCCGCCCATGTGTGGTGACCCCTCAAAGCACTCACCTGATGTTCCCTCCCCAGTGTCCACGGACACCTTGGAGGCCTCTGAGTCTGGGTCCCTGCTGCCTCCTCTTCCTTCTCCCCCTCCTCCTGGTGCAGTTCTCCCGCCTCTCCTGCCTGGTCTTCCTCCCTCAGGAGGGTTCAGTCCATGATGTGGTGGGGTAACGCGGACTCCACCACACACAGTGGCGTCTGGGCTTTCCCACCGCTCAGGATGTGCTCCAACTCCTCGTAGCAAGGGCAGCTCTCAGGGGATGCCCCAGAACAGGAGCTCTGGTCCTGGGCCCTGGCATATCCCTGCCACAGCTCCTTTACCTTGGCCCTGACTTGTGCCCTGGGCGGGGGTGATGCCTTTTGATGGCCAATCCCTGGGCCAGGCGCACATAAATGTCCGCATTCCTGCAGCATGTTTGCAGGGCCTGCAGGGCTTCTTCCTGGGACCAGAGCTCCAGGAGGTTTTTGATTTCTGGCCCTGACCAGGCTGGTGCCCATCTTTTGGTGCCCCGTCCCAAGAACGGCCAGGGGGGCCTTGAGGCGGGGACATGGCTGTCACAGCTGGCACGGTGCTCTGGCTAACTGCCGGACAGCAAAGCCTGTCTGGGTGCCTGTGCCTTTAAGAGGCTGCAGCCAGGAACCACAGAGGCTAGACTGCTGTACCTGTAAAGCGTGGTCTCCACGTGCCTGCTCAGGGGCCAACGCCCCCCCCCCCCC
>JANRFK010001234.1:71244386-71254744 GCA_030068395.1 Apalone spinifera
GTGGCCAGGCTGGCAGCTATCTTGCCATAGACGGCCGCGTTCCTCCATCTAGTGTGGAGATCTTAGACCCCCAAACCTGAATAAGGTCCATGATCTCCACCCTGGACCAGGAAGGCGCCTGCCTTCTCCGGGTCCTGGCAGGCTCCTGGGAGCTGGCAGACTGCTCCTGGAGAGCGGTGGAGGGCTGGCTGCCAGTGGCTTGCTGGCTCATGTTTTGGGGACACTGGATCAGGGGTAGTGACTGCTGGCTCTGGGCTGGCAGGCTTGGAGCTGGCACAGGCACTGTGGCCAAAGACTACACCTTTAAGGGCTCTGGGGAGGAAGGAAGGGAGAGAAGTGTTCTTGGTTGAGGCTGGAGTGGCCACCAGGGCACCCTTGGAAGGCTGGAGGCCCCCTATTTCAAAATAAGTGTCTAATGAGCACTTATTTCAAAATAGCTATTTCAAATTTGGCGTTATTCCTCGTAGAATGAGGTTTACCAAATTCGAAATAAGCGCTCTGCTATTTTGAATTAATTTTGAAATAGCGGTTTGGCTGTGTAGACACTAGGAAAGTTATTTCGAAATCAGGGCTGTTATTTCGAAATACCTTTGCAGTGTAGACATACCCCCAGGAATTTAACCTAGGTATCCTGAATCCCAGTCCATCCCTTAACCCAGGAGCAAAAGGGCCTGCACAGGTTGAAGTGGGTTGATCCAGCCCACGGAGGCCCAGCTGCTCCCCCCCCATCAGGCCAATTAGAGCCTGAGGGCAGGGAGAAGTGAACGAAGTTTCCTTTGCCCTGCAAGGAGAGCACAGCGCTTAGAAGCGCCACACGTTCCTGGCAAGGTGGGAGACTTTGCATGCTTCCTCCGCAAGCCCTGTTTGGCCTGGAGGCAGAAGGGGGAGCATGCAAAGTCTCCTCCTATTGCCAGGGGCATGGGTGCAGGGCCAGCCCGAGCCATTTCGGTGCCCCGGGCCCCAGTGAACAGCGCTGCCCCCGGGGCGCACGGCCTCGCCTCCGGGCACACGGTGCATGCGGGCCCTGTGCAGGGCCCTGTGGCCGCAGGGGGAAGAATGCTGCTGGATGCTGCTGCGGGGGTTAACACGGCCCCCGCCCTGGGCGGCCACTGCAGCCTGCCGGGAGCCGGGCGCCCCTCGTAGGTTGGTGCCTTGGGCTGCTGCCCAACTAGCCCACCCCTTAGTCCGGCCCTGCATAGGTGCCTAGCGGAAATCTTGGGGAGGGGGGCAAAGACTTTATGTGCTCCTCAACCCCCAGACCAATCAGGGTCTGTGGTTGGGGAAGCAGGGAAGTATCCTGGCCTTGCCCCTTCCATTTGAGGCCGTGCCCCTTCTAGTAGAGCTTGGGACCACTTTACAAATTTCTGAAGTGGCCTCTGGCAAAAAATTATTGCCCACCCCTGCCTTAACCGCAAGATCATCCTAGCTAGTAACATGCTTATTTTAATGTCCAGGCCTGTAATATATTCCCTCCCCTCTGAGTCTGCTCAAATACCAGTTCAAGTCAATGAATCAGCTCCTACTGACTTCACTAGCCACTGGAATGGGCCCTGAGAGAAAATGCATGCTGCAGGCAAGGTTCCCTCTAAACTGCATGGTAGCATGGCCCCACAGCTGCTTAATGAGCACCGCCCAACTAGGGGCTTTCGGGCTCCAGGCATGGAGTGGCCCAGTTGGGAGAGGGGCACTTCTCCCTCAGCCGCTCTTTGCTGAGAACAGAGAAGCAACCCCTGTCTGGATGGGTCTCATTAAGCATCTGCGTGCCATGCTACCACACAGCTTAGAGGGAACTTTGGCCATAGGTGGACTTGGGAATGTAGGTCAGCTCTGCTAGCATTAGCAGTAGCAGCACTGCTCTCTGGACCCAATTTAATCTGCATAGTCAGCAGGCATGTTAATAGCCGTGAGAGCTCCTAGCATGGTACTACCATGGTTTATGAAGCAGGCATTAAAAACAACCAGCTTCTATGCTGTGTATTCTAACAGAGGCTTCCTTCTTTCTTGCTGAATGCAGGGAAAATGCAGAGTCAACTTTAAGACTTTGTTGTTTTTCAACAGAGTCAAGAAAAGAAGAATACAGTCTCTGTATCTGCAGTCCACTCTTATGATTAGATGTCAGCCAATCCTGTCCAGGTGTTTAGTATGCAGACATGTATTTCAGATAATAATTGACTATTAGAGAGTTTTATTGTTATTGATGGTGTAACAGGCCAAAAGTAAACTGTTTTTACAGTCTGGCTACCAGTATTTTGATAGTACTGGTCTCAAATACTTATAACATTTATTTAGATTCCAAAACATCAGAGCACCAGTGATGAATTTAAAGAAACACACAGTTACATAGCAATCATTTACACGTGTATGCTCCTGCTTTGTTTTAATACTTCTGCATAATAATGTATGAAGTAAAAAAAAATCTAACTCAAAACCAGTTAAAGAAAAATGAAAAGAAAACCTGGTGATACATTTTAAATTACTATTCCCTCCCTACATTTGGTTCTGGTTATAATCAGGGAACATACTGCAATAATTAAATTAGGTTAGCTGAAAAAAAAATTTCACATGATAAACAAGAAAACAGATTCCCTGAAAAGATAAAGCTAAGTAGTGACTTATTTAGAATGTGAAGTATTATTAAAGGATTTCTTCTGATTAAAATGGGTAATATTTCTAGTGAGATAAACAGCACCCTTGATCTTGAGATATAAAACTCCAGACTATAAAATGAATTGGAAAAAATAATTCAGATTGAAAATAGGTTTTTACCTAATGATATCTAGCATTTTATTGAGACATACAAAACATGGGAAAGGATGTAACTAAATGATATCACTCTAAAAAATGAAGTTCTTATTAGATTTTAAATGAGAAAGAACTGTAGGAATTACATGAGGACAATATCATTGTAACTAAATCTGCACATAGATTTGCAGGACACACTGGATAACACTTGCCAAAGCCCTAAGTGACATAGGAATCTAAGCCTAGAGAAAGGAATAGACTTCAGAGCCCAAACCAGAACATCTACTCAGGTATTTTTAGCACTGTAGCACAAGATTGAATCTGTAAGACCTGGGCTCTTAGACTGACTGCTGTGGGATTTTTGTTTTTTGACCACAGACATACCTTTAGGGGCTTTTTAAAAATGTATCTTCTCACTCCCCAGAATGTAGATACAGGAGGACTTCAGAGTTATGACTGACCAGTCAACCATACACTTCATTTGGAACCAAAAGTACACAATCAGGCCACGGGTGGGAAGGGGGAGAGCATGTACAATACAGTGCTGTGCTAAACATAAATTACTAAAAAATCAAGGGAAAGCAGCATTTTTGTTCTGTAAAGAAAAGTTTTAAAGTTGTATGAAATCAATGTTCAGTTGTAAACTTTTGGAAGAACCACCGTAACATTTTGTTCAGAGTTATGAACATTTCAGAGTTACGAACAACCTCCATTCCCATAGTGTTCATAACTCCAAGGCTTTACTGTACATTAAATAAAAGAAATATAGAAAAACTGAAAGACAGAGATCATTCCTCTGTTTTATGGTCAGATTAATCTATTTATTGTACAAAATAAAATGTCAGATCGACTAAACAGGGTTTAAACCATAATTGCATCAGTAATGAGGCACATAAGTGTTTTGCTCAAGAACTCCTCAATGGTATAACAGAAACAAACCAAGAGTGCAGGATTAAGAGGATAGAGCTTCTGCAAAAGCACAGACTAACTGTATTAACTGTGTAGCTAATGAACATAAATAGAAAATAGAGGGTGCATTATGGATGAAGGAAGGATCAATATAAAAGAAAGGTGATCTTACTCATCTGCACTGCAAACATTGTAAGTTTAAGACAGGAATTTTATACATCTCCCTAAAATACCTAAGAACTTTAGAGAACTTGCTAGGGAGCCCAACTATAGTAGGGCTACAGACCCACACAAAAATCTGAAGTCAATAAACATTGCCATTCTATCTTTGAGATACCATAAAACTGCTTAACAGATTGAAAAGATTTGCAGTTAGATTGGAAAAACTACCACCCATTGGTTGCCTACTACTTCCATTTCCCCAATTCCCCAACTTTTTTTTTAGACTAATAGGAGTTGGGTGAGGAGTTTGCAGTGGAGCTAAGGAGTTCCTCCCTTTTGGCCCCAGGAAGAGCTCCATGTTAAGGGGCGGCTCCAGGGAGTCTACAATTCCCAGGGCAGGGGTGGAGAGAGGAATTCTCCTGGTGGGGGGCTTCTCCGACCTGTTGTTGGCAGGAGCTGCCTTTTTCCACTTCCAGCTTTGAACTCTTCTTCAGTGTCACTAGTGTCAGTACAGCAGCAACTTTTGGTGGACATATGTGCAGCACATACCCCTGTTGGGCTCCTCGCAGCTGGAGAAAAGCAGAGAATGGGGTATAGTGGGTTAGGCATAGCTGCCTCCCACAGGGTTCCTGCTGGTAAGTCACAGCATGGTGGTTACTTAAGTATAAGAAGTAAACTGTCCTCTCCTATTCTGGAAAGATTATTGACAGTTATAGATGGACCTGGGAAAATTACTAAAGCAATGACTGTCAGTGTGGCTACTGCAGTGTACAAACTGAAGAAATTGGAGAACACTAATATGGCTAGTAAACAAGTTATATTAGCATAACAATGAGTAGTCCTGTGGCACCTTAGAAACTAACAAAAATATTCATAGTATTCTCATGAACAACACCCACTTCTTCAGATGAGCATGAGTGGAGAAAAAAGGGGGGAAGCAGAATATATAACAGAAAAAGAAGGGAGGGGGGAAAAAAAGTACCCATCAATTGTAGTGCTAATGAGGCTAATTGAGTGGGCTGGAAGTATCCCATACTTAGCTTTTGATATCAATGAGATGTTAAATGTAAGGAAGGCTGGTTTCATAATGGGCCATCCAGCTAGTATCTTTGTTAAGCCCAAGTGAAACACTGTCAAATGTGTATATAAACGTCAATTCCGCACTCTCTCTCTCTCTGTAGCTGGCTTGTGAAATTCCTTTGTAGAAGAATGGCTCATTTTAAATCCATTAATAGTGCCAGAGGCAGGTTAAAATGTTCCCCTGCATAGGTTTATGAGTGTTACCATTCCTGATATCTGACTTATGTTCATGTATCCTTTCTCATACAAACTGTCCAATTTGGCCATTATACATGGCAGAGGGGCACTGCTGGCACTTAATGTGCATATACCACATTAGAGGATAGTCAAATTAACTGTGTGAAGAGGGGCGAATTTCACTCTTAGAATATTGGCAGATTTTTTTTGTATGTATAGATAATGCTTATCTTTTTATTACCTTCAATAGTTTTCTTGTTCCAAAACATTTATTTTAATTTTTTTTAAATGTATAATAAAATTGCATAGCAAATACCTAAAGATATATGCATGAAATACACATCTATTACAATCAAAGAAAAAAGTTACATTTTCCAACTCTGAGCTTCATTTATTGTGGTCTCTCTTGTATTCCTTTCCCCTAACATTAAGGTTCTTTTGAGCCCTTCAAGATTTAATGAACTAATTACACTAAAGATTCTTTGTATGTCATACTCAATAACACATCACCAAATCAAGAGCAGGATTTGGATAAAAAATGGTTGATGGATCCACTCCTGCTCTCACTGAAATCTATGGCAAAATTTGCGTAGACCTCAACGGAAGTAGGATTGGGCCAAACTAAAGGAATCGCCCAATTGGCACAAAATTGTATCAACTATTCCTTGTAGAGCATTGGTCCTAATTCATGATTTTTAAATGGTTAGGGTTGGCAATGTTGTTATCTAATCTAGTATGTTTACAATTAAAGACCTGATCAGAGCTGTCAACAGGGTGGAGTGGGATGCAAAGGGAGCGGTTGCCATGGGGCCTGATGATTCAGAAGGACAGCCATTGCTGTTACTGCAACAGCAATGGCAACCAGAGTCCACAGCCTTTTAAATCACCACTGGAGCCCTGAACAGCAGTCTGGACAAAGCAGAGAGCTGGCTGTGGGAGGCACAGCACAGCCCAGGTGGCCCCGCCCCTTTTTTGAAGCCCCACCTCTTTTTGAAGCCAAGTCCCTCACTCCCAAAACATTGCCCAGGATCAGTGAAGTCTGTCGCCAGCCCTAAACCAGATTGTTTTTCACCTGTGTGTAAATCCATTGGGAGTAGAGGACTCAGGGGAGCCAAGAGCAATATCAGGCCCCTGGACAAGGTGCAGGGAGGGGCAGGGCCGGGGAAGAGAGCATGCCACACCATGCCCCAGCCCTCAGCATCAACCAGAGCACGGTGCACACACACCCACACTCTTAGAGCTGCCGTGCAGCACTCCGGTGACAATTTAAAGGGCCTAAGGTAGCAGCATTGGTGGCCAGATCCCCAGGTCCTTTAGAATCGCCAAGCCCTGGGGCAATTGCTCTTAGGGTTGCCAGGTGGCCGGTATTGAACCGGACAGTCCGGTATTTTCGCCTGCTGTCCAGTAAAAAAATTCAGAAAATACTGGACACCTAAAATGTCTGGTACTTTCTGATTTTTTCCCGGCCAGGAGGCAAAAATCCCCGGCTCTCCAGATCAATACGGAGGCAGCCTGGCAACGAGGCTTACCGGTTTCCGCAGGGGAGCTGTCCAGCCCCGCAGAGGGAGGCAAGATGCAGGCGGCCGCCGGCAGCCTGTTAGGGCCAAAAAGCCTCACCACGCATTTCTTAAAGGGGCCACGCTATTTTTTGTTTGTTTGTTTGTTTTTGTTGCTTAACAACTCTTGGGGTCTTTTTTTTCAGTATTTTTTCTGAAACCTTCTGGCAACCCTAATTGCTCTTCTTGCCACACTGTTAGCAGGCCTGGGAGGCGTGCTTTAATTTATACCATCTGCCCAGGCTCTGGCCGGCCCTAGGACTAGGGAACTAACTGTAAAGGTGGCTGGCTGGGAACCATTTGTATTTCACACTCAAATCTTCCAGTCTTCCACTGACCATAGCATGGCTGGAGCAGGGAATACAAGCCAATGTGTTTTGATGTGGATTTTTAATTATTCAGTTAAAGATTTTATTGCAATTCTTCAGTTGATAGAAAAACATTTGCTGAGGAAATATGATGCTGGGTAAAGAGTGCTGTGTTTCTCACACTTTTTAAAATTTCAAATATATACGAGTCACACATTTTTACTAATTCAATGGTGTTATAAAACATTTCCTTTTTCAAAGCTGTCCTGCCCGCTGTGATTTGTAAGTCTTTTTAATACATTCTCTATTTAGCTATATAGCGTGCATGTGTTTGAAACTGAATATTTTAGTACAATATCTGCAGTTAGCAAATGGTTGTAGTGCATGCACTATAACAATCGATAAGATAATATTCGTGATAAATGGAAAGAAAAACATGCTGAAACAATTGCTGTGTTTGTCCACCCTGTGCACAAAGTAGGAAATACTCTAGTTTATATGTACATCAGCTGAATGTACATAGCAGAAATGCAATTCAAGATTACAGAATAGAAACATCTAAGCAAAGAAGGTCTCCGCAAACATGAATGAGAAGTAGGTTATCAAGGGCATCTCAAACTGCCTGTGCTTACTTGTAATTTAGTTCAATATTTCAATAACTTTTCATACACTATCTACATCACCAGTCTTTCAAAACAATAACTGAAGCATCAATATTTAAAAAAAAAATCTATTTTAAAAAGTTGTATCCTGCTAGCCATGACCATAGTATCTGAACATCTTCCACATAGAGTTTCTAATATTCTAAGTCCTGATCCAAGGCCCAGGAAAGTAATTCAGAATCTTTCCACTGACTTGGACCATACCATAAGATCAATTCATGTCTGCAGTTCTCAATCACATACACAATCTTTAACTATAGATTTGGACCTCTGTGGTCTGATACCCTCAGGACCAGTGTGGTCTCTAACAAGGGAGTTTGCCGGATCAGGGGAGGTCACATCTCCAGGCTCTCCTGGGACTTCTCTTCTGCCTGTTAGATCCTTATCATTGGAAAACAAAAAGGAATTCTTATATGGAGGAGTGCTTTTATGGCTTGGGTGGGAAATACACAGAAAGAAAAGGCTCTGCTGATTTAGGATAAATTGCACCCTTTAGGCATGCTCCAAAGAAGTGTTTCTCAACCAGTGGTACAACTTAAGTACCCTTAGGGGTACTCGAGAGAAGTTTGGGGGGTACGTCAACACAACTGAAATTTGGAGAAAACTGAATTTTTGTTTTAAGTTTTACAGCGCTTTGTTATTTTTGTACTTTTTACACCCAAAAATTTCATCGCCCGCCCGGCTACGATTAAGTTGTTTAAACAAATATGTTGCAATGGTAGAAAAAAATTGTGTGTGTCTGAAAACTGGAGGTACTGGAGGTACTTATCATTTTTTTAAAAGGGATACTTTATAAAAAAAGATTGAGAAACTCTGCTCCAAAGTAAGAGGCAACATTTGTAAATGACTTCATGTGGGGTAGAGAATCTTTACTCTCTGTGATTTTCCTGTTCATAGAATCATAAGGTTGGAAGAGATCTCAGGAGGTCATCGTGTCCCAACTCCCTGCCCAAAGCAGGGAGTGAAATGAAATCATCCCTGTTCATCTAGGGATGGGCTAGTCACAGTCTAGCTCTTAACTTATGGGCTCCCTGCATCAGCAAAACGGAGGAGGGAAAATACCGTGATTAGTTCCGTCAGCTTATTCACTGCAGGTACTTTTAATCATTAGCTTGCATTAATACAAAAATACATTCATTTTATCCCCTTTCCCAAGTAACTGAATGGAAGCTTTTCAGAGAGATACATGTAACACATGCACAATAGTGCATTACATTCACCTTGCACAGGTGTAAATGATGACACAAGATGCACAGTCAAGCCCATACCCTACAAGTTTGGGTTTTATACCGCTTCACATCACAGGAAGGAAACAGATGCATAAGGGGGAAACAATGCAGTGGAAGCTACTTTCTATTTTTACCATAGCTATTTGAGAACTGTCTCTCCCCTTATGCATCTGTTTCCTTCCTTTTTTCTTGTTGCACATGCACTTAAGGATGTGGGCTGCATCAGAGCTTTATCTTACTCTGCATCATATCCAACGGCGTATCTTTGTGTTTTATACTGCTGCATATCACCATAGTATCTGGGAGCCTCCCATAGGAGGTGGGTGCCTTCCTGGTCCAGTGCAGAGATCATGGACCTGATTGAGATTTGGGGGGATGCCGCCAACATCCATGATATCCACACTAGACGGAGGAACGTGGCCGTCAACGGCAGGATGGCCGCCAGTCTGGCCACCAAAGACCATATCCAAACCCAGGAGCAGGTTTGCATGAAAATCAAGGAGCTGCAGCAGGTGTATGCCAGGGCCACAGAGGGCAGCTCCCAACCAGGGGCAGACTCAGAGAGCTGCCCCTATTTGGACGCCCTAGACTGCATCCTGGGGGGGTAGGATGGTCCATGCCCCCCAGGTGGTCATCAACCCTAGGGCAGAGGGCCCTGACCAGGGCACAGAGGAGGAGGAGGAGGAAGGCCCGGAGCCTCAGGAGCCCGGAGGGAGTATGACGCGCAGCCAGGACCTTCAAGCCATCCCAGTGGACCTGTTGCTGGTGTCATCCGAGGCCGGTGAGGCAACAACATGTGAGTGCCATCACTGTCCCCTTATGTGAGGGCGGGAGGGGAGGGAGACCAGGGACTGCGCGCGTAGGCTTTGCTGACCACGGATCATGCAGCAACCTGTGCACATGCAAGTATGTGCTGTACCACCCCGGGCACCTGGCCCCAGCTAGCTGCCACACAGGGGCCTTGGCCTGTTAGCCTCACATGACATGACATAACATGCTCCTGAACCCGAGTGGAACACAGCAGGACGCCCTCCCTTCACAAGCCCCCTCTACACAGAGGCAGGGGACATCTCCCTCCCACACACACACACACACTGATGCAGCACAGGGGCATGGGTGCAGTGTCGGGGCAGCTCCCACTCCCGGGGATAGCAGGATGTCCTGAACATGGCCTGTGTGTAAGCACATCGGTTCTGATGATGCGGCGAACTGTTGTCCTTGATTAGAGAGGGGGGCTGGGCTTCACCCACTGTCCCCAGGGATAACTGACCACTTCTCTTATTTCTCCACAGCCACACCAGCTGCGAGTGCAGGGCACCCCACCCCACCCAAGACATCTTCCCGCACCCGAGCACTCTGCAGGCTGACCCATGCACAAGAAGACTACCAGCGGCAGCACCTGGGGGGCACTGCAAGCCCTGCACTGCACCCTTGACCACTGGGTGCAAGAAGACCTGTGGCTCCGGCGGGAGAGCTGGCGGGAACAGCTTGCCCAGGGCCATGCCATCTGCGAGCACCTGCAGACCCTGGTGC
>JANRFK010001234.1:71254844-71268588 GCA_030068395.1 Apalone spinifera
GGTGAGGGAGGGGTAAGTGGAAGGACGTGAGGGAGGAATGAGGCACAAGTCCCCGATGGGGCACACCAGGGAGACTGTTACTGCTCCTTCGGGTGAAAGCTCTCCCACAGGGCCTCCTGGATACAGACAGCCCCCCCGATGGACCTCCTGGATGGCAGCTGTGGGTACAGGCCAGCCAAGTGGTCGGCCTCTGCCATCCAGCCTAGCAGGAAAGCCTCCCCTTTCCGCTCACACAAATTTTGCAGCACACAGAAAGCTGCCACCATGTGCAGAATATTCCATTCTGAGCGGTCCAGGCGGTTGAGGAGGCATTTAAAACGGGCCTTCAGCCGGCCGAAGGCACCCTTCACTACAATGCAGGCCCTACTCAGCCTGGCATTAAATGCCTGTCGGGAAGGGTTGAGGTGTCCCGTGTAGGGCTTCATGAGCCAGGGCTGAAGGGTATAGGCCGCATCCCCCACCAGGCAGACAGGCATGTTCACATCTCCAACCCTGATGTGGCGGTCGGAGAAGAAAGTCCCAGTGTGCATCCTCTGGCACACGGAGGAGTTGCAGAAGACCCGCACATCATGTGCTCTGCTAGTCCAGCCCACACTGATCTCCACAAAGTGGCCCCGATGGTCAGAAACAGCCTGCAGGATGACAGAAAAGTATCCCTTCCGGTTGATGTACAGGGAGGCCTGCTGGTCTGGGGCACGGATGGGGATGTGCATCCTGTCGATTGCCCCCCACAGTTTGGGAAGCCCAAGGCGCCAAACCCCTCAATGACCGCATCAATATCGGCGAGGTGGATGACTCTGTGGAGCAGCACTATGTTGATGGCATGACCACCTGCAAAGGGACACACAAAACTGAGAGTCACTGGAGTGCCAGGGTGGCTGAGAGTGCTCCTTTCCCGCCACTGCCCCGCACCCTCACTCCCCAGGAGCAACCCCCCCTGCAATCCTGGCTACTGCGGGCAGTCATTAGTGAGGGCAGGACAGAACAAACCCCTCCAGGGAGGGGACTTCTACCACCTCCCCCTCCTTCTCCTTAGGGCAGCCCATTCCCTCCTTGCACTCCCCCTCCTGGCACAGTGGCCGGAGATTGCCATACCCGCATGAGCACCGCTCCAACGGTGGATTTCTCCATGCCAAACTGGTTCACCACGGATCGGTAGCTATCCGGCGTGAAGAGCTTCCATAGGGCAATGGCCACATGCTTCTGGAGGAGAATGGCGGGCCTCATGTGCATGTCCCGTCGCTGTGGAGCACGGGTGAGCCACTCACAGAGCTCCAGGAAGGTTCCTTCTTCATCCTGAAGTTCTGGGTCCACTGTTGGTCTCCCCAGCGCTCCAGGACAATGTGGTTCCACCAGTCAGTTCTGGTGTCCAGACGCCAGATGCGGGGGGGAAGCTGGTATTCAGGAGCTGCAGCTGCTCCTCCCAATACCCCAGGAGGGTCTGGAAGAAGGCCTGGGGGTTGGGTTGCTGCAGATCCTGCAAGGCAGCCTTTAGAAAGTGCTGCCAGGCTTGCAGCAACAAGTCCAAGAGATGCACCAGAGTGCCCAGGGGTGGCTCCAGCTCCATGCTGCAGAGTGCTGTGGTGTCCTGAGTGAGGACAACCAGAGTATGCAGAGGAAAAAATGTTTTGCTGTCCCTCAGCAAGGCAGGCAGGCAAGCAAGCAGGGAAACCTGAGTACTGGCTGTCCAGGAGGGTCCCTTTAAGCCCAGGCCTCAGATAGCCTCACAAAGTAACTCCTGACCTGATGCCCTGCCAGAACCAGTTCCAGCCAGCCTTAAATGCGATTCAGCATCCTATCAGTGTGGACGCGCTATTTTGAAATCTCAAAATGCTATTTCAAAATGCATTTTGTGTCTAGACGTGTTATTTCGAAATAAGATATTTTGAAATAACTATTTCAAAATTAGATATTTCAAAATAACGCTGT
Organism: Apalone spinifera; assembly: GCA_030068395.1. NCBI lineage: Eukaryota > Metazoa > Chordata > Testudines > Trionychidae > Apalone > Apalone spinifera. Next base: position 71,256,774 of record JANRFK010001234.1, read on the forward strand.
AGTGTAGACATACCCACAGTGTTGTAAGTGTCATTCTTATGCTGGAAAGGCTTTTTCAAAGAGGAAGGTTCTGCAGCATTTCCTATGTCACACTCGATTTACATGATCTCAAAATGGCAGTTGCATAGTGGATCCCCTTAATCAAGAATATTTTATCCTCAGCTCTCCCATGCTTAATCTGGGACTTTGTGATCTGCATTGTCCCACAGGAGCATCTGTCTCAGTAGTTCAAAGGTTGAAACACTGGGAGCCTAATGTATTAATTCAGCTGGTTCTGTAAGTTTATAAAACATTGTATGAGACACTATTTTTAAATGTCTCAACACTTTTACTAGTTAAAGAGTCAGCTCTTGCCCTATGTAGCACAATACCCCATGAAGAGACCTGCCCTAAAGGAACAGGTGGGGATTCCTTTTGCATAAGTGGCATGAAGTTGTATGTGCTGTGGTGTCCCTGAGACAGCAAAATAATCTTGAGCAGGCCATAAGCTCGAGCAGTCCGCAAACCCTTATAACTTGTGGTAGAGGATCTGGTGACACATGGAACTTGAGAAAGAGTAACTGGAGCAATGCCCCCATGCCCAGCTGCTCTGAGATGACCTTTGACACATGTGAGACTCAAGTCTATGGTTGGAATTGCCTCTTGTCCTTTGGAAAGAATGAACTGAAACCGTACATGATGCAGAATTGTGCAAAAGCTAGGAAATACCCACTCTCTGTTTCTACCCTAAGCAAACCATTTACACTTAACAACAATGTTTCACAAATGGGGAGATGAAATTGGGACTGCATCTGTGAAGTAGAAGTTATACAAGCCAATGTTCCTTCGGTCTCAGCAACTTTATGTACAAATTAAGCAAGATTAAGTGGCATACAAGTTTGAAAAGCGTATCTTAAATCTTGTGGGCGCTTCCTCACGCACCCACCCATCCACCCACCAATCCAGAGTTTAGTTGTAGCAAGCCAATTAGTCCAGATTCTTGTTCACCACTTTGAGCCTCACTTCCACATTCTCCTCCTTCTCCCCAAGTTCTCATTTCCTTCTTCAAAGGGAACATGGATAAGACCTGCCACATGCTCCCTACTATCTTCTTTCCCTTCCTTTATTCCCAGTCCTGCTTTCTCCTCTTTTCTAACATCAGTCCTGAAGTTTCCTGCTTGCCTGCCCAATATACCTCCTTCACCTGCTTGGTGACTTTCTGCCCTCTGACCTCCACTGCTTCCACTTTGTTGGCTCCTACAAACTCTCCTCTCTGGCTGCTTCTCTGCACCACATAATAGGGATGTAAAATCCCATTGATCAGATTACCAGTTAAATGGTATATTTAACCGGTTAACCACTTTAACAGGGTCATATGGGGGGGGTGTCGCTCTAGCTTGGCTAGGCTAGAACAGCCCCCCTGACACGGCTGAGCTAGAATGCCCTTGTCTGCAGCAGGCCTCCCTATGCTGGAGCAGCCCCCCCACGTGCCTGTTAATCATAACCAGTTAGCATCACCTGTTAAGGGTGTTGATTAACCATTCACATCCCTACAACATAAGCATCTTCAAATCTCCCCATCCTCAAAAAACTGACCTCCTCCTGCCTCTCCAACTACCACTTCTTCCTTCATGTCTGAACAGCAGCTTTCACCAGGGGGATGAACCCTATTAGAGGCAGGAAAGCCATCCCATACTCTCTGTCAACTTAATGGTAGCATTTCCTCCAGTAGCTCCTAGGAGTGGCAGTTTCACAGCCTGAGGTACAAGTGACGAAAGCTGTCATCTGTAGCTGGTCTTCATTTTGCAACAGATTGAATGTGCCACAGTCAACGTACTTCAGATATCACTGGGAGCATATATAGTCTCATACCAGATATAGTTCTACTTTTCTTTTACACTAAGGCTTCCTAAAATAGGCTCTTAGTGAAAGTGAGATTTAAATCCTCCCACCCCCTCCTGCATTTTCAACAGCAAACTTAAGAGGAGGAGGGAGGGATCAGGCTCTGTTCTCTTTAAAAGCGAGTCAATCAAACTTCCTAGCCCACTAAAAGTCCTGCGGTTTCTCTATGGATGGATGAATTAAGCTAAATTCTGCTCTGTTACACTAGTACAAATCTGGAATAACTTTTTTTAAATCAGCAGAGTTGCTCAGGACCTGCTTATCACATCAAAAACAGGCCTTGAACTGGAAAGTCCATCTTCCTGACATACAGAAAACTGCACAGTGAATAATCACCATTTCCCAAATGTGACTTACAGACATAGGGAAGTTATGACCTGCACTGCATCAGCACAGACGAGCTGTGTCTGATATATTAGGAAACTTCCTTAAGACAGCTCTGCCTATCAATCACATGCTGTCAGTACAGATTCTTCTGAATCACAATTCAGGGAAATTGCTTAAGAGAAGAGGGATTTCAACTACAGCAAGTATATTTTAACTTTCCCATAGTAATAATTCTGTACAGCCTTTTCATACCTCCCCAAAGAACTTTGTAAACTAATGCTTATCTTGAGAAAATCAGGTAGTCCAGTGGCCACATCAGCCAGTGTGGTAACTGTTCCACGTTTAGCAAGAGCTCTCATGTAGCTATAGAAAAAACCCCAGCATTTACAGGAATACTACGTGGTTAAAAGTGCCATCCTTCTGACATGATGTTAAATATCCATTGTTGCTATCCAGCTACAAATAGAGCAGCAGTTCTCAAACTTTCTGGGCTCCAGAGCCCTTTACATGCGTAAAAATTTATGCGGAGCCCCAGCAGTCCACTGATTGTATGTGTTGTACCTATCGATGTTTCCAGTTTGTCAACCTCACGGAGCCCCTGGAGATGTCTCGCGGAGCCCCCGGGCTCCGCAGAGCACAGTTTGAGAAACATTGAAATAGAGCAAGGACCACATCTCACCAGCCAGTTGATCCTAACATTGCATTCTCTCATCCTCTCACTCCGACTCATTCTCATTTTCCTTTTCTTTGTCTCAGTCATTTAATTTCTCTCACTCTTTCTTCTCAATATTCATTTCATATACATCGGCAAAGTTAACTGAATATTGTTAAATTCCCATAAAATAATAGTCTCCTTTTAAAAATAAAGCATTTACTTTTTCTTTCCATACAATTCACACTGAATCTAACACACTTTAAAAACTTCCCTTCAAAGTTTTCAACCCATTGCATTTCACCCTCTGAGATAAACCGAAGTGCTGCAACACTGCAATACTGCTAGGTACTATAAAGAGATGGACATACCAACTCTCATTTCCTCATTCATCCTCTTTCCATTCAAATGTATTACAGTGTGTATAGTAATCACATATGACCTTTTTACTATGCAGTTGGCTACAGAATGGCACACAGCTGAACTTTCTTTACTGCAGTTTGGAGTCACTGATTCAGCATGTGTCCTCAGTTCATAAGAACACTGACATAGGCATAAGAATGACTTGACTAATAGCACTGTTGCCTCCAAATAAAGTTTAGTGTTTTGTAGATTCCACTGCCCAGCAAAAACATGAACTTATACCCACTACTGATGCTTTATGGTATATTACTAAGGCTGTGCTGCCCAGAGGTGGCATACTTCAGAGTTCAAAATTCAACCCTCTGTATGCCCCCAGCAGCCTCTCATGATTGTCATGGCAATTTTACCAGGCAAAGCACAACATCTATTCCCCCATCCCTATGAGGTGGTGGTGGTGATGATAATAGGGAAAAATTGTTATTTCTTGTAATTGTCAACAAAAATCCATGTCATCTGTTAAGGAGGAATATCATGATTTGATGGCAATTTTTGAGCGGAGTTAGGTGATAACTATTGTATTTTGTCTGATGTTGACCCTTCTAACATTTAAAGATGTGAGGCTAATTGCTGAATGAATAGTGGCCACTATCCTCACCAACACCATCACCGAATAGCCAGCATCCAGTGCTTAGTTTGTGCTGGGGCTTGCTGGGACTAACTCCTGGCACCTCTAGATTTGGTGGTTCCCAGCCCTGACGCCTCTAGGCTCCCAGCTATGAATGTAGTACTTCCACCAGCAGCAGCACAAAAATAAGACAATACGGTGCCACTCTTATTTCTACACTGCTGCTGGAGGTGGCATTGCCTTCCGAGCTGGGTGCCCAACCAGCTGCCACGGCTCTCTGGCCATCCAGCCAGTGCTAAATTTGTGTGAGGGATCTCTTTCATTACAAATTAAGCACTGTTGATATCTGACTTGGTGCTTCTGGACATTTTGAGCGTAGAGATATATTTGTAAAAGATTATAATTTAGAGACACTCCCTCATAAGAGACAGTATTATGAACATACATATTTGTAGATGTGTCCTAGAAGTGAGGGTTGGGAATACCACATGGCTGTGTGCAGCAGCTCTCTACAGAAGCTCTCTAGTTTGTCTTAATAAAGTTGTATTCCTTTTTCATTCACTGGTTTGTTATTTAATGAACCCCAACATTGTTACACTGATTATGAAAGTCAGTGAGTCACAGACTACTATCAAAGTACACAACCATTTTTCTTTCATATTATTAACCTGAAATAGGTCAGAGTTGATCAGAAGAAAGCAGAGACATTGTCTTTTTTATTCTGTCTTTGCATAGCACCAAGCACAATGATGTGACTGAGGCTCTTAGATGTAGAAATTCAGTACAAACAATAGATTGAAATTCAGCCTTAGGCTGTCCCTTTTGAAGTAAATTGTAGAACTGGGAGCTAAAAAGGTAAAGAAAAAATCAGCATCATGAACTGATGCAAAGAGTTAGTTAGATCATTCAACATAATGGAACAAATGGAAGCATATAAAACCAGTGCTTAGTTTGTGCCATGGTTTTCTAGGTCTGAGTTCAAGTACCACTACCCTTACAGTTCATAGCCCTAGCATTTCTGAGCTTGTCACATTACAGTAGTTAAGAAAGTTTTTAAAAATTGCTTGAGCTCTGGCACTTTATAACCCATCCTTCACACCTCATCAACAGTGCAAAAATCCATGGGATATCAGTGAGAGAGGACCTGCAAAAAATCAGGATTTGGATAAATATCCTAAAGATTGGATGCTTCTGGGGACTTTTGGAGATTCAACTAACTCACATGGCCATTCAGTACCCTTAATTATGCTTAGAACCCTACCGCTCTTGGAAGGTGGACTAGTGACCTCTATCCCTTCCCAGGACATTTTGTGGAACAAGAAGTAAGTCTGCCCTCTTTTCTGCCATTTTTATGGATCATATTCATTTTGTGGAGAAAGGGAGGGGGCAAATGGCTGCCACGTTAGTAAAGTCTTGGGGGAAACTTAGCAGGAGCAGTGGCTAGAAGGGGAAACTGCACACCATTATTCTCTTTGATCCAGAGATACTCTGAACACAAACAGAAACCTGAGACAACTGTTCCAAGAACTCTTGACAAATATGCTAGATTTTGTATTTAGGTTTGTGATTTACTTGAAAAAACGTGTACAAAAAACTACATCATCTGTAGTTAGGACAGCAAGTATTTCCTTCTGAAATACTCATCTAAACTTAAGTAATTTACACATGCAACACTGCCTCCAGATTTGATTTCCCCCCCCTCAAATAGAGAATACATGTCATATTTGTTTCAACTAGAATGACAATTTTTACATAAACCACATTTCTGAGAGGGAGAAAGAGGGGAAATCAATCATTACAAACAAAGAGCACACACAGAGCTAAAAATCCATACTTTTTAAAATATCAGCAGATGACAACTTTAGTAATAAGGCTTCTGCTGCTCCTCAAATGCTTGACATTCACTGTGATTTTCACACATCTGCAATGTAATAGTCATGGTAAAAATGAAGTATAGAAAGTTCACAAAGTTTATTGTGCATTCTGGGGTATCCTTTCAAGTACAGTGAAGTTGTTATGGTCATACCAAATGGTTATGTTTTCCCAAAGTCACAAAGGAAATTGTAGATTTATACTGGAATAACTGAATTTGGCTACAGAAATATTGGGTGCAAATGCACTTTGACCATGTCTCTCTGCAGACATAAAAATTCATATGCATGTGACATGGTATTTTGACTACAATCAGTTTTTTGAGACACAAGTTTCATGCAAACGTACACAAAAAAACCCCCATAGAATATTATCTGGATAAGCAGACCTAAAAAAAATCTTTGTTTTGCATTGTCGACAGTAAATTTAAATTATTTTAATTTTTGGAAATTGTTTGGTTTTTACATTAATAATCTAAGAGTTAGCAAAATAACCAGTAGTACAAAGAGTGAGGATTAAGATTTTGAGTGATACCGTTATACCACTAAGACACAGATCCATATCTACTAGAAAATGTAACTTCAGGAGGAGGACTGGATAAAAATGTACAACGATAAAAAGATGGTTTAGTAATATTTTAAAGTTGTGAGAGTTTTGATTTTGTATTTTTACACTCTCAAAAGTATCCAGAGTAGGCATTTTTCAATTTTTAAAATTTTTCCTCCATGTGTGTAACTTCTGTTCATCATATAAATACAGTGACAAAAAAAAACCTGATGGGTCAAATTTTCTTCTTTTAAGTGGGTACAGATACAGTGAAGTAATCTGGTGAAGTAATCTTGTATCCACAAGGCAGCCTCACTCATTGCTGCAAATTAAGAGTTATTTGGTTTGTTTTGGAAATTAACTGAAAAAGATCTGATGAATTTCAAAATGTGCTTGCTAATATATAGCCATCAAACTAATCTACTTTGACAGAAAAAAGGATTTAAAAAATATTTAATTCTGCAGTGTTGGGGCCCATCTTCCACTACTACTCTTGCAAACAGTCTCAATGTGTGTTGATGTCAATGAAATAGCTCATATGAGTATGGATTGCTGGATCAAGCCCATAAGCATGAAGAAGACCTATACAAGGCTCTTAGATAGGCAAACTCTAAAGAAATGGATGTAACATCAGCCCTGTTATGATGAACTGTACCACCCCTGGTGGTGGACTTGAGGCTGGAAACGCCTGTCATCACCTGTCTGGAGGTCGCAGCCCAGGAGGAGGAGAAGGGGACCATCAGGTGAGTGCTCTCAGTTTTTCACACACACAGGGTGGAGGTGGCAGGCGCTGAGGGGCTGGTGTGCGATCGTCGCTTGGCCTTCTTGGTCTGGCCATTGCACTGCAGTCTGTGCACATGGATGTGCGTGAAGCGCCAGTATGCACCACGCAGCCTCAGGAGACAGCCCTGGAGCACCCCTGGGCTCCTGCTCACAGGCTCTGGGGAGGCTTCCCACAAGTCTGACTCTCAGGGAGGATACCCTCCCACCACCAGCCACCCCTAGAAGCAGGAGGGGGACAAAAACACACGCACGCATGCACACAGACTCTGGAGTGCTGCACATGGCACACAGGCATGCCTGCACGCTCAAGGCAGCACCCACTCCCAGGACCAGCACTCCCAGGAACCTGCCTAAACTGGTTCCGGATGGCCTTAAATGCGAGATAGCATCCAATCAGTGTGGACGCTATCTTTTGAAATAGCACATTGCTATTTGGTTGCGCTTTTTGTGTGTAGATGCTCTATTTCGAAATGTAGGAGTAAATTAGAGCTAAATAACAACACAGGATACTGAGAGCCAGGACTGGTGGCTGTAAACATATTTTACGGGACCACAGGAAAATTGGCCACACCCATGCTAAGTGGACATCCAGCTAACTAAAATCATGCTGGGCCACAGATGTAGTCACACCAGAGAGTGCCAGATTACAGAGGTTCAACCTGTAGCAAGATTTTATTCTTTATTTTTCTTGTAACCATATCTGACTTTTATGTCAAATTACTTGTACTCACTTAAAGACTCTCTTTCTGAGTTAATAAACATGTTTAATCTAATCCAGTGTATTCAAATTGAAAGGTCTGGGTAACTATTTAACATAATAAGCTGGCATATTTCCTTGAAGGCATTTAGTATTTTTGTTCTGTCCAAGAGAAGGTTGGGCAATACAGGACCTACATTTCTGGTGAACAATCCAGGATTGGGGTATGTTAGCCTCACCCTGCAGTATAACCAAGGCTGGAGAGAGCCACAGTGTTGCTAGCAGGCTGCAGTTACACACTCTGGGTATGTCCACACTACAGAGTTTTGTCGGAAAAATGGCCATTTTTCCAACAAAACTTGAGGAACGTCCACACTGCAACTGCATTCTTCCACAAGAAAACTGAAAGAACAGAGGGGATTTTCAGGCATTGGTAATCCTCATTCTATAAGGAAGAAGCCTTTTTGTGAAAGAGCTCTTTTGCAAAAAGGTGTGTGTGAATGGGGAAGAGAGAGTTCTTTTGGAAGAAGAGGAAGGAGGAAAAAGCACAGGTGCCCTGGTGGCCATTCCGTCCATAGCAATCACATCTTACATGTAAGAGAGCGTCCATTCAATCTGACTGCTCTCTTTCGAAAAAGCAGATTGCTTTTTCAATGCACTTTTGCAGTGTTCACGCTCTCTTTCGGAAGAAGTTTTTTCGGAAGATTTCTTCAGAAAGAAGCCCGTAGTCTAGATGTAGCCTCAGGCTGTGACTTGCATTCTGGAAGGCAGTTTCTGAGTGGCCCCAGTAGAAGCTACTTTAGCAAGGCACTATAAGGCACACTACATTACAGAGTAGGGGGTGAGCTCCACACTGGTCTGAATTGTACCTTGGTATGACAGAATTGGGGTTCAAATCAATTCTATCTTGCATTGTTGAGAAGACCTCGTAACTATTGAACCTGATCTTTGTTGCTCCTGACCCAACATACCAGAAGGTTTACAGAAGTTTCGACTTAATCCTTGAGATTATCTCTTGTGTATTCAGTACAGTACCTGCTGTATTCTTTATACTCCAAGTTAGTCAAAAATATAGGTTAATTGGCCAAAAAATACCCCAGAAGTTTGTTGCCATTATTATTGTCTGGGGAATTTTTTCCACTGCTATTCTTTCTAGAGAGAGGATCTGATTCATCTTTCATTGAAGTCAGTGGAAAATGTTGGCCCCTGATTTCATTTGAAGCAGGATCAAGGCTTGGATTTAAAAACAAAGTGCAAACAAGAGCCACCCAAGGGAGGAGATTCTGTTCCATTCTATTGCTTTTATGCCACCCATGCAGCTCAGAGAAGTAAAGATTAACTACTTACCCCAGCTGCATATGCCCCTGGCACGCAATAGTGCACAGAGGGTACAGAGCCAGCACAACTGTCTCATACGCCTCTCTATATACATCCTCTGGCAAAACAAGACATGGAGGGACATGGAACAGGTATGGCCAATGTGCATTGTTCTCTAGCTATACTCTATAAACATTCACTTGGGATCCAGTGTCATCTGATACATGTTAAAGCAACCCCACACGGTTGGTTGAAGCTGTACCTGGGACCAATGCCCTTCAGATTTGGAGGTCATGCCCTGTCTTTCTGCTGCACCCACTAGGCGCTGACTGCAACACATAGTACCAGTATCTGAAAATGTAGCCATTGCAAACTGACCTCATTTTATTTTATCTGAAACTTTGCTTAGAATGTTTCCCAAAGGTAGATGATTATCATCATTGGATAGTCTGGTTGAGACATTTTTCCACATGGACAACATGCACATCACCTCCTGATATGACCGTGAAAACATTTCTATATATGTATCTGATTTGTAGCTGGGAATTCAGGGGAACCACATCGAAGCCTAAATTAGAACCAAGATGACTGTGGCTGTGACCCTAGGCGTCTCTGTATTCACACCCTATATACAACTGCAATGATATTTGTACAAAATATGCCTTGGGAGGCATAATAAAAAAGCTATTAACAGGCTGGTTATCATCACTGTAAAATACATGTTAACTTTATATATGAAATTGTTAATTCTCTCTGTATGATGTTACTAGGACAGTATACCTAGGCTAGGCTGTCTGGCCTTAAAGGCAATAAACAGGTTTGACCTAGCCAAAGGAACGTGGGTTTACTTCAAATTATGTATTAAACATAAACAAATCCATCAGGCTAACCTGGCAGGGTTATTCTGTTGCTGAACTCAAGAGACAGAGAATTAACCTGCTCCTGCATGCCAAAGAAACAAAGAGAAACACTGAATTCTTTGGAGGCCTTCCCGACTTGTAAGACAACACCGTCTCTTTGCCAATATAAGGAACAGACTGCATCTTGATCCTTTGCCTTAGGAGACAAAGAAACCAAGCTAGATGATGTCTGTGCCTGTAAAAAGCTGAAAAGGAGATCAGAGGTGAGAGAAACCATCTGGGACAAAGAGTATCTTGCTAGACTAAGTTTTAGTCTTTTAAATACACATGTTCACTCTTATGTGCTTGTAACTATCTCTGCCTTTCTCTCTTTTACGTGGCATCACTTAATTCAAGCTCTTTTGTTAAACTTGTTTTTCTATACATCAGTTCCATGCTATGTTGAAAGGGAAGAATGTATTTAACCCAGTTAAACAGCTAAGCTGTGATGTACTAACAAAGAAGCAAACTTAATGTCTATATGTGAATGTACAGTTGTAGAGGCTGTGTGTTGCCGAGAAACATCTGTGAGGAGTTTGGGGGCTAGAGTTTCCCGATGGTTACCTGGTAGGCAAAGTCTGAGTGAAAAAAGCTGGTGAGGAAGAGAAACTTGTGTGGCAGGGAGCTGACAGAGATTATTTGCTCAATTCTTAGGGTGCATCTACATTGTACCCACAGGTTGAAATAAGATACACAATTTGAACTATACAAATTGTGCATCTTATGTCAAACTAATTTCAAAATAGCCTATTTCAAAATTTGGCACTGTCTACATAGCACCAAATTTCAAAGTAAACTGCTGTTCTCAAACGTCTCATGGAACAAGGGTTACAGGGATTTCAGAATAGCAAGCCCGTTATTTCATTTCAAAATAACAAGTTGGTTCAAAGACTTATTATTGAACAAGACGTGGAATTGCTATTTCGAGATACTTCCGGGATCCTGAAACAGTGCTGCAGTCTAGACATACCATTATTGAGGCAGAGCAGTAACAGTGGCTCACAACTCAGGATATCCCCAGCAGTGTGTTACAGTGACACTTTCAGTACCATTGGCGATTTATAATGATCTTAATTCGCAGTTTACATATGATAGCAAAGTTTTTCATAAATACTTTTTGAGCTGTTCAGTGATCACTTATTAGGAAAATAACTGTATCAAAGAAGATCCCTAGATTTGTTCCTGCATGACTGGTGCATAATGTTCTGGTGATTTCTAGGCTGCATAGCAGTAAATGGAATAATTTAAAATGAACATGTAGCAACAATTCTGATTTATTTTTGTTATGAATTTGAGAAAGCACAAAACTTTTAGGCATACTAAAGGTCATATATTTTAGTTCTTGCTACATTAATTCACAGTTAAAATTAGCTTCCTTTACCAAAACATTTAGAAACTCTGTAAAGTCTCCTGTCTAGCCTCTGATTTGTCACCATATTGACAATTGCATTATTACAGGTTTTGTATAACAGCTTAGAGGAATTCTAATGCAACAGTGCTTACAGCCATTAGTCCAAAATTGACGCAATGATCATGCAATCCTCCCCAATTATTTTGAAAGTTGGCTAAAAGTCAGTAGGCCCCTATGAAGGACCAGGTGATCTCATCCTACAGTAACATCTGTAGAAAAGACTTCTCTGTTAGGATTATCTCAGTACAGACCTGCTCATAGAGTTCCTACCCAACAGAATTGATCATCCTTCACATAGAAACAAGTTCAGGGCCCATCCTCAACTCTATCAGATCTTCAGGAATCAGTGGAAGGCAAAACCTGTACATACCCCTGCACCAGCTTTAGACTCTTGTGGGCCCTAAGTTTCTCCACACAATTAGGATATGTCTACACTACCCCC
>JANRFK010001234.1:71272022-71287397 GCA_030068395.1 Apalone spinifera
TAATCTACATGCCTCTGGCGACAGAGGCATGTAGTCTAGACGTACCCTTAGATATAGGTACTATATTTTCAATTCTCCAGTCTGAGTACAACCCTAAGTTTAGATTCATTAAAAATCCTTGCTATTAGGCTTGCAAGTCATGTATCATTCCATTAATATGAATGGATAGAGCTTAATCACGCACCACGATTTGGTCTCATTAAGTTGTTTGAATTAATGTTCGGCCTCAGATGTGGTCATTTCTCATTCCATATCCTTGTTCCCGTTAGTCACCCTGCCACTACCAGCAAGCTCCTTAGTATCCTTATTAAAAACCAAGGTAAAACATTCTTTTATGCTGGGCTACACCTAGATAGTCTAATCTTCATGCATCCTGAGAAAACAAAGAACTGGGACTGCCAACTGCTATTTATATGGCTAAAGAAGCATTTATTATTGATTCTGATGGCCTTTGCAATATCCAGCTCAGCCTGGCTTTTGGCAGTTCTCACTTTCCCCCTACACTTCCTGATCTCCATAAGTAACTTTCCTTACAGATCCATCCATTTCTTAGAGCAGTGGCAGGCAAACTACAGCCTGCAGACCGCATCTGGCCCCACAGCCATTTTAATCCAGCCCTTGAGCTACCACTGGAGAGCAAGGTCTATGGCTTGCTCTGCTCCACGCATGCTCCAAGCACCGCTCCCATTGGCTGTGGACCAGAGAGCCGCCTTATGCTCCTCCTTGTAGGAGCCAGCCAAAAGGGGGACCTGCTACTGCTTCTGTGAGCTGTCTGAGGAAATAAGTGTAACCCACATACCTGCTGGGTGTGGGTCACTGTCCCATGTAGTGGCACTGGGACCACTTACACAGAGAAAAAAATCAGTCTGCTCTATAGCCTTAGATGCTTTTAGCTCAAGTGGTACTAAGCTCCAGAGGTCCCAGATTCAGTTATGCCTGTCCGTGTCACATAAACACAGCCTCTAGCCTGCATCTACGAGCCAATCCCACTCCTGCATTCTAAACTCCTCATCCCCAGTTGGAGTCCTCATTCATACACTCACACCCCTGCCCTCCAACCCCCTTCCACAGCCCTCTCCTGTCCTCTGAACCTGTTGGTTCCAGCCTAGAGCCCCTCCCTGTACACCAAACCTTACCCCAGCCCTACCCCACAGCCCAAATCCCCAGCTAGAGCCCTCTCCCCGTCCTGCATCCCATCCCCAATTTCAGGAGCATTCATGACCTTCATACAATTTCCATACCGTGCCAAAACATTTGCCAATCCCTGCCTTAGAAGTTTTCCCCTCTTAATAACCAGTTTGAGATCCTTGTTCATCCAATTTGGTCTGAAACCCTTCCTTATGAGTTTTCTCTCTTTGCTTGGAATGCAGGCTCCAATCATTTTAAGTCAAAGTTGCAGAAACTAATTCTAAGCTTATTCCTCATTTAGCTTCTCAAGTTCTTCAGACTAGTCTACTTCCTGAATTATTTCCCTTAATTTTCTAAAGAAGTTTACTTATTTGTATATCCTTCCATTTAGTTTGAAGGAAATTAACTCATCATCATTTGAATCCAGGTTGTCCTCGTGGAAGAACTGGTTGTAGAGGTCCTTACTACTTACCAATACTAAATCTAAAATGGCATCATGTCTTGTTGGCATCATGTCTTGTTGGTTCAATGACAATTTGATAAAGAAATCTGTCAATCATCACATCCAGGAATATTTAGGGCCTATTAGTAGCATTTGTCCTTCAATCTCTGTTTAAACTACTAACTAACTTCTACTAATCGTGTGATTATTAATATTAAAGTTTCTATCCATAACCAAATCAGATCCTGGACATACAGTTTGTTGTGGCAATCTGCATCTGCTCTGATTTTCCTCCCACATCATTAGACTCAGGCATGGCAATTTACAAGAGCATCTCAGCCACCTCCTCCAAATTCCTAGTTTAAGGCTTTGTCTACACTTCTAAAATTAAAGTGCTGCCACAGCAGAGCTTTAAAGTGAAAAGATGACCCCAGCACAAGTATCAGGAGAGATCTCTCCCAGGACTCTAGGTAAACCATTTCCATTAGGGGAGTAGCTCACAGTGTAACTTGCTGCACTTGGGGAGAGGATATTTTTTCACATGCCTGAGCCAGAAAGTTTCAATGCACTAAACTGGCAGTGTAGATTTAGCCTACACTAAATCTAAATCTAAAATGGCTCTTTAAGCAGATGTGTCAACCTCCACCTCAGAAGACTGTTACCCTCCCTAATTAGATGGAGTTCATCACATGAGAACAAGGAATGCCTTCTAGTGGTTGAACATCCCCAACTCCTCCTAATGCCACCATTTTCTGAGCCACTTGATGACCATCATAATCTTGTTTCACTTTCATTGTCCTCTCGGGAAAGGTAGAATCCCACTGAAGATTACATGAGCTTCCATTTCTTTAAGTGTCTTCCGGTGAGACATCAGCAGCAGCAGCATTTGTTCCCACATGAAGAACAATCTGATTCTTTCCTGCTCCTATTAGGATCCTTATCAGATTCAGGTTCACATCCTGCATCTTAGCTCCACACTTCTATTCTCTGGATCCTCTCCAGTGACAGATCTGGCTGATCATCTTAGTAGGAAGTCCCAAATGAGGTAGCACTGCCTCTTCAGGGTGTTGATTCAAATCTCAGACCTTCTCCCTTTGTGGCTGCAAGTCTTGTCTTCCATGTTCACCTACAATTTTCTGCAAATCATCTACATTCCTCTAATCTCTAGCTACCTCCATTATATCTTCCCTGCTTCTTGTCAGACTACCTGCTCTTCTCTTCTTCCTTGCCTTTTTATCCTCTGTTATTGGCTGCTTCTCCTTTTCATTCTGGGGTTACGAGTCAGGAAATAATTAAATTGTATTTATACTGTGGTAATAGCAGAGGTTTCAGTCAAGACCAAGGCCCTGTTTCATTAGCAGAAAGAGATGCAACAAGTAGGCAGACATAGGACCTGACTCCATTGGCGCTCTGGGACTGAAGCACCCATGGGGAAAACCCACCCACCAGTGGGGAAACCCCCATTAGCACCTTCCTGACCCCCGCAGCACCTCCTGCCTGTCAATAGGCCCCAGAGATCAGCAATTCCCTCTCCCTTCCTGCACCTCCTGCCCACCATAAGCAGCTGTTTCTTGGTGTGTGAGGAGGGGAAGAAGAGCAAGGACACAGTGCTCTTGGGAGGGGGGGAGCAGAACTGGGTGGGAAGATATGGGATGGGGGGAAAAGGGGCAGGAAGAAGTGAGGTGGGGCAGGAGTGTGGCCTTGAGGAGAATGGTGGAGTGGGAGTGGGGCCTGGAGCAGAGCCAGAGCTGGTCGTAGGGGCAGGCGAGCTGGACAGCTGTCCAGGGCTGCCATTTTCAAGGGGCCACCAACAGAGCCTGACCTCCTGAATCCTCCCGCCAGGTTTCCCTGGTTACTCCCCGACCTTTTTTTTTTTTGGCTCAACAAATTTTTGTGTGGTTGCCCCGGGGCTGCCAATTGGTTAGGACCGGCCCTAGGCAGATGTAGGGTTACCAGGTTTTTGGTATTCTACCGGACAGTCCAGTAAAAAAATTCAGAAAATACTGGACATATGCAATGTCTGGTATTTTCTGTTTTTCTGGCTGGGTGCCAGACAGAAGCCTGGTGTGGGCGGGGGGAGTGGCTGGGAGGCGGGGCGCAATCGGCGCTGGGAGCCCTCAGCTGATTGCATATGAGAAGGAGTGACGCCTTGGGGAGGAGGAGAAGCCCTGTCCCTGCTCCTGAGCGCTGTTCAAGCGTGTTGTGGCGCCGTAGTCCAGGAGAGAAGCCAGCAGGTGCTTTGTAGTTGCATTTAGGCACCTTCCATGGGCTCTCAGCCAAAACTGACTGGGGTGGAATTAACCCGTGTGTTCGGTATTTTTTGGGAGACTATCTGGCAACCCTAGGGCAGAGCTGTGGGGTGGAGGCCTCCCCCAGCACAATAGAAAGCCCCGTCACCTGTAGGCAGAGCAGTAGGGAACCCATCTTTATTAAACAGGGAGGCCAGTATTTGTCTTGTAGCAACTTGGCCATTAAATTACATTTCTAAACTCTTGGAAACCAAAATAGGCCTCTCCTGAAATCTGATCCTTCTTTCACTCCCTTGTACAATAAACACTGTCCTGTACTAAGGGTTGTGTGAACACACCCCCTAGCTTAAACTGATTTCCATTGTATACAGTGTTTACAGTGGTTCAATAGCAACCCTCCCCCCTTCCCCACAAACATTGTTCCAGCACATCTGCTCATTGCAAAAAAGATACCTTATCTGAGATATCTAGATCTCTCAAATCATCTTAAAGCCCTTAGGGCCAGATTGTGCCACCCTTACTTTGCACCTCCAAAGTGAAGCATTACTCAATAGGAGTGACACATCTGTCCTTCACATTTCACAGAAGCTTCAGTATCAGAAGCTTGTTTTGTCCTCTTGGCACTTCCAGTATGTATAGTGGTGGCAAAGAATCACCTCCAAGTCTATTTTTAAAGGCTTGATCATTTACCAGAATTGTCACATTGGTTTCGGGAAACTGAGCCCCCTTTACCTGTCTGTATTTTCAGTGTTCACTTTGCCAATATTCTGACAATAAATATATTCTGATGCTATGAAAACTCAGATGAGATGAAAAGTGTTTCTAAGTGCTTATAGTTACAGACCTCAAACAGCTAAAACAGCATGAGAATAGTGCAACGAGGAAAGTCTTTGTAAAGTCAGGTGCATGTATATCTTAAAGACCAGAATATTCCTTTACAGTGGTTAGAGTGTAGAATGTAAGACAAGGTTTAATAACTTTTTCAACAACAACTAACTAGGTGAAAGGTTAAAATGTCATATGCTTGGGTTTCCTACAAGAATGTTAATAGTTATCTGGGATCAAAGTTAACCATTCACAAATGCAGATGTGCCTTTAGGGGGCAAAACAGCACTTGCTCCATTCTGATTGGTGGAGACAATCAGAGGTTAAAATTCCAGGACAAAGATAACCTAATAAAGAAACTTTTTAGATTGCAAAGTTGCCACTCCAGTTTTCGTAATCACTGTACAACATGCACAGGGTTGCTAAAAAAACATAAAAAACAAGCAGTACATCTAGGTTTTTGGAGGCCACCACAGACATTATTTCACAGAATACAACCAAGGGCGTTTAGCTTCACTACATATTAATCTTCCCCTTGTTTATTTGCAGAGCTAAAGCACTGAGGGAGGACTATATTTCTAAACATGAACTTTTCCATACTTTTCAGTATGGAAGTTGGGCCTGATCTTGCAAACATGTATTCATCTGAGTAATCCAACTGAAATCAAAGCTTTGCATACATGATAATCAGTCCTACTAAGTTTAGAATTTCATATGCAATTATTTGGCAAATAGAGCAATTATTTGATCCCCCTAGACTTTCTCTTTAAAAAGCATTGTTGAAAACCACAGCGTGCTAATCATATCACTAAGGAAAGTCATGAATATTGTCCACGATTTATACAAGTTAAGACAAATAAGTAACAGTTATTTCGAGAGAAGGTTTTTCTCTCGAAATAACGCTGCTACCCGGGGTGTTTTATTTCGCAATAACACAATTTCAAAATGGTGCCCAGGCACGATTATGCTAATTAAGCACAGAATATTTAAATCCCATGCTTCATTAGTAATTTCGGTACACTACATTTGCATCCCTATCTCGAGAGAGGGAGCAACTGTAGACGTACCCATACTCTTTTCTTCAAGAAGGGTGAGTCCTTCAGTCCATGTTAGCAACCTAAATCCACCAAACCATTTACTCTTCTGATGGCTCATTGCCTCTTAATCCATCATGCTTCACTCCCTTTCTCCTACTCTGTCATCTTATAGAGCAGTGGTGGGCAATCTGCACCAATCAGGGTGCTATGTGCCCCACAAGACATTTTGTTTACCATTGCCCACGAACAGGGTTGCCAGATTGTGCTGGTTTCCATCCGTGCAGTTTTTTTCCCTACTAGCATTACTATAGTGACATGCATGTAAAGCAAGGACATGTGAAGTAAGGTGTGTGCTGATTGCACACATTGACTGACTGACAGAGCCATATGCTACTTCAGCATCCAATAAAGCACTGCTACAGTTCTGTCAGCACACCCTGCAAATTCTAAATACGCAAGCACAGTTAGCAAAACAACCCTACCCTGGGAGACCACCTTGGTTACAAGAATCTTGCAGCACACTGAGATGGAAAGCCACTCATGCAGCCCACTCACTCACCTAGGTTACCTACTGCTGTTATAGAGGTTGCTCACCACAGTAGCAGTCGGTTGTTCTGCAGCTGCCGCATTCAGCAGTGGTGCTGGCAAGTCATGTGTGGTACTATGATTAGAACTAAATGAGTCAGCTTTGGCTTTCCTTTCCTACAATAAGTATTTCAGATGCACATGCTTATTCCAGTTGTATTTAAAGGCCCCAGCTGATGTCAGCGCCTCATTGTGCTAGACCAGGGGTGGGCAAAAGGGCCTCTGCGGGCCAGATCCAGCTCTCCAAGCAGGTGGATCCGGCCCGCAGAGGCCCTGCAGCTCCCCTACCCCCAGGCCAATCAGGGTGAGCACCCAAAGTTTGCTCCGCCCCGCCAGGAGCACGTGGTGCTTGGAAGTGCCAATCTTTCCTGACAGGGCTGGAGGAGGCTTTGCATGTTCCCCCGCCGCCAATCAGGGCCTGGGGGTGGGAAGAGCGCACAAAGTTTCCTCTGCCCTGGCCCCACTCTGTGAGGAGCACGCGGCACTTAGAAGGGCTGTGTGCTGCTTGCAGGGCAGGGACAGAGCGGAGGAAACTTTGTACGCTCTGCCGCCCCCAGACCGTAATAGGCCTTTGGGTAGGGGAATGTGAGAAGTCTCCTCCTAGCCAGGGGCATGGGCACCTAAGGGGAAGGGGGGGGGGTTGGGCGGGCAAAGGCACTCCCCCACCCCAAAACCAATCATGGTCTCGGGGTGGGGAACCTTGAAGTATCCCAGCCCCACCCCTTCCACTCAAGGCTCTGCCCCTTGCAGTGCGACTTTCTGAAGTGGCCCCCAGCAACAAATTATTACCCACCCCTGTGCTAGACAAATGAGTATGAGACAATTGCTCCCCCAAAAAGCTTACAATCTAAATAGGGCAAGAGAAAGGGAGTACTATAGGAAACTGAGGCTTGCCCAAGTCATATAGAACAAATTTGTAGCAGTGCTAGAAATTGTGATTCAGAGATCTGGGTTCAGTCTGAAGCACAAGTCACACACTAATTAAGCTCTTTCATCTACAGACAAAAAGAAATCCTTACTAGAATGTTTGTTTTGTAACAACTGAGAAGTGCTCAGATGTTCTAGTAATCAGAGTCAAGAGCAGATGAGACAGTGCAGCTGCTCCTTCCGTCCCAACCTCAGTGAAGGTTGAAAATTAAGAAGCAGAGCTAGCATTAGAACTATTGGACAGGCCTAAAGAACACCTCCAAATGAAGCCAATTCCTGTTCATTATCACATTGTTCTGTGCCTGCCTAATGGCTTGGAGGGTTAGCAAGCTAAATTTGGAGCATACCCCAAAGATAAGAATTGACTAATTTTAACTCTATAGCTGTAAGTGAAGGATCCCTAGTCTTAATGGTATCCCTAGCCTCTGTTTGCCAGAAGCTGGGAATGAGCAACAGGGAATGGATCACTTGAGGATTGCCTGTTCTGTCCATTTCATCTGGGGTACCTGCACTGGCCACTGTCAGAAGACAGGGTACTAGACTAGATGGACTTTTGTTCTGACTTAGTATAGTTGGTGTTATGTTCTTATCTGAAGAACCCTCCAATCTTCCCTTGCAGAAGTAGCGTGGAACTGCTCTACTAGCAGTTGGTTTGCATTTCCAAGTCTTGCTGCAAGAAAAAAGCTAGAGATTTCTTTTAAAAACAAAAAGTCCGGAGTTTGCTTCATGGAGCTCAATGATTCTTAATTAGGGGCTCCAATAACTCTGCATAAGGCCCTATCAGTTCAGTGACATTGTTATATGTATTTTTAAGTCACTCAAGATTCTAGCAGCATGGTATTTTTTATGTAAAGAGCAATGTGCAAGAATGCCCCAGGCTGACAGAGAACTATTTCTCCTTCAGACACCAAATGGTGTCAATGGTGCTGGTCCATTAGGAAACAAGTGCATACAAGTGATGCCTCTAATATGTCTGAAAAGTACTTATATCATCCCTTTTCATACCAGAGTGCCTCACTACATACAAGAGGTAGAGATGTGCTATTATCCCATTTCACACATGAGAGAAAGGCTCATGAGAGAGGCTGTACAGAAAAAGAAAGGCTGTGATTAACCTGGCTCAAAGGAGAGGAAACACTCTGTTTAAAGAGTGAGACACAGGACTTGTGGATGTAAATACAGTTCACTCCTGTTTGCTTAGATTTTCTAGAAATTCAACTAATGAAGTGATGTTTTGCTCATTGTAATCAATTTGGCTGTTGTGTGGGGGGGTCACTAAATGCAGGGATTGTGAAATGTGATCACCATTGTGTGCAATTACTGTGGGAATATAGAAAAGACAGCCTCTGTTTAATCTGTTTCAAAGGAAGGAGATACGTCAGTTTAAAGAACCTCTTCTTGACAAGGACTCCACTGCTAGAGTTCAGTGAAGTTAAGAGGGGAGGACAGGACTCTCAATCAGCAGGCTATGTGTCCTCAAAATGTTGTCTGTAAGAATGATTCAACCTATTTCTCCACACTGTCTCAAGAGTAAAGCTAAAATAGGCTTCAGAAGGCGTCTCTTTTATTATTTAAAATATACTCTAGTGGATGCTGAAATATCTTGGGACTGCAATGTGTTTTGGGCCAAGAGTGGAAATCACTGAGAGCTGAAATCACATGTGGTAGGACCCAGAGCCAAATCTACCATGAGCAGGCAGGAGCACTAAGTGAGCAGGCGACCAGTGGACTAAGATGCCTCTTTACCTCCCCATCCACTCACCCAGGATGGGAGGTGAACTTTGCAGATGCACCTCTGAACTCTGGGTCTGCTCTGATCAAGGCAGCAATCGTGACTGAGAAGGGTTGGGCATGTGAAAGGGGCATTCAGATTGCTGGACTTAAGAACCTGAGAGGAGAAGGACACTGCCCAATGTACTTGGGGAAGGACTTTTACTCATGGTTTATGTTTATGAATGCTGTTTGTGGTGTTTTCCCAAATTAATGCCAAGTTACTTCCCTCCCTTTTATTAAAAGTTTATTTTCTACACTCAGACTCTATGCTTGCAAGTGGGGAAGTATTGGCTCTCAGAGGCACCCACAGGTGGTGTGTGAATTTCCTAGGTTATTGGGCAGAGGTTCAGGACAGTTCTTTGTTGGATGGATGCAGAGGAACCCCTAGATATTGAACCTGGGTCTGGCTGCTGCTGGCTCCACCTGATAGGGCTGCACAATCACACTTGAGAAATCACAATCTCTCTCTCTCCCCTCTCCATTTAACATAAACCCATGTTCATTAGGAGTTGAGTCCTATATCATTCAGTCTATCGTCTTGCCCAGAATCAATGTCAGGCTGACAGGCCTCTGATTACCCAGGCCATCCATTTATTCTTTAATACTGGCTCCGCATTAGCTTTCTTCTCGAACTTCCCATGTTCCAATACCTATCGTTGATTTTTAGGAACAGACCAAAAAGCTACACAGTCAGCTCTTTAAAAGCAAAAAAACCCCTTATGCTAGTTATCTGGAACTTCTGATTTACAAATTTTACTTTAGTAGCTGGTCTTTACCATCTTCCTAAGATACTAGTGAAATTGACATGTGATAACACTTTCAATCACAAATCTTCCCCCCTCTCAAATAGCTAATTTACTGACCACTTCTGCCTTTTCAAAAATTCTACTATTTTCATCTAGTAACAGACCAATTCCCACTGTTATGATTCTTTTTGTTCATGTGACGCTTTAAAAACTTATTACCCTGAACTCTTGGGCCATAGACTTCTTGTTGTGTCTTAGAGATGTGATAGTGTAGTCGATTAAGCGATTAACTGATAAGCAAAAGCGTATAGGTTAATGCTATAGGCTACACACATTTTCCATCCACCCCCTTGCAGGCTGGCCAGCAGCTCAGCTCAGTCCTGGCTCATGCCAGGTCCAGGACCTACCCCCGCTGCAGCTCTGCATTTAAAATGTATTAGGAGCCAGGTAGCCCGGCTCAGTTCTGGCTCGCACCAGACTGTATCAGAGGCAGCAGTGCAGGGCATCAGGCAGCCAGTCCACAAGGGGAGCTGGTTTTTAAACTGCCTTCCCTCGCAGACCAGCTCCCACTTGGCACCCAACTTGGCACGGAGTGGCAGGAGCCTCCTGGGAGTAGGGCCAGAGCGCACTGGGGATCCCTGGGGATTATAGACTAGTTGAGTAACCGATAAGAATTCATGAGGTTACTCGACTATTCAATTAACTGATATTTAACATCCTATTATGTGTTTGTTTTTACAATTCCTATCTTCTGAATTATATTCTTCTCCCCCCTTCCCTTTTTTTTAAAACAACTGCCTTCACGTCCCCCTTTAAACCAGGGGAATATGCCAGCATGGCCTTTTTCCTTGATTCAAATTCCTGCTCTGACTCAGAATGGGGAAATGTACCCAGGATTCCCACATCTTGGGTGATGATATAGGCTAAGTGACCTACTCATGGTCACACAAGAAGTCTGTGGCAGGGAATCAAACCTGGATCTCCAAAACTTAGGCTAGTGGACCTCAATCCACTGAACAGTTGCAAGTTAGGCAGCTTTTGGACTCTTAACCAGAAGTGCTGCACTCCCCTTGCAAAATATATTCTAGGCTCCATTAGCAAGTATGACCCACAGAATGCCATCCAGGCAAGGAGAAAGAAATACTTTAATATATTTTGAACCAGAGAAAGCGACTCTATAGCTTCAGTGCTTAGGGCACTCAACTGGGAAACCCAGGGTCAACCCCTGCTCCAATGCCTACTTAAGCCTTTAACACAAAGTGGAACAGCTTCAATGGTGGAAACTGAGGCAACCCCCTAAATACCTACTAGCTCGGTGGTTAGTGTGCTCATCTGGGAGGTAGTAGGTCAAGGTTCACAGATTCCAAGGAGAAAAGAGGCTAGTGGGATCATCTAGTCTGAACTCCTGTATAAACACAACTTCCAAAATAATTCATAGAGCATTTTTCTTTCAGAAAAAAGATTAATCTTGATTTAAAAGCGCCCAGTGATGAAGAATTCACTATGACCTGTGGTAAGTTGGTTCAATGGTTAGTTATCACTTAAAATTTTATATTTTATTTCCAGTCTGAACTTGCCTAGCTTCAGTTTCCAGCCATTGGATCATGTAATACTTTTCTCTACTAGACTGAAAAATATATTAAATATCTGTTACCCATGTAGGTAATTCTAGATTAATTAAGTCACCTCTTTACCTTCTTTGTTAAACTAAATAGATTCAAGGAATTCAGCCTATCACTGTAAGATATTTTTCTAATCTAGTTGTTCTTGTGGGTGTTCTCTGAACATTCTCCAGTTTTCAACAGCCTTCTTCAATTGTGGGCAGCAGAATTGGACACAGTGTTCCAGCAGCAGTCACACCAGCGCCAAATACAGAGGTTAAATAACCTCTTTACTCTTGTTCAAGATTTCCTTGTTTACACATCCAGAGATTGCATTAGCTTTTTTGGCCACAGCATTGCTCTGGGAGCAGAGGTTTAGCTGATTATCCAATATCCACTATGACCCCCAACCCTTTTTCAGAGTCACTAATTCCTAGGATAGAGTCTCCCCTTCTGTAAGTATGGCCTACATTCTTTGTTACTACATGCATTTACAGTTAGCAATATTAAAACACATTGTCTGCTTGCACCCAGCTCTCCAAGTGATCCAGATGACTATCAATAAACTGTCCTCATTTACCACTCCCCCAATTTTTGGGTCATCTGCAAATTTTCAGTGAAGATTTCAGGTTTTCTTCCAGATCCCTGTTTAAAAAAAAATATTAACATAGGAACCAATCTCCGACTGACTACCCTAGAAATACACCCAGCTTGTTAGGGCTTAACATAATAGTTCCTGTTTGCAATCAGTTAACTAGTCTTTATTTAACATTGCTAAATTATTTTATGTTTAAATCAAAATATCACATGGGCCTTATCTATGTCAAAGCCTTACGGAAGTCCAAATATATTAACATTATCTTTAGGCAACTTCCTACAGCCTTATGTCAACATTGAGCTGGAGGTATAGTTTCCAGTTTGAAGAGACATATCTGCACCAGCTCAGAGCTAGTGTGCTAAAATAGAGAGAGTAACTAAGTGGCGCAAGTGATGGGAAGGGCTAGGCACCCAAATATGTACACCTAGTGTCTTGAAAAGGTTTTTCAGGCAGCTAGCCCCTTGACACTGCTGTTTTTAATGCACTAGCTCCAACAGAGCTAGTATGGTTATGCCTGCTTATGCTGAAAGTTACATCTTCCAACTCCAAGTACAGACACATTGGAAATCCCTTTTGTGCATCTAGCCTGGGGATGTTAAATATCCCTTAACTGAATAGTCAATTAATCTCATGAATTCTTATCATTCACTCGACTATTCTATTGTCCCCAGGGGGTGGGGCCAGCAGCCAGTGAGCTCTGGCCCCACTCCCAAGATACCCCTTGCCACCCTGTACTGCTATCTCTGTATCAGAGGCAGCAGCACGGGGTGCCAGGCAGGAGCTAGTCCATAAGGAGAGCCGGTTTAAAAACCAGCTGAACCCACAGACTGGCTGCCTGTTGCCCCATGCTGCTGCCTCTGATACAGAAGCAGCAGCTCAGGGAGGCAGAAACCCTTGTCCCGGAGGAGAAAAGGGCTGAGCTCCCAAACCCAGCGCGAACCAGAACTGAGCAGGGGCTGGCCCCTAATACACTTTAAATGTATTAAATGTATACAGCGGGGGTAGGTCCCAGACCCGGTATAAGCCAGGACTGAGCCGGGCTTCTGGCCAATCTGCTAAAAAATTTCCTGGTAATGTGGGGGGGTGTGGACATGCATGTAGTCTATAGCATTAACCAATAAGCTTTTGCTTATCAGTTAATCGACTACACTATTACTTCCCTAAGTTGGCCTAGGGCTGTTAAATATCGTTTAATTGAATAGTTGATTAACCTCATGAATTCTTCTCGGTTAGTCGACTATTCTATAGTCCCCGGGCAGCCCCTGTCTGTAGGGGAGGGGTCTGAGCTCCTGGACCCAGCATGAGCTGGAACTGAGCTGGGCTACCTGCCTGCCTGGCTCCTAATTCACTTTAAATGCAGAGCTGCAAGTCCAGGACCCAGTGCAAGCTGGACCTGAGCTGGGCTGCTGGCCAGCCTGCTAAAAAATTTACTGGCAAGGGGGAAGGGAGAAATGCATGCAGGGGCAGCCCGTCCATATAGGCGAACTAGGCGGTCGCCTAGGGCGCCAAGTTAAATGGGGCGCCAAATGGTGGCGCAATATCATTGAGGGGTTTGGAGGTGGGGGTGCTGATTGCATGGTTCGCCTAGGGCACCAGTTGTTGGCAGCTAATCTAGGGCCGCCCCTGAATGCATGTAGTCTGTAGCATTAACCTATAAGCTTTTGCTTATCGGTTAATCGACTATTCTATTACATCCCTACTTTGGCCCTAACTGATTCTATTCCACAGAAGTCAGAGGGAGCTTTGTCACTTACTTCAGGGGGTACATGATCAGGGCCCAACAATTCAGAGAGGTATTCAAATGATTGCAAGAACTAAGGCCAATGACCAAAAAAAGTTACCATTTATTCCAGCCCTACTATCATCACTGTGACCAAATTAAGGTTATGTCAAGGTTCTTTCTAATTCTTGGGCAAAGTGGGTTAAAATCTTTTAGTGTCTGCCAAAAGACAAACAAATGCAAGCATTATGTGTACAGAGCCTGCAGGGTGACCTTTTGCACATATTCTTTTCCAAGTATTTATCAAAGGAGAAAAAAAATAACTATCAGGTGGATATTTTCAACAGAGGTTGATAGAAGCAACAAGAGGGAAGTTAGCAGGGGAATCTGCTCAACATCTTACATATCTTCATACAAATGCAAAGAGTATGGGGAACAAACAGGAAGTATTAGTATAGGGGTGTACTGTTTTGGGCTGAAAATATAATCACTCCAACACGGAGTTAAATGCTACAGCTCACAAGTTGTTTTCTTACATGGCAAAGAAACCAGACACCATTACTGCCTTGGGGAAGAGTCAAGCAATGTAGAAAACCCTTTGGGTTGGGACCCTCAGTTTGAGAAGCATTGTGTACTTCTGTATAGGGTAAAAAATGCACAGGAGACCAGATTTCACAGGACACTTTTTATGGCCATGAATTTGATACAGTTTTACTTAGAGCCCAGTGGAACAGTACCTTCTGCATGGCACCACACCACTGTATGGCAGTGTCCTCAATCTCCTTATACCAAATTGGTTAACTACAAACAGGTAATTAGGAAGTGGCCAGCTTCCAGATGGCAATAGCAATTCACTTTTCAGCTTGTATGGGGTTTCACATGCTGGTAGGCTGCTGCTGAAGCTACAATGTTAGTTGAAAACATCTTAAAGATTTCGTTTCCCAATCTGAAGTTCTCACCACTGCCGCCCATCCCACATCTGCAAAACAATCCTTTCCCTACAGGTGATGCTGGTTTTGCCACAAGCCTAGAAATAGTCCTGCATTGTGAGATGCTCCAGCTTAAGCTCATTGTAGTAGTAGTAGCTGCTGTTAAGCATCGAGCCCGTCTTCCTTAATCTCTTTCCTCCATTGCTACTAGAGGAACCCCAGCTGCAGACATCAGCTCGGTGGTGTGGCTGGCAAATTTCAAAGCCATAGCCCCTCAGCTATGGAAGTTCAAGTAAACACTAAATACCACTGTGTATTTCATGGTTACTAGCATAGTGGTGTGGGTACTTCCTGGCCAACAACTATTTGAAAATGGCACTAGTCTGCTCAGCAAACAGTAAATCATAGGACAAAGCAGAATCATTGGGATTTTAAAAATTTGATCCCAGGTCCTAGAATTTTGCTGACTTCTGCTATGCATCTTTCATCATTCAGTAAGAACAATCCCAGAATTTACATTCCTCAGAGGCAAAGCAAAGGACTCGATGACCTCCTGAGGTCTCTTCCAGCTCTATGATTCTATGACTGTATAATAGATTGCGGAATACCCTCAGAAGGTCAGATGCTTAGTTTGCACTAAGCTCCTGCTACATGTATATAATGATGCAAATTGAAAGAGGCATAATCACGGGCATGCTGTTAGTACAGCTTAACTACTGTATATCAACTAGTGTGCATCAAATCAGTACAAGCTAAACTCACAGGCTGTGTCTAGACTGGCCAGTTTTTGTGGAAAATCATCTGCTTTTCCGCAA
>JANRFK010001234.1:71289696-71301264 GCA_030068395.1 Apalone spinifera
GAAAGCTTATGCTCCAGTAAATCTGTTCGTTTATAAAGTGCCACAGGACTCCTCTTGAAAGAGGGTGCAAGTGTAGACATACCCTAAGGTGCCACAGGACTCCTCATTGCTTTTGCAGATTCAGACTAACACAGCTACCCCTCTTATACTTGACATCATGTGCTTAAAGTTATGCATTTTCTTAAGTGTGTATCTGGATCGAGAACAGAGTTTAGAATATCTAAGATCATTGAGGACTTCTATTTGAAGAAAGCACATACATTTCAAGTTTCCATATAAGTAATACAGATCGTAAATACTCTGACATTTAATTCAAAGCTTGTTTAATAACACATACTTGTTAAAAATGATTCATCTTCCCATTGACTTTAAAAGTGCAGGATCATGCCATGAAGGGGAGACCATCCCAATATGCCAGTTTCTTGGGACAAACCACAAGCACCTCAAAAGTGCATCTAGACTGCAGGGGGGTTTTTTTGGAAAAACATTTTCAGAAAAAACTTCACTTACATCCACACTGCAATTGCATTCTTTCATATAAAATCGAAAGAATGCAGGGTTTTTTTCCAACTTTGGTAAACATCGTTCTGAGGAAGAACACCTTTTCCAAAAGAGCTCTTTCGGAAAAAGGCATGTGTGGATGCGGAAGAGGGAGTTTTTTCAAAAGAAGAGGCCTCCAGGAAAAAGCACAGGTGCCCTGGTGGCCACCCCATCCACACTAATCACAGCTCTCTAGTTCCTGTGTTCTGGCAGCTCTTAAAGCTGTAGGTATCCTGGACTAGCCTTGTAGCAGGAAGCTGGCCTTGCAGCAGGACCTTGCCCACACAGCTCTGACTGCCAAAGGCCTGCTGACCCATGGCAGAGCCACATGCCCCCCCTGGCCTGCACAGGGAGCAGCACCAGGGCTCAGAGGACCCACCCAAATGCCAGACGCCTTCCTGAACCAGGTCAGAGATCCTGTCCCTCCTGGAGCTGTGGGAGGAGGAGCAGACCTTGAAGGATCTATGCTCCAAGTGCAGAAATGTGAACATTTATAGGCGCATGGCCAAAGCTCTGGCCCAGAAGGGACACCACCTTCACACCCTTGACCAAGTATGGAGCAAGGTCAAGGAGCTCCAGCAAGGGCATCCCCAGACCAGGGAGCACAGCTCTGACTCTGGGGCACGACCCCACTCCTGCTCATACGACCCCACTCCAGCTGCTCCAGATCCTGGGAGGTGGGGAAGTCCTTTCCCCACCCATACTGGTGGATTTGGAGTTGGACACACCATGGTTGCCCAGTCAGAGCTCCTGGAGGAGGAGGACGACGACGACCAACAGCAGCTGCAAGAGGACGACGACAACACTGGTAGCGTGGTCACCCTCACGCTGGAGCCGGTACCCCAGGCCCTGGACATATCCCAGGCATCATCTGATGCCAGGGAGGGATCAGGTGGGTGCTCTCAGTTTGTCACACACAGTGGGCGGGGGAGGTAGACTCAGAAGGGATGGGGTGTGATAGTCACTTGGCATGCTCGGTCTGGACAGCATGCTGCTGTCCGTGCACGTGCAGCAGTGTGCACAATGTGGTCCCAGGAGCCAGCCCTGGAGCACACACAGGCTGCTGCTCACAGGCTGAGGGGAGCCCCACACACGTCCAACCCCTACGAGGGACGTCCTCCCGCTGCCAGCCACTACTGGAAGCAGGCTGGCCACAAGGGCACACGCACGACCCCACACAGATGGAGGAGAGTCACACATAGCACACGGCCATGCCTGCATGCACAAGGCACCACCCGCTCCCACAGGCAGCACTGCCAGGTGCAGGTGTGCGTGTGGGCCCTAAGGAGAGTCAGGCTGCCCCAGGTCCCTGACCCACCCATTGGATCCCACTGTGGCCAGATACTTCCCTGGCCTGCTTGTCGGGGGGGGGTGTGTGAAATGGGTGGGCAGTATAGTCCCATGGGAGCCTTGAGGCCCCTGTGAGGCAGGGCCTGCTGTGCAGGCTATGCATGGCCTTGCTCATGGGCCTTACTCACCGAGGAGGGCACAGCCTCAGGGATAATGTCTGGCTGGCTGGCTGACTGACCCCTATCTCTCTTTTCCTCCACAGCCGGACGAGCCATTGCTGAGGGGTGATCCATGCCATCAGAGACAGCCGCCCGAACCAAGGGGAGCCGCAAGCACTGGAGGGTGAATGAGGACTTCATGCGGGAGCATGTGGCCATCCTGCGTGACATGCAGCAGATCCAGAAAAAGTCCACGATGACGCCTATTGGCATAATCGTATGTGAGACCAGCTTGTGCGGCAAGGAGAACACATGTGTGCCACCATCTGGGAAGTGCTGGCACACCCGGCTCCTGTCCCCACTCTTGCTCCCCCTACCCATGATCCCGCCACCCCTGCTCCCCCTGTCATGCCCATGCCCCTCTCCCTCTGCCCCCCCCGCCAGACCTGACCCTGCTCTAGCCCCCCCTCCTGCTCACCCTGCAGTTGTCCCAGGCCCCCCCACAACCCTGAGTTTGAGGTCCCTGGACCAGAGGTGGCACTTCCAGCTGCACCACACACCATTTGCAGTCCTAAGCCTCTCCTCCCTCCCCCATCCAGGTTCTCAGCCTCCCTCCACCCCAGTTACTTTTATTATAAAAACAATATACAAAGTTTGTGTTCAACTCACACCTGGTGTCTTAATTATACAGCGGAGGGTGGAAGGGAAGGGTAACGTTGTGGTGGGAAAGCTGTAGGGGGGGCAAGGCACAAGCCCCCAGTGGGGAGGCCCTGCGGAGAGTTACTGGGGCCCTTCAGAGGGCCTGGCGGATGGCAGCTGTGCACGCCTGGTTGAACGCCCTTCCTTCGCAGCCAGCCTCTGTCCCCCACCCTGGGAGGACGGCCTCCCCTTTGCTCTCCACTATGTTGTGGAAAACACAACATGCCGTGGCCACCTTGGGGATGTTGCGCTCCCCCACATCGAGGTAAGTCAGGAGGCACCTGAACCTCTCCTTGAGGCTGCCGAAGGCGCACTCCACCTGCATGCGGGTCCGGCTGAAGTGCACGTTGAATTGTTCCCCGGTGGGGTCCAGGTGGCCAGTGTAGGGCTTCATGAGCCATGGCATTAGTGAGTGGGCCGCGTCCCCAACGATGCAGAGTGGCATCTCTACATTCCCCACGCGAAAGTCCACTGAGGGAAGAATATGCTAGCCTCCAGCTTCTGGTAGAGGCTAGAGTTCCTGAATATGCGGGCATTGTGTGCCCGGCCCAACCACCCAACAAAAATATCCAGAAACTGTCCCTGGTGTTCGACCAGGGCTTGCAGCACCAAAGAGAAATAGCCCTTTCTGTTTATGCACTGGGTGGCTCGATGCTGTGGTGCGCAGATCGGAATGTGGGTCCCATCAGTTGCTCCTCCACAGTGAGGAAAGCC
Organism: Apalone spinifera; assembly: GCA_030068395.1. Taxonomy (NCBI): domain Eukaryota; kingdom Metazoa; phylum Chordata; order Testudines; family Trionychidae; genus Apalone; species Apalone spinifera. The sequence goes on from JANRFK010001234.1 coordinate 71,293,098, forward strand.
CAGGGCAGCAAATCTGGCCCTGATGTGGTCCAGGGCTCCCAGGTGGATGACTCTGCATAGCAGGACAGAGTTGATGACCCTCAACCTGCAGAAGGAGATAACGAAACACACAAAACATAGAATGGGGAGGTGCCTGAGCCCTTGGGAGGTGCCCATCCCCTTCTCCTCCCTCTCCCCCCAGAGCCATCCCCTATGAGGCCACCCACCCAGCAGCAGGGCTGTGTGAGGGTGGGACAGCACCCCCCGGGGATGGGCCTTCCCCCCCCATCCCACTTCACCCCCTCACAGGCCTTTCCCAAGGGTCCCCCTTTTCCAGGACTCTCCTCCCCTCCCCCCACTGTGCAGGGACTACACGCCAAGAGTGCCTCACCTCCATGAGGAGGACCCTGATGGTGGACTTCCCCATGCCAAACTGGTGGCCACCAACCAATAGCTGTCGGGGGTGATGAGCTTCCATATGGCAATAGTGACCCACTTCTCCAGGGGGATGTCAGGCCGCAGATGGGTGTTGCTTCTCCTGAGGGCAAGGGCAAGCCAGGTACACAGCTCCAAGAAGGTGGCCTTCTGCATGCGGAAGTTGAGTCACTGCTGGTCATCCCACTGCTCCATCACCAGCTGGTTCCACCAGTTGGAAATGGTGTCCAGCCTCCAAAATCGTCTCTTGACCATGTGGTGTGAGGACAAGGGCATTGCTCCTGCATCCAGGCAGAGGGACTCACAGATGAGCTTAGAGTCGACCTGGGACAGGACCGTCAAGACCGTCTGCTAAAACTGCTGCATAACTTGCAGCATGACAGCATGAGGCCATCGCATGCCCAGGGGCAGCTCCGGCTCCATAGCAAAAAACAAAATAATGCTGTGGCATCCCACAAATCTAGGCAACCAGAACACGCACTGCTAAAGCTTTGCTGTTCCTCAGAGAGGTAGACAAGCAAGCAGCAGAAACTGAGAAACGGCTGTCCAGAGGGGGTCCCTTTAAGCGCGTCTCAGATAGCAGTTACTTCTGGGTGCTGTTGCCTAAGGCTGAGTTAATGCCCTGCCAGAAGTGGTTCCAGGTGGCCTTTTATGTGAGAGCGTCCAATGAGTGGATTGCTTTCTTGATGCATTTGTGCAATGTGGACACTTTCTCGAAAGAAGCTTGCAGTCTAGACATACCCTAAAAGGCATCTGTCTAGACTACATCTGTTGAAAGAGGGATGTAAATTAGACAGATCAAAATTGCAAATGAAGTCCGGATTTGACTTTCCCGCACTTTATTTGCATAATGGCGGCCACGCATTTTCGAAAAAAGGCTTTTCAAAAGTGAAGCTGCTGTCTAGAGATGGTTCTTTTGAAAAAGAAACCTCTTTCGAAAGATCCTGTACTCATCTTTTGAAAGGAGGTTTTTTCCGAAAGAATCGCATCTAGATGGTGGTTTCACTTTTGAAAAGCCCTTTTTCGAAAGAATGTGCAGCCACCATTATTCAAATGAAGCATGGGAAATTCAAATCCCGCCTTCATTTGCAATTTCGATCTGTCTAATTTACATCCCTCTTTCGAAAGAGGGATATAGTCTAGACATGCCCTGAGAGTCATAAAAACAGAGTGTTTTGTGTCTTTTAACCAACCTCACTGCTGAAACAGGATATCTGTAAAATTGCCATGGTTCAAATGCAAACCTGGAACTCCCCTTAATTTAACATCTGTGAGTGGCTGTTACTCAGTAAAGGGGGAGTCCTGTTTGAAATTTGCACTGGTAGCCGTTGCCACTTCCTTAAACAGCAGTTTTCAGTCTTGCAGTTCTTCTGCAATATTTTGATTTCCTCCTCAGACTTTTCAGTGCTTAACAGAAGCAAGTGAAAGTTTCAAGGTAAGCCAATTATTTAAATACAGTCTTTACAGCCACCTCCTGTGTGTAACAGATGGGCGTGCCAAAGATGTATTTTCTTTTACTCTAATCCAATAACCTCATTTCCTCTCCCTTTGTAGAGGAGTAGCATTCACTACTTGTGATCCTACCGGTTGAGCAAAGGAGTTCGTTACAGTACCTCACCTGATGTATCTGGTACTTATTTCTTGTGGGCTGGGTTGGGTAGGGCGGGTATGTTGTTTAATAAAGTGCAAGTTGAGCAAGATATACTTGTCCAAGCAAATCTACACTTTCTTACCCAACTTTTCCACACTGGGTTGCCAACACAGGCAGTAGCAGAAGGGATAGGTTCGGAGTATTAAACAGAAAATTAATTTGCATTTGAGCAATTGTTAATATACTGATAGTTTCTCTTTCTCTACCTCCATCCCCTCAATCTAGAAGGTCTCTCCCTATTCTCATCCTGTACATGCCAAGATGTCTTTCCCCCTAAACTTCCACATCTGGGGTTTCTTTCTCCCTTCCCTCACATTTAGTGTCGGGTTGGCCTCTCTTTTTTCTAACTCCACCAAACCTCTGCTGCCTCTGATGTATCTAGGTCTCTAATGCAGGATACAGGGCTGAGGTAAATCTGCTAAATCATTAGAGTCACTGGGAGCTTTGCCATAGATTTTAAACAAACTATCAAATTGAGTATAGGACTTGAATTTGTTGGCCAGCTGAAGGGTCACACCACGTTTATGTAGGCCCAACTGGTCCCTCATTGCCAGTATCTTCTCTTCTACCCTGGCCAGAACCCTGTTGATTTTGGTGACAGCCAGAAAAATTGGATTTTCGCTAACCCAATTGGAGCAACAAGGGACCTGGCTAAGGGAGCCAGTAAACTTCATCCTGAGGTCACTACCTCAGCCCTGTATTCTGAGTGACCATCTGCTGATTTCTGTGGAAGTCAAGCTTTTGTGTCTTCCAGTCGCCATCCAAATCAATTGGGTTCTGATCACTGATGCCTAGAACTGGGCCTCATATTTTGGTATTAATCAGATGCAGTTTGAGTGTTCTCACATTACATGGAGACCAACATAAAAAATGCCATAGGAGGTTTAAGAACATACAGTGGAGGTATTCTGGGTACCCTCAAAGAGGATTTCAGAAAATTCCATTGCTTTACAATTTTGAACAATCCCTCAAAATGGAATGGTGGAAACCCTATTTCATAAATTGCCTAAGTATTTAATTTAAGAAAAGTTTCTTCATTGTTTTCCAATCTTTTCATCTCTTCCCTCCCTTCACTGGAGCATGAATCAGCATCCTACAGTGGGAAGTTTGTATTTATGAATACTAATTTTATTCCATACATTTTCCTTTCAAGTGTGAGCTTTGCAAGTAATTCATACTTTTGTAAAGTACCACATTTCTCAACTTCTGGCTTTTGTAAGATGATTTTACAAGAGGCAATTTAAAAATAATAAACAAAGGTATCACTGAATCTCTGGTGACATCACAATGCCAAGCACTGGTAATCTTTGTCCTTAAATAAAGGGCTTTATCTAAAAGAAGTGATGAATGTCAAAGTTATGCCTCTCCTAAAGATAAACGACATTTATTTACTTGAAAATAATGGAATAAAGGAGGGCATAGGCAAGGAACTCATCAATTCATGTGATGAACCCACTTCTATAAACTGAAAGTTATATTTCATTGTTGAGAGAATTCAAACAAAGGCATTTTACTAAATTCTATTTCAGAAAACTAGTTCAAGGCTGCTAACAATCCCCATTTGTTTTCCAGGAAAAAGATATGGTCTGCATCCCTTCCTTATGTCTCTCATCATTGCTTAGTGCAATACACATGGGCTACGTCTACACTGCCCCCTCTTGCACAAAAAAAATGCAAAGGAGGCGAAGCATGGAATATCATTGCTCCTTATCTGCATAATTAACAAGGCTCCATTTTTGCACAAAAAACCCCTCTTGCGCAAGAGCTGGTTTTTGTTTTTTTTTCAGGAAAAAGAGGAAGAACAGCTCTTGTGCAAGAGGGGGGTTTTGAGCAAAAAGGAGCTGTGTAGACAGCACAAAAACCTCTTGCGCAAAAACAGAGCCTCATTAAATATTGCATATTTTTTGCGGCAGAGGGGGCAGTGTAGACATAGCCCTAGTGTTTTGAGGATCTGGTAATGGCAGGTCCCTTATCTGCTGCTCTGTATGATCACTCCTAACTCATAGTACTCACATTCATTGAGAAGTAGCACAGGTAAAAGAAAGGTTTGCTAAGGTTTAGTACACAGCTTTATTGAGTTTGTCTCATTTTAGTTAAAACAAATATTCAGACCCATTTAGATTTGCCATTCCTTCAGGAATTAAAGATTAATCTTTAATTCAAGACTATCATGTGATTAAATCTCCAGGAATACGTCCAGACAATTGGCAAGCCTAGACCCTTCCTATTTAGTTTCACAGTTGCACTGACCAGTACAGAAACACTCGACTCCCACTGATGTAAAAGAGCAAAGTTCTGCTCGGGAGTTGCATGCAAGTAATGAGAATCAAAATTTGTCACAGTGTGCAAGTGTCTTGAATCACTAGCTCAAATGAAAAAGACAACTCCTTATTTTTTAAATTGCCAATAGACAGAGATTAATGGCAAGAAGAACAAAAGAACCCAGATCTTCCTTCTATTCAGTGACTCAACTGAGACAATCATTAGAACCCCGTATTCTCCTATTTCTCAGCTGTTCACCCTCACTACAGGTTCAAACTCTCTTAACCGGGATTCTCTGATCCAGAAACATCCATGGTCTGACACAGATGTTGCAGGACCAGAGAGTCCTGGTGGAGGGCTATAGGCAAGGATATCTGCGGGGCCAGAAGGGCAGTGGGCTGCCCGCAGCAAGCTGATGGCGGGGCTGCCCAGCAGAGTTGGGAGACCCGGCACGTGGTTGCCCATTGGGTTCCAGAGCCCTAGCACGGCACACAGTCCGGGGGCTGCAGCATGGTACGCACAGCTGTCCTGCGGGTCCAGGAGCTTCAGCACAGCGCACATGGGTCCCAGAGTCATGGCAGCAATATCTGCCCAGTGGGGTCAGCACAGGAAAGGGGCCAGTAGGAGGTGAGTAGCTGGCTGGAAGGCCAACGGGCTGGGCTGGGGCCAGTGGCAGGGGTCCAGAAATGACCTCCCCTGGTCTGGGAAAATCCCTAATCTGGGACTGGTCAGTCCCAAGGGTGCCAGCTTGTACTAGATTAGGTCCAACCTATACTAGAGTATGAAGTCTCCAAATACAGGTTGGACCTTTCTGGTCTGACACCCTTGGGACCTGAGCTGTCCCAAACCAGGGAATTTGCCGGACCGGGGAGGTCAATGTTCCCCTGTTAGTTGCTCTGCTCCCAGGCTCCTCTCCCTCAGGGTCCCTGCCCTGCTGTTAGCCCCGCTAATGCTGGCCTCGCACAGGCTTGCCATCATGCTACCCGCATGCTGCCCCAAGAGTTCCCGGATGGGAAAGTGTGGCCACTGCTGGCTGAGCTACCACATGGTATTTCCCCGGGTTCCCAGGCTGGGGCCACCCAGCCACTGCCAGCCCCACTGCCACTGGGGGTTCACCGGGATTGCTCAGCCACAGCACGCTACTGCTACAGCTGGCTTCACTGCTGCTGGGAACTCCCTGGGCATTAGGGATATCCTGCCTCTAGGGGTATCCTGCAGTCCAAGTCGGGGCTGCCCAACTGCCACCAGCCCTGCTGCCATGGTGGGGGTCAGCAGGGTGACTGGAAGCCTTGCTGCAGATGGGTTTCCCCAGCTGAGGCCAGGATTCCTCAGTGCCTGGTCCAGCTGAATCCAGGGGTCCCTGCTGGCCCAGCCAGGGCTCCCCAGTTCCCTGTTCTCTCAGCTGGCTCCCACTGCCACCTACAGGGCTCTTTGGTCCAGCAACATCCATGGTCTGGCAGACCATGGATGTTGCTGGACCAGAAAGTCCCAGATTAGGAAGGTTCAACCTGTAGGTTTTTTAAATGGAAGCATGATTTTTATTCAGCTAGAATGTAGTGCTTTTATTTATAAGAGGACAATAGCGGGATTGTTACAGATATATTTAGAGCTGAACCTTTTAGGAGTCATTTGTGGGGAAGCCCTAGAAAAGGGAAAGAAGTCCAACAGGTGATCATATAGATTTATCATCAGCTGATATGTTTGGAGACAATTGTCTTAGCTCTGGTTTACACTAGCGAGTTGTTTCTAAATAACCCCCCTTATTTCAAAATAAGTAGTGTCCATTATTTCAAACTAACAGGCTGGTTATTTCGAAATCTGTACTCCTGCTTTCATTGGTGAACAGTTATTTTGAAATAGTGTTAATGTGAATGCTCCACTGCTGCTTTCAAAATAACTACTTCCCAGAGCAATTTGAGGTAATTACTCTCCAGTGCTTTCTGGGGCTCTAAGTTGAGGTAGCATGTCCACAATAACAGAGCCTGCCTCCGACTAATTTTGAGGCTTCCCTGCAGTATGGACATGCTATTTCGATTTTGGGAGTTATTAAATTGATTTTAGTTATTTTGAAATAGTTTTAGTGTAGACATGCCCTTAGAGCGCTATCGAGACAGAGTTAGTGGTACCCATGGTGATTTACCGGATCTGAGGCCCTGCACTACTCCTGTGTAACAACTTTGTTTAAAAAAAAAAATCATTGTAATATATTTCATCACTAGATGGCAGCAGCCAACTCCTGATCTACCCAGATTTTTTTCTAAATACAATGTAGGTTCTATAGACAAGGCAAAGATTTTACATAGCCAAGTGAAATTCTTTGCAGTGTTTTACTTAGATGTGTCTAAAAATAATTTTCCAACTACTTTAATGGGAGAGATTTTTTACAAGACTAATAACTGCTTGTATCCATAAGATTTTTCTGCCTATTAGTAATAAAATTAATATTTAGCATTTGTGCAGTTATTTATCCCTTTTCCTAGCTGATAAGAAAAATAAGATTTCCATTTTACAGAGCCCACAAGTATTTTGCCCACATGTAATACACACAACCAGTTATAGGCAAAGGAAAGCACTGACCTACTTTTTTCAGTATTGGCAAAGTAAACTGGAAAATTGTGCTAGAAAAAAATTACTCAGTTATTTTATGCAAAGAGTTAATAATTTGTCACATTAAGCAGACTTATGAACTTTTAGTGAGAAAAACTTTTCTAATGGTGAGTAGCTGTGAATGAATCAAGCACCTTAGTCTGCTGTTCAACAGTGAGGGTGTTTGTACATTATAAATGCTGATGCCAACTGTGGCCTTGATTCTCCTCTGCCCTGTGTCTTGTGCAGTCATTTATATCAGTGCAAAGTGTAAGTGACAGCACAAGGTGCAGGGCAGGGCAGGAATTTACACCCTAAATTAAGCTAGTATAGGGATGTGTGAAAGCAACTTCTAGCTGAGAAAAGCTTTGGCTAATGATATCAGTATTGTCATCAAGTACTACCTATTAGTTCATTGAATAAAACAGATGTTTGAGCAATGCAAGTATCCAGGATAGTTCCTAATTCAGGAAAGCTCTTAAAGATGTGTTTCAACCGGTTGCTATTATGGATGGGAATGATTAACCTGTGGGGCTGGAGCAGCGCCCCGCCCTCCATGGGCAGGGTGTTGCTCCAGTCCTGCAGTGCCTGCCACAGGCAGGGGGCACTCCAGCCTGGCCACAACAGCCGTCACCTGGGGCGGGGGCTGCTCCAACCTGGCTGCAGCAGGTGCGGGGCCACTACAGTCCCCCATTTAACTGGTTCATTAATTAAACAGGATTGTATAGCCCTAGTCAGGACAACACTTCAAGATGTTTTCTGATCAGTGATGGACAGGGTGGGGGTGAACTCTACTAACCTAGTGAGATCCATTTGGAATCAGCCAGACAAAAACAAGACAGCTGTTTCAGCTAACAGCTCCAGAAGCTGAACAACAAGGACCACAAGCGGGCATTGCCACATTAAAATTATCCATATATAGGATTGTACCATGAAGCAGTCTACACTAGGGATGTTAAAGACTAGTCAACTACCCGATAAGCATTTGCTTATCGGATAGTCTTTTGACTAGTCAACATCCCCTCCCCTTGCTGCCTCTAATATAGAGGCAGCAAAGGGGTGGGGGAAAAGGGGTACTTCAAAGTGCCAGCACTGCCACTTTGAAACCCCAAGGCAGCCACTGCACAGCTGATCCACAGATCAGCTGTGTGGCAGGCTGCTCCTTTAAAAAGCTGCCTCCACGCGATTCAGAGGGGCAGTTGTGGAGCCCAGGGTCAGCTGGGGACTCCCCAGCTGATCCTGGGCTCTCTGCAG
>JANRFK010001234.1:71310772-71325029 GCA_030068395.1 Apalone spinifera
CAAACCTCTGCCGCTTTTGCAGGGAGGCAGGGGAAGCCCCGCGCAGCTGCTGGCAACCGGCCGGTCAGTCGGAGAAATCGTGTTATTGCGGGGACGGTCGTGTTGTTCGAAAAATGTTCCCTAAAAAAAAAAATTGTGCTATCGCGAAAACGTGTTAAGCGAGGAATTACTGTATTTTCTAAATAAGATGTAATGTAGATTGTGATGTAATGTCAACTGTCCGGTATTTTTGTTGAAACCATGTGGCAACCCTAAATACAGGTTCTTCTTTTTGAAATATTACTAGCAGGGCTGGTCCTAACCAATTGGCGGCCCCAAGGAAAAAAACCCACGGTGGGGGGGGAAAGGGTCTGGGGAGGATTCAGGAGGTTAGGCTGAAATGCCGTCGCAGCCCACCCCTAAGGCCAGCTCTGCTTACTAGAACTGAAGATCATATTAGGAAAGCACCATTGTACGGCCTATGTCTTTGACACACTAACTGGTATGATCATCAGCAAGTAGCCCACACATAATAAAAACCTTTTAATGTTTTGGTTTGATTGGGAATGAAAGTATTTATGTGGAAATGAATATGTCATTTCAGCGAGACTTTGTGTGAGTATCCAGCCAGTTTTATAGTATCAGTGATGGCGGGAAAAAGGACACTTCTGGAAAAGATTATCAATGTTGAGAAGGTAGTCAGAGTTTAACAAGGAAAGACTGCAATGCTCACCTGTGTGCTCAAGTGGAGGGGGCAGTCTAGTTGAATAGTTTTCTTTTGTATGCCTTCTGAGTTAGTGTGCACCTACTGAATATTTCACCAAATCTACAGATTAAATGGGACTGTTCTCAACATCGCCTTTTAAACCATCCACTTCAGTTGCAACATCCCAAGCATCCATAGAGTAATCGTGCAGTACACAGGCTCCAGTTAGCAACATTTGTGGTTAAATAATCACTGAGATGGAAGAAGTGTGAAATGACTGAGAGGGGCCTCTGATTCAGAATCTGTTCCAGTAGAAAATTACCAGTCATTCATTTACCTTGACCTTTATATTTTGCATTTTAAAAAGAAATCCAGTTTTATCATCATAAAAATATTTGGCTCGATTCACTACTTCGATATTCAGATTTCACTAGATTTCCCCCTGCATAAAACAAGAATTACTCAATGATTTGGCAGGCTCAGATCTTATGTTTACAGAGGGCCTCTGAACCCAAAGAATCTCAAATTGCTTCACAAAATGATATATAAGCTATAGATATTACACTGGTAACTTCACCCAATACTAAAATGCAGCTACTTCTGGAGTGGAATGTGACAGAATATAAAACAGCAAGTGAAAAATAATATTACACCCACCTGAAAATGTAGATGTAGTTTTTGTAGGACAATTGTAACTATTCCAAATGGATTTGGCCAGGACATGAGGATTAATATTCCTCCCCATACACTAAAAGTATTGTGAGCTATTTGATGACCACACAGATCAGGAGTAGGGATGTGAATAGTTAACTGGTTAATGCTTACTGGGTGATGCTTACTGGTTACGGTTAACTGGTGGGCTAGAGCAGCCCCTCACCTGCTGTGGGCAGGGGCTACTCCAGCCCTGTGGGGCCTGCTGCGGCGGGGAGGGGGTCTCCAGTCCATCTGGAGCAGTCCCTGGCTGCAGCAGGTGAGTGGGGTGGGGGATGACTGCTCCAGCTCCCTCTCCTGCTGCCGTTTAATCCATTAGCCAATTAAACATACAGGTTAACTGATTAGGGACGTACAATCCCGGTGAATTAGAAACACAGTTTTAAATTCATCCAAACATCATCTTTCCCCTCCATAGTACCAAGCTTGGGCATTTGGTCATTATGAACTCCAGGGGAAGATTATCATAAAACAGATCATCAACAGCACTTTCCTGTAGTGCTGTGGTATTTCCTGGGATGTCTCTCTTAAATTCTCTGACCATGGCTGACCTTGTGAGCATATAAGGTGTGACACTCTCACAGATGAACCTAGTATGGTCTTAAGAACTGAAGCACTAAAGGCTACGTCTACACTGCAGGCTTCTTGCACAAGAACTGTTTTGCGGAAGAGTTCTTGTGCAAAAGGTCTTCCACAGGAGCGCAGCCACACTGCCATGTGCTTTTGCGCAAGAGCGTCCATGGCAGTGTGGACGCTCTCTTGTGCAAGAAAGCTCTGATGGCCATTTTAGCCATAGGGGTTTCTTGTGCAAGAAATTCATGTTGCCTGTCTACACTACCTTCTTGTGGAAGAGCTCTTGCGTCCAGCAAGGAGGGGTCGCCGGGGAACAGTGCGGCGAGTGGCAAACCTCTGCCGCTTTTGCAGGGAGGCAGGGGAAGCCCTGCGCAGCTGCCAGCGACCTGCCAGCTGGGGAAACCCAGCCACCGGCTGCAAGCAGGGGGCAGAGGAGAGGGAGCAAGGCATCCGGCCAGAGGGGGTCGCCAGGGAACAGCGCGGCGAGCAGCGAACCTCCGCCGCTTTGCAAGGAGGCAGGCTCTGCCCACAGATAGCCCTAGCTGCCACAAACTGGAGTTGCGGCCCCCCGTTTAAAGTTTTGTGTGCTTTTTTTGGGCCCTGCACTTCGTAAAGCTGGCCCTGGACATAGCCTAGGATACAAGAGAACTACTCATTGTTTTTAAAGTTACAAACTAACAGGGCTACCCCTCTGAGACATCAACAATGGTGAGACTAGATGAGGCTATAAGAGTGGGGAGGGCCTTACAGTGGAACAATGTCTGCGATTTTCACCGAACTCTGACTTCAGCAGTTTAGAAATCAGACAGCATGGATGGCCATAAAAGAGCTTGCTGAAGAGTTCTATTTAAAATCACTAAGGTGCTGATGACCCCAAGTAACAGCCTTGATTAATGTTTTCCATACAGCCTATCACAGCAGAATGTTGCCCCATTTTTGGTAAAAGTTCAAGTCTCCTTTTGAAAATATACCTTGGTTCAAATTGAGGGTAAATGGCCCAGGCTTTCTTTAAATGGCCTATTAAGGCAGTAATGTTGTACCCCGTTGGTCCCAGGATATTGGAAGGACAAGGTGGGTGAGGGGCTATATTTTACTGGACCAACTTCTGATTTCTTACCTGGTTTCCAGGTAACTTTCCTGATTTTTTCTTCCAGCACTGGGAGCCCGGGGTGATTTCTTTTTTGAGGTGAGAGCAGTAAGTGGCTGCTCAGTTTCTCCAGGTCCCTCTGCGGAGCTGCTCAGCATATTTGGAGCTGCCCTCTACGCTGTGTGGACAGCGCTAGGGGATGACCTCGGGGAGCTCTTAAGCTTTGCTTCCTCGTTCACGCTGAGGCGTCTCCATTTCAGCCGGGGCGCCATGGAAGAGGTGGCTGCCCCGCCCTGCCTCTTGCACGGCCAGATTGTAAATGGCGGGAAGGAGCTGCCACGTGTGACACTGAGGGCGCTGGGGAAGTGCCGCGGTGCCTCGTGTGGGTTAGCGGTGGCTGGGGCTGGCTACAGCGAGGGGCGACTGCGGCACAAAGCCCAGCCCAGGAGCCGCCCACGGGTGCCTGCCAGCCGCCTTCGCCATCTACTGTCTCCCGCCGGCCCCTCTCCGCCTGCGCGCAGGAGCCTGGCTTTGGCCCGGGCAGAGGCCATGGTTGAGTGCGGGGCTCAGCAGCCGGAAGCCAAGCCTACGTCCTGGGAACATCAGGAAGAGCGGGATTGGTCCTCAGGGGGGCTGAGCGCCCCCAAGTCCCCTGGTGCTCCGGATCGGGCCCGCAGCATCTCTGCAAACTCGGGGCTCATTGTTATTTCCTCCTTCGAGTCCTTTCCCCTCTCGCTGGCAGTAACAGAGCAGCAGCACTAACGCGCCCCTGCGCCCTCAGCTTGAGCCCTGAGCACCTCAATGACCCTGCTTCCCTGGTTCTGAGATACCGAGCCCAGGAACAGCTGAGGATGGTTGCCCCGCCTTGACTTTAGCCCGCTTAGCTAGACCCCGGAATATAGGATTCTGCCGGCACGAAAGTAAACGGCCGTTTGGCCACTGACTTCAGGATTGGGCCCCTCATAGTGTGTATATGTAAGGAGAGTTTGTGTATTTGGGGAGGGGAGTATAATGAAGGACATAGGAGAAGCCCTTCTTGATCTATTCCTCTGACCTTATGGCTTTAAATCTCCTCGTACTGTTTGCATGTGTAATGCAAGTTTTGATTAAACAACATCTGCATTAAGCATCTAAAGGCGATAACAACAAAATCAAAAATGGTCTCAGATTGTAGGAGAATAATTAAAAATGAGCTAAAGCGACTCACTAAAGGATACTAAAGGTATCCAGTTTTTCCTTGTCAGATAACCGAGCACAATCTTGCTTTAGGAAAATCGAAGTGTCGTTTTTGGAGAGTTTCAAATATAAATCCGTCTCTTCTCTGAAGGAGTTGGAAAGTGTAAAAGAGGTCAAGGAAATTTTCCAACCAGGTCTGTGATCGGAGATACTATATAATAAGGAAAAGCGAAATGCAAACATGTTTGAGTTAATACGCCATAACATTTTCAGCTTTTCTACTTCACCACCCCGACTACTAGCATATCCACTTTTTCAGCCCACCATTTTACTCCTTCCCAACCTTCTCTATCAAATTGAACCTAGACAAAATCCTAGATTGATTTGGGCTAAAATGCAGAACTACAAATCTGCAACAGAAAAGAAGAAAACAAATCTAGTGGTGTAAAAAGTTGTCCTGCGGATGCCTGCAGCTGGTGGTTAACACCGACTGTAAGAGGATCAACTCCATCTCCGCTGGCGAAGGAAAGAAAAAAGGAAGAGGGGAAAAAAGCCCTCACATTTGCTATTCACAGTTTAGTTAATTTGGATGATAACGGTTAGTTTTTAATCCCATTGTATGAGACTGAATATACTGAAACCTACAAGCGTCCTGAAAGAATATCTACTGCAAACAGAACACCACACTGGAGTGTCTGAGTTTGAATCTAGTCTGGCATACAAACATTTGGAAAGGTGCTGTTACAGAATTAGGTCTATGTTTTTTAACAGTAGAGTTCTACACTTTTTGCATGTAAATCTGGGTTTGCTCGCTGGACTAAGTATATTTGACTACATTGCACTGGAAAGGGGGGCACCCACGCTCAGCTACAAGGACAAGAATCTATCCATGTTACTTATAGGGAAAAATCAGACGAGGGTCAGGTTTTCCTTATTTAAACGATAAAGAAATAGGGAGAAAATAACGCAACATAGTAAATAAAGAGAAGTGGGTGTTTGGAAGAAATGTCCTGGAGCTGATAGGACTGGAATAAATGGTATTTTAATAATGTTTCTCTGGGGACCGCAACATTTCCCAGGTGGGCAGGACTAAACACTGGGAAGTCAGGTCAACCCCTACCATACGTCTCCTCAGTGAAAGTGATGTTTTTATTTCCTTCTGTAGGGTACAGACACAATCCACGTTAGAGTTGCTGTTTATTTAGCACATGTGTAAAGTGGGCTACGGGGGGCGGCGGGGGAAGAATCCTAATGCAAAAAGCAAGGGAGGTGGCAAGGAGCCGTGAAAGAGCCATGGAAACGCGCTCAGAGGCTGTGGAGATGGGGGGTTTCCCAGCCTCCTTTCAGCTGATTTCCTCGGGCTTCTGTTTGTGTGTTTTCGGTATTTTCCTCTTAAACCCTTTAAAAAGAGAGAGATCAACTTCCCTAAACTCGCCCATCCTCCCTTTCTCCCCCCCAGGGACAAACACTGCCATCCCCCCGAAAAGGAGTCCGCTGCGCTCTCGAGGCGAGAAACGCGGCTGCCAGAACAGAGGACATAAAAAAAGTTAACAATGCTGTGAAAATATGTTTGCAGAAAATAGACAATTGTTGGATTAAACGTATTCAAGTATGAAATAATGCCTTTTTGTGTAAAAACTTCAGCAATGTGCGTGTACAAAAGTTCCCTGTGGCAGTTACTTGCTCCCTTTGTGAGCTGTGCGCTTTGGCGTCTCCACTTGGCGCATTTAACTCAGAGCCCTTTAAACGCGATTGTTTCTTTCTTTTTAATGACATTTACCGGATCAAAACATGCTGTTAATTCGATCAGAAAGCTTTACCCTCCCGAACAATGCCACAATAATTTCTCCTGAAGTTTGTTAAATTGACCAAAATTAGGCAAATGAATAGGGGGTCTGTAGGCGACCCCTCTTGCAGGTGACACCGAATAATGCACTCTCAGACCAGCTGCGATCTCCTCTTTATTTGCCCCTCTTTTCTTTGACCCGCATTATTAAAATTTAGGCCCAATGAAACTATTCATACTTTTCAATGGGACATTTTCCTATAGGATAATAGGCTACAAATTGAGCCTCTCCAAAGGGGGGAGTAGGGGGGTAAAACAACAACACACAGACACACACCACACAAAAAGGACCGTCGTGTGCCAAAGGCTCGCGGGAGCCTCCCTGGGCCTGCAGAGGGGAGGAGGAAAAAAGGGGGGATCGTGTGCCAGCCCCCAGTCCCACACCTGCCGGGGTGTCCCAGCACATAAAGCGGTGTAAACAAAAACCCTCGCTGCCATCTCTCATAAAGATGGACGTGTCACCAAGTCGTGTGAGAAAAGCCTGAGAACAAACGGAGCCACTCCGTCTCCAAGGGCTCTCCCTTGAACTGGGCGGAACAGCCTATTAAGGGCTTACTTAATTACTTTAATGACTCTGGACAGGCTTTAAAATGCAGTCAGCGCTTGGACGGGGGGAGGGGGGTGCCTGGGATTTGTAAACAGGCGATCGTGTGAGAGACCAGGCGCTTGGAACTAAAGAAGAGAGCTTGTGTTCACACGCTGCTAGCGCGCCACTGCGCTCTGCTTGCTGCTCCCCTTAGTTCTGTTGCCATGCAAATGTTATTCTGGGGGCGATCACGTGTCCTTTGAAGGTCCACGTGGAGTAACAAAGCTGATCTGCCCCCTGCTAGCCCCCTTGACTGAAAAAAAAACATTTTTTTTACTCCTTTAAGACTGATCTTTAATGCATACATTCCCCAAACTGCTCTCCCTAATCCTAGGGAATCAGGCAGGCCATGAATACACAGAGTCTCCCCCCAGAAATGATCGCTTTATAAGCAGCCGGTGGAGGGTAGGGGGCTGCAGTCCACCTGAGACACTTGAGGAGACACAGCGGTTCCTCACTGCTAGACTTTCCCCAGTGGTGGGTCCCCAGGATGTCCTCTAAACTAAAGGAACGGAAAGTAAGTTGGAGCTAATCCTTGCGCACCGGGGCTGCCGGCTGCTTTCTCAGCCGCGACAGACCCAGAGGTTTATTTCTAGGCTTCTCAAAAAGCGTGGGCTCCTGTTTTGGCTTGGAAACCAGAGGTTAATACTCAGAGTGAGCCTCAACAAAATCGCTGGTCTAGAGGGCAGGTTTGGACAGGTGGTTTTACTATATGCAGTAAAGCAGGGCTGGCTGGAAGAGCGCTCGCTTCTGGGAACAAAATGAGACTGTTTAAAAATAATAATAATCTAGGGCAAATTATGTGCAAGTGGCTTAGTCAAGGGCAGATCAAATACCTGACGTTAGAGGAACTTTTTAAAAAGGTGAATATATCTGGATACAATTAGAAACCAAAGGCTGTGGGAGATTTATCTGTGCGTTTTGGGGTGATTTCTGCTCCTCTTTCAAACACCTTGTTTCATGTATTACATAGAGGACTCCGGTGTCTCACAAAGTGATTGAGAAAAGAAGGAGAGACCGGATCAATCGCTGCCTCAATGAATTGGGGAAGACTGTGCCAATGGCGTTGGCAAAGCAGGTATGCTCCAGTTGCTCGTTAGAGGGTTTACAAATGCATGGCCCCCTGACCAAGGTGGAAGTGTCACCTAGTTGCATGTTTAAGGCTGAAAATTTGTAGCTGCAGTTACTTTCTTTGGTTTGAATGGCTCTCGTGGGCGAAGTGTGTCTGAGAAGGTACTCAGGCAGTCATCACATGAGTGACTTGCCTTGCAATGTCCCTGGCGCTTCTTCCCTCACCGGAGTTAGTATCCAGGGGGTTGGTTAATGATGCAAGAGTAGTCCGGGCTCTGGTTTGTCCCGGGGGTTTTAGGAGGGGTTTGTCTGTGTGTTTCAGAGCTCTGGGAAGTTAGAAAAAGCGGAGATCCTGGAAATGACTGTTCAGTACCTGCGAGCCTTGCATTCTGCAGATTTCCCTCGTGGCAGAGAAAAGGGTAGGTACAACCATTTGCTGGCGCGTCGGTGCCAATAGCGATCTTTGCACGTTTGGCGCACGGCGAGTATGTGTGTACGGGGTTCTTACTGCAAGCACGGGCTGGTTCTGCAACCACTCCGGGAGCATCCCATCCTTTCACGTAAGGACTAGGCAGGCGGATAATTAAATAAACTGCGTATTGGTTTGCCTGGACTGTGTTAACATTCAACGGGTACAAGTCTAGGTCTCAGAGTCCCGAGAAATGAGAGGGGCAAGCAGCGAGGTTAGGACCTGACCCGCTATCCTGTTCCATTTCTTTCCAGCAGAGCTTTTAGCTGAGTTCGCCAACTATTTTCATTATGGATACCATGAGTGTATGAAGAATCTAGTCCATTACCTGACCACAGTGGAACGGATGGAGACCAAAGACACCAAATATGCTCGGATCCTGGCTTTCCTGCAGTCCAAAGCTCGCTTTGTCACCGAACCCATCTTCACCTCTCTGGGGTCACTTCCAGAACCGGACTTCTCCTACCAGTTTCACCCGGCTCCGGAGTGCCCGGCTCACAGTCCCAATGAGTCTGTGTTTCAGCAGGGGTCCGGGGGGCCCTTTTCCTGGCATGGTCCTGCCAGAAGCCCCACCATCCCGTACCTTTCCAACTCAGCCATGCCCCTCCCCAACCCCGGGCAGCAACGCAACACTTTCCTGTCGTCAGTACAGGGTCTGGACAGACACTATCTCAACCTGATCGGCCATTCCCACCCCAGCACCTTCAGCCTGCCCCATGGCCAGCACCCTTCCGTGCTATAGAGACTCGGCCTGCGGGCTGCATATTTATGGGGGGAAGGGAGTAAATTATCCACAGACGCGTATATTCACCCAGCAAGCGGTAGTGTGCATATGTAAATACACGTGATTGAGAAGTCTAAAGTTTGCTGCGGAGGGGGGTCGGGTAAATGATCACTGGGAAAGGGGCTAAGGATTGTTCCAGCGGGACGTGCTTTTGCGATGCGCTCTTTATCCCACCTGCTAGCTTTGTCCTTGCTCGCTTAGCTTTTCTGAGCCTGGCGCAAGCCATTTATAGCGCTTGGAATAAATGTGATCTGAACTCTTTGGTCTCGTTTCCCACGGGCACGTCTTTTCCAGAGGGCAAAATAAACCTAATGGCAACGGCAGTGGTAAAGGGGTCGGGGAGACGCGTGTCTCCAAGCCGTGGGTCTGGCGCCCATGGTGCGCCCTGGCTCTAGATGTGTTGCCTAACACTGGGTGCCTGGTGTCCCGGCGCGCTAGAAGGGAACACCCGGCAGTGCTTCGGTGTGCACGCAAACCTCCGCTCACCGCACACTCTTTAAAATACGGTAACACTCATGAATCTCCCAATAGTTCTCTGGGTCTGTGTTTGTAGCGACACGTGTTTATATAGAACGCTAGGCCGGGTGTGTCTGAGCAGTACACGTGAAGCCGATGAGAGGGCTCTGTACAGGAGAGTCTCGCAAATGTATGGCCCTGTGTGTAACTCCATGTTATTCTAACCTTATTACAGTTACTGTACGATAACCCCCAGGCCGCACACTGAACCCGTTCAGTAGCTGTTACGGAAAATTCCTTAGGGGCAAAGAAGAGGCAGGAAGGAACCAGCCTGTCCGTTTCCCTCCAAGATGTCCGGGCTCCTCCTCTGTGCGGGAGCAGAAGAAAAGGGAAGCGTTTTTGGTTGACCCGTGAAGGAGTATTTCATTAGGAAGGCACGGCACGATTTCCCTTCTGCCCTATTCGGGAGTTTCCTTCTGGTCATTTATCTCCCCGGGAGGAAAATAGCAGGAGGAGAAGTGGCCTAAGGAACAAAGTGAGATGAGCTCTGTAGCAGTCAGATCACAGAGAGCAGGTTGGCAGGTGGGAAAATGCGCGCAGAGAAAAAAACAGGAGGTAGGCGTTTAGAACTGGCCGTAGACTTTAACTTGTACAGTGGCCAAAGGCAGATTTTTCTTATGATATTTTTCAATAAACCAGCTATTTCACCGCGTCTCGTCCTCTGGTCAACACCGGCATATCAGTTGCTTTTAGATGCTGCACTCAGCTCTCAGTCTCACGGCAGAGACACTTACAATTCTTAATTGGTGATGGGTACTTGTTCCATGGAGCTCGATTTTCAATAAAATAGCTATAGAGGCATCAAAAAGAACGAGAAGCAGAAGGCGTGAAGAAGCAAACAAGCCTCTCAATATAAGGAACAAATCTATGGGTTTAATGTGTCTAGAAAAGCAACATTTGTATTCAGGCAAACAATAGCTTACCTAATATTCATTTCCCCAGCTATGCCTTCCTTTTGCGCTCTTAGGCTAGAAGTTGAAATTTTCCTACATCCGTTAGGTCACTCAATAAGAACCAACCTCATCTGTGGTATAAGAGAATTTTTCTTTCTTACATATGATTCCAGATGTGGTTAGCATTTCTGCATGTGGTTTGCACTCCCCGATCAGTTGAGAAAGGGTAAATTAACTTATTCCATTGCACGTTGCAGCCTTGAAGGAGATCTGACCCGGATTGTTTACTGAGGTCATGGAATGGGCTGACCCACAATTTGTAAACCATCAGCTCCTTTATTCACAGACAGACAAAAAGATCTTCATTACAATGAGTAAAAAGTGTAATGTGTACCTCCCATTTAAACTGTAAATACAGAAAAGGCTGGTGTTTCAGATCGACAAAGAAAGAGGTCGTATTGCAGAGTAACGGGAGGAGGAAAAAAGCTATTTCATCAGGATACATTTAGGACCTTAAATACAAGCGAGGAGAGCAGGAAAATACCTCTTGTTAAATATGGGATAAATCAAATGTATTCAGCAGAAGAAGAATGGCTGGTGCCTATTATGAAAACACATGTCTTACACTCATTTTCACCAGCGCTTGATGCAGAAAATGAAGCAAGTCTTTCACGATTTTTATTCTGTGAGCATTAAGCCATTCTGAATCCCCTTTTGCACTGAAGCATTAAAGATATAGTGTTACCCTGGAAATATAAATTATTAATATATGCATTTTGGTCACTGTTAACCAAATTAGACAAAAACTTTCCTTTGCTAAGTAGATTTTCTCTCTGGGATTAGCACCGGGCCACCACGGTCAAAACTTTGGTCATTTACATATAATTTTGCAAACTTGCACTGGTCCATGACAGTCTTTGTAACTTGAATGTTGCTATTCTCGATTGTTGTTTTGTTTTGTTCTCCTCGTTTTCATTTAACTGTGGAGGATAAATCCTGCTTTGGATTGCCAATGACTTTGGGATAAAAGTTTCCCCCGCTTCCCTCCTCCCTCGTGTCTATCGGTCTCTGAAACCTCTCCCCTATTCCCCAGTCTTGGCCAGCAGTCGGGGCTGGGCTGGTTTGACTTCCCAGAAGATGAATAATGGCAGCTCGCCCCTCGGAGGGCCCTGCCTCGAGCCAGCCTGCGGGCTAAACCTGTTTTGCCCTCGCCCACAAGGCCGTGCTCCAGGGCCCCTGGTTCCCCGCGCGCTCCCTGGGAGTAAGTTGTCCAAGCGAGCCCCCTCAGCCCCTAGCCAGAGCTCCTGGCGGGCGGTGTGCGCTGGAGGTGACCCATTGTGGAGCCGCTGAAAGGGACAATCTCTTGTTTCTTGGGCTTCATCCTTGAGTGGGCAGGAATAAAAATAATCAGCGCCATGAAATCAAAGGAGCTCTCCATAGAAGTGGGGAACAAAGCGCCTTGCGGGGGAGCTGGGGCTCAGTCCGCGGGACGCGGCCGCGGCCGGCCGGTGGAGGAGCTGTCCCGGCCGCCTGGCCTCAGCGCCCTGCAGCCTCCTCACCACAAAGGTCACTGGTGCTTTCGCGCGCCAGAGCCCGTGTTCCCGCCCCCAGCGGCTCGCCAACGCGCCGCTGCCAGCCCGCGGGGAGGAGCCGCCGGGCCCGTGGCAGCTGCGAGCTGGGCCCGGGGAGATGAGGGGGCGGATCCCCTGGGGAGACTCTGGGCAAAGAGCGCAGGCGAGCAGAGGGCGGGCGCACGGCAGGCGGGGTGGCTGCCGCAAGCTGGTGCGAGCAACCGATTCCCTCTCCGGGCTGAGGTGACAGGAACAAGCTACGGGGGAGTCCAGCCAGCGCCGGCTCGACGTGTGCCGCAAGCCCGGGGGTTTGGGGAGCGGCTTCAGAGACCCGCACGAAGATGCACTCCGTGTGCGCTGCGGATTTCCTAAGAGTTACAAGGCAGGGTTGTTAAGTGCCTCCTGCTGCGTTAAGCTGCACCAGACTCACACCCCCTACTACACTGACATACGCACTCCCCTGACACAGCGGGAGAGGCCACAAGGAGACACACTCCAGCAGCACACGCAGAGGCATCCCATAACCCACACACAAACACACGCGCTCTCCCAGCACATACACACAAATGCTACAGAGCCCACGGACACACGCCTGAGCTACACAGGTGCAAGCAGACACACGCATTCCCATGACACATACCGAGATGCCACCGAGACAGGGTTCACACAATGATGTCCCAACAAACGCATCCAGATGCCACCCACCCATTTCCCAGAACACAAGGACATACAGTCCCTTGGCACACCTACAACACACAGTCCCAGACACATTCCTTCAGCACACAGTCACCCAGAGTGCCTTGCCATCTCTCCACTTAGGCTGCCTCTGGAAGACCATGCAGCAGTAGGTCCTCTAACGACATGACTGGTGTCTCTATTTAAGTTAGTAAATGGCCCCTAACCATTTTACAACCACACAACCCCCAAGGAACCAGGGAATGCTGTCTGCAGCATATGGGCAAACTGAGCCACACAGAGTTCGAATGACTTGCAGAAAGTCCTCAGAAAGTTTATAAAAAAACCCCCAAAAAACAAAATTGAATTCGTATCTTCTGAGTCTCACTCCAATGCCATAGCCACAAGACACATTACCCTTCTTTAGATCAAGTGTTCTTGAAGGATCACCTATCAACTGACACCAATGAAACAACATAGCACTATCTATTTTATACATTCAGAAATAGGTATTATATTGTGATCTCCTGAGGTGATGCTACACATTGCAGAGAGAGCGAGAGCAAGTCACTGACTCCACACACCT
This sequence comes from Apalone spinifera, assembly GCA_030068395.1. Taxonomy (NCBI): domain Eukaryota; kingdom Metazoa; phylum Chordata; order Testudines; family Trionychidae; genus Apalone; species Apalone spinifera. The sequence continues at coordinate 71,324,002 of JANRFK010001234.1, forward strand.
GGAAACAATACGCGGGGAGACACCCCACTCTCAGGCATAGTGCCCTTCCTTGTCACAGGAAGTTATCACACAGTTGATGGTGTTTGCTGTTCTACACATTTCTCTCCCCCATGGTGTTTGGCAATGACATCATAGTTCACATATTTCTCTGCTGAGGTATGAATATGTTTGGACCCTTCTCCAGTAATTTTCATCTTTGTTTCTGGATAACTTCATGCTAAGTGGGGAGGCTTTGGACATTTCTGAGTACTGCTTTGAGGATCATGGGTGCATTTTCCTATAGAGTACATTGAAACACATGGGAGCTGGATTATATCTTTCACAAATGGCTAGCCCAAGTCAGCAGCTGGGACTCCCCAGCTGATCCTGGGTTCTGGGGAAATTCTGGGGGGAGACCGGGATCAGCTGGGCAGTCCCCAGCTGACCCTGGACTCCATGCAGTTGCCCCTTTGAACAGGGCCGTCCTTAGGATTTATGGTGCCCTACCCGAGATTATTAAACTGGTGCCCCTATGACTGACTTGCTCTTCCACCCCCTACTCCCTCTCCTTCCCAGAGACCCCAGGAGCCAATCTTTTCCCTCAGACTGTGCTGCAGGCAGTGTATTGGGCTCTCTCTAGGACCCAACCCTGCTCCACTGCTTCCTGTCATAGGCTGCACAGCACATTTTATTAGGGTGTGCACCCAAAGAATTTTTGTTAAATGTACTTTTGCCACCCCTCTGGAGGCAACACTCTGGGGCAAGATGGACACATGACCAAAAGTAAAAGGTGTCATGTGACCCCCCCAGGACTTTTCCCACCATCCTCCTACCAATAGGGATTAGATTGGCCCCAACCAAATCCCCCTCATGCAACTATCCTGCAATTGCATTAACCCAATGTGTGCGACATTAACTCAGGGGCGGAGAGGCTGGGAGAAGTGTTCCCTCTAAGAGTTTCCTCCCATGAGCAAAATGAATGTTGTGTTGTACAGCAGTACTGAGTTTATGTGGCTTGTTTGGATGTGCCACTGTGGCACCCAAGTTAT
>JANRFK010001234.1:71347059-71359559 GCA_030068395.1 Apalone spinifera
AAGCCCGAACTCGGTCTCTGAGGGTCAGGAGCTCCTTGCAACGGGTACACACACACGCCATCCGCCCACAGGCCAGGTAATCATACATGTGACACCCAACGCAATAAACAGGATAGCCCCCACTCTGCTGCTGGGCTTCTGTCTCCATTTTTCTAATGAATAAGTTTAATTATAAACTGGGATTCTTTTTAAATCTCTGGAATATATATTATTATAAGAGTTATGTTTTAAAGAGGGTCAGAAGTCCCTAGTGCCCTCTAACCTCCCCCTCCAAACTCCCTCTCCAAACTCCGTTAGCAGTGCCTGTTCGCAAGATTTTGAAATCTACCTTAATTTTCTGCATGTCATTTATCAATCCACTGGTAGTCAATCTGAACATATTAACCCTGCCAACATCATTAGCATGTTTTGGCAAACAGTTGGTACAATTCAGCTATGGTCTTGAATTCTTTCAGATGGACTCAACATCTCAATAGGGCCAGAAAGAAATGTGGAACAAAGATAAATTTTATGCCATCTTTGCAGCTCCCCTCTGCTGGAATCATTCTTGGCACAGTCTGAGACAGAGGAGATCCCAGACTTCAGTGGTGACTCCCATTCACACTAGCAAACAGTTTGGCCTATACAGTTCAATAGATGCTTTTCTAGTCACTACCCAAGGCCCAGTCATAAAGAGATTTTGTAAAATAGTGCTTGTTTCAGGAATATGCTGATATCAGTGGGGTTGGAAAGTATGGGGTGTAAATTTACCAAATGCATCCGTCCACGTTTAGCTACTTCTGGCCAGTGTAAACATCAACATCCACATTAACACCTATTCACACAAACTCAGGAGGCTTACATCTGCCCAATACAACCTTTAGGAGTTCACCCACAAAACCCACTAGCGTCAGCGTGTTTTTGCCAGAAACGTTCTGTTGCATGTGTGCGTGTTAGCTTCCTTAAATTACATACACAGGAGCTGGGCCACATCTGGTTGCCTGCAGTTCTTGAGTGCAGGCTCTTCTATGTGCATATGTAATTTTGTGTGGGTCTCAGCAGAGAAGCCACTGAAAAATTCTGTTATTTGAGAAACTCTTAGAGCCAGCTGCATCCCATTTTCACATATAAAAACATACAGTGAATATTAAAGTGATATTTACTGGAAGAAACATAAGGGTAAGGCAAATAATTAAACCATTAGAAAACCCCACATTAAGGGCTAGATTGTCTCTAGCCACTGTGCATGGCTCAAGAACTGCCCTATCCTCGTATTTTTGGGGCTGAAGAGGTGGCACAAACAGAGCAGGCTCAGAGCAGATGTGTCAGCAGATTGTACTCCCCCTGCTGGGGAGCCCTGGGAAGGAACGTGCTTCCTGAGAAAGCTCTACCTGAAGCGATGCACTCAGTAACATCCCAACTCAGACCAGTCAGACCCTGCATATCACACAACCAATAAAAAAGCAGACACAGTAGACTAGCATCTGGATGCCTTATCTTGAAATTCCTTCATACACAACATTATCAGTGTTGCATGAGGCAAGACTATAATATTGGGCTCTGTGATGGGGAGAGCATACCTTCGCACTGAAGGAGAGGAGGGGGGGCTAAGATTCTATGGGCTGAGGAAGTCTCACACCTTCACCCAGACTGGGCAATGCTCCAAGTGCTGGAACAGTATAAAAGGCAGCAGAGCAGCTCAGTCTGGGTGGACCAGTGAAAGAGAAGGACCTCCTGCTGGAGTGCCTGAACTGCTGCAACCAGCCAGCCATCCCTCCCTCCTTCCCCCCCAACTGTGAGAACCGCAGACCCGGGAGACAGCCACCATGCAACCCCTGTGGAATTCCAGGAGAAGCAGCTGCTGGAGAGCTGGAAGACCCAGCTACCACATGGGATGTTGATCCAGCCAGAATGGTAGGAAGTAACCCAGGGAGGATGCAGGAGTGGCCTCTGCCACCCAGGCATTCTTGGTGTGTTTCTGCTGGATTCCCTGCTGAAGGAGTAGCAGACCGTGCTGCTGCTCACAGGGCCCTGGGTTGGGACCCAGTGGAGTAGAGTGGGGCTGGGTCCCCCTACCAGGATCTTAGCCCCCAAATGGCCACTGACTCTGGCTAGTAGGCCATCCTGCCCTAGACCAAGAGCTACAATTTACTTACTCTGGCCAGTAGGTTATACTGTCAGGGATTGAGGGCTACTATTCACTGACTCTACCCAGTAAGACATACTACCTGGGTTGAGGGCTGCTATTTATTGACTCTGGCCAGTAGGCCACACTGCCCTGGATTTAGGACTCCTACTTCCTGACCCTAACCAGTAAGACATACTACCCTGAACTGAGGGCTATATCCTGACTCTGGCCACAGGGCCACACCGCCTGGTGAGCAGGGCCGCTTATGGACTCAGGGTTACCCAGAGACTGGGGAAGTTTTGCAGGTCATAGAGATGGCCAACTGTCTTGTGGCTGAGGAGGCGGTGTCTGCATCCCAGAATGTGGTCACCCCAGTGATGGGGAGCATGTGCGCTGCCACAGGCTCAAAACAGGTGCTTTATGGTTCATTACTACTAAACTCTGAATATCTTTTAACTTAATTTTTTTGATTCAGTTCTTAGTGAACTGGTGATAAACAGTCTCTTACTACGGCAGGCAGTATTGCCTAGTGGAAAGGAACTGGACTTCAATTCAGGGGACTGTGATCTGAACCACTAGCTTTCTGGGTGATTTTGAGAAAATCACAAAACAATTTTTCTGCTTCATCTTCCTCATCTGTGAATTGGGACAATGATATTTACCTCCTTTTATAGAGCAATTTTAGATCTATCAATGAAAAATGCTAGAAAATGCTCAGTATTATTTTTATTATTAATTATTTATTATTTTAAATTTTCTATAGGAACAGCGTTTGGAAGTATAGTGGTTTAAATTCTGGCCCCACAGTGCTTGAAACCTGCTAGAACTCCACAGTCCAGACCATTAAAATGTAATGAGACTGTACTTCTCTATAACACAAAAGGGAAACACCAGTAGCAAATGTGATCTGACCCTGGATTTGATATTAATGCACAAAAAAGTGGAACAAGAAGCCATGGGATATTTGGGAATTTTGTGCTTTGAAGCAAATTAATTACCATTGGCTGGTGAATTAATAGAGTTTACACCGTAACAAACTCATGGCCACTTATTCCTGATGATATATGTGAAAACTGCATAAGACTCAGTATTGCAAACACTTGGGGAATGTCTATACTGCAGAGTTTTTCTGGAAAAACTCCAGTTACGTCCATACTGCAATTGCATTCTTTCGAAAAAAATCAAAAGAACAGAGGGGTTTTTCCGATATTGGTAAACCTGTTTCTACGAGGAAAAAGCCTTTTTCCAAAAGAGCTCTTTTGGAAAAAGGCGCGTGTGGACGCAGAAGAGGGAGTTCTTTCGAAAGAAGAGGAAAGAGGAAAAAGCACAGGTGCCCTGATGGCCACTCTGTCCATAGTAATCACAGCTGAAATGCACGATAGCGTCCATTCAGTGTGGACACTATCTTCTGAAAAAGCAGATTGCTTTTTCGATGTGCTTTTGCTGTATAGACACTCTCTTTTGGAAGAAGTTTTTTTGAAAGATCTCTTCTGGAAAAGCTTCTTCCGAAAGAAGCCTGCAGTCTAGACATAGCCTTGCATACATGTTTAACTGGGCATATCAATACTACATTGAATTCAATGGGGCACATTCAATGGGGCACATTCATAAAGTTAAAGCACAGACTTATGTGTTTGCAGGATTGGGGCCTTATTCTGTAAAAAAAAATAGCAGTTTCAGAAGGCTATAATAATTAGGCTACAAATATCCTGCTTCTGCATTCTAATGGGATTGGAATATCTTTGGAAGTCGTGTAACTGCATGCCTCTAGCTCAGACATGACTCCAGTTTGCTCAGAAAGTTTAAATTAACTGAATATATGATATTATCATTTTGTAAAGTGAACATTAACACAAGAAAAATAATAGGAGAGTAAATGGGCAAAAGTACTTGCTGGAAGAAGACCTGCAGGCAAGGTCTCAATGCTAAGAGGTCAAAGTACAAGGAGCTCCCAAGAAAAAATATGGGTGACAAAAGTTAGTAAAGAACTGAAATGGAGAACAGAACTAGACAGGAAATGAAAAAAGATGATGTTTAATGAAGCAGATAAATTATAGTATGCAAGTGATAAAGTAACAGAGATAAACAACCCTAGGAAATTATGCTATCTTTAAGGAGTTAAAATTAAATAAGGTTTCTACAAATAAATCCAAAAAAGAGATAAGTGAGGGAAAAATTAGGAGTGCTATTTAATTCATAAGCACTCTTTATTTGCTGACACTAGTTAACAGGATGTGGGTAAGATCACCATGCACTTAGGGTGCATCTACACTGCACCCTTACCTCGAAATAAGCTACGCAATTTGTGCTACACAAATTGCGTAGCTTATTTTGAAATAAAGTACTATTCCAAAACGTCCCTTAAGTCTCGTGGAATGAGGTTTACAGGGACATCGGAATAGCATGCCCGTTATATTTTGAAATAATGGTCATGCTCAAAAGATGCAGAATAGCTATTTTGGGATACTTCCAGTATCCTGAAATAGCACCACAGTGTAGATGTAGCCTTAGAAACGAGGTCTACACTACAGCTTTTTCCGATTTTTTTTGGAAGAGGCTTTTCCAAAATTTGGCCCATCTACACCTGGGCCACATTTCGGTAAATCCCCCTCTTTCGGAAGATCCCTTCTTCCTCATGGAATGAGGAAGACAGGGCTTCTGAAAAAGCGTGTTTGCACTTCTGCAAAAAAAAAGCAGAAGAGCAAACGTGTTCCCTGGATGCAGTAGAGTTTTTCTGGGCTACTTCTGGTATCTCGGAAAAACCCTGCAGTGTAGACATACCCAGAGGGGGTCAGTGACCAGGCAAATTTCTATACTGTGAGAGGTGATTTCTCTTTATCTGGAGTATCCATACTTGCTTTAGCCTCTAGTTGGTTTGGTTTATGTGAGGTAGCTGAGAATGAGGGGTTGTGAATGGTAAAATTACTAATAGAGAGAAGCCCAGATCTGAACCACAAGTATATTATTAATACTCCAAAACTTTAAGTAAACTGAAATCCCAAATTCTATCTTGATAATGGGCTGGACTAAAGCCTGAGATCAGAACATTTCAGAACTTTGTGGTGGTTTGGCTCCAGACTTAGGTTTATTTCTAGTTTCAGATAATAGATGGGCAGAGGAAAGGGGCTTGGGGAAGATACACTGGAGAACAAGTTGTGTTTCTATTTCTAGATCAGACTTGGCTGACACCTTAAACCAGGGCTATTCAACTGACCTCAGCTGACCCTGGGTTCTGGGGAAATGCCATGGAAGATCAGGATCAGCTGGGGAGTCCCCAGCTGACCCCGGGCTCCAGGCAGCTGCCCTTTTGAATCGTGCAGATGCGTGGTTTAAAGGGACAGCCGTCGTACAGCTGATCAGCTGTGCGGTGGCTGTCCCTTTGAGCCATGCATCTGAACGATTCAAAGGGACAGTTCCGGGGAGCCCGGGGTCAGCTGGGGAGTCCCCAGGAAATGCCATGGGGAGCTAGGATCAGCTGGGGAGTCCCCAGCTGACTCCGGGCTCCTAGCAGCATGCAGTGTAACATGGAGCCTGGGGTCAGCGCGGGACTCTGAGTCCTCCACTGATCCTGGGCTCCATGGCTTTGAAATGCACAAGAACCCACGCTGGGGACTCTTGTGCATTTCAAAGAAGGCACCCGCAAGCAGCCCGGAATCAGCGGGACTTCCCACTGGCAGGGGCTCTTGTACATTTCAAAGGAGGAATGTGGAAGTGTCTATCGACTCATCTACCAGTCGCTGGAAATTCTGTCAAATAGTCAATTAACCACATTTTAACATCCTTAACTCAGACACTAGCAGTACACTAGATAGCTCAGGCAAGCTAGCAGTACAGAGCAGGTTGGATAGCAGAACACTTGTGTCAGAATGCACAAGTAGAGGGTATTGTGTAAAAAAGGTTTTATTACAGGATGGAAGGGGGACGTCTCTGTTTTTATGTTCTTATCTTCATTTTTAACTTGTTTTCATATTAGTCCTTAGTACATGGGACCACTCAGGTATGTCTGAGCCATATTACACACACTCGAGGAAAGGTGATAGGAACTGCTATTTGTCCCCTCCATTCCTCAGGGAAGCCAGGGCCCAAGCCAGCACAAGTTATAGCAAATTTAGGGCTCATCTAATTTTCATCAACTGGAACAGGGTTGTTACACCATCCCAGATACATTGGCGTTCTACCTGCTCTGGTCACAAACCCTTCAACTCCTAGTTATCTCCTTACTCTGAGGGAGAGAGGTTTGGCAGAAGGATAGAAGGCATAGAGCCATCTCTGCAGCTTATTCCACCCAAAAAAATCTCCTATACAAGGGGAATCTCCAGTTGCCCTTCTAAGGCAGCTTTCCAGCTGTTTTGTGCAGCAAAACCTGACCGATTGTTTGTCAAATCTGTGTCTTAGTTAAGATGGGGAATTTTTAGTTAACTTTTATTTTTCATCTTTTATTTAACAGCTAAGAGTCCTGGACAGCTGGTGAGAAGGACTCTTGTTTAAAGTTACCCTTAGACATGTGATTGCTGGAATCTAAACACTTGGTAATGTCAATGTCAAAAGATTTGGCAGAGGTAAGGCTGCTATTCCAAATGTAGTACTTTTAATAGACCACCTTACTTAGAAACAGATCATCTGACTGAACTGCACATAGTTTATTTTACTTATGAAAGGACCATTGACCCTTATACAAAAAAGGTGAAAGCTATTGTACTTCTCTGGAAAGTTCTCTCACAGACAAGAAACAGGTTGGAAAAGCTGTGGTGCTTCAGCTTTAATTCCAAAAAGAGTTAAATAAAACTCTTTTCAAGTTGTGACACTCATTTCCACTTTGAAGGGGAAGTACGTCATTCATGTTTAGTTTACAGACGGTGTGCCTGTGTGGATACATTTATAACTCTGGCCAGGGTTTATTCTACAATTGGAAGTTTCAACTGACTCCTGAATTATAAAAAATGTAGTACTAAAATAATAATTTGGTTCTATTTTGCCAAAACACAACATATACTAAAGGTCAAATCAAACCACACTGTTTAAATCATCTGGCTATAGAGGAGATATTGCGCCCCCTGCAGCTAAATGCCCAGAAGTTCAGTCTTTCACACTATTGCTTCAAATTTACAAACTAGTTCATATGTCTTGTAACTTCAATGTCATTGCTTCTCCTATTAAAATTATGCCTCTTTTACTCATGGGCAATAATCATCAGAATTTGATTTCATGGAGTGTGATATTTTTGTCTAGACAGAACTATAGCTTTCCTTTTGCTTCCACTTTCATTCAAGCAAAAATAACTGAATTTGAGACTGCTAACTTTCTCAGCAAAAAAACCTACTCCTTGTGTTCTGTTTCACCTTAAATAACCTTCACATGGTCACTGCATAACATTTCATTACTCTGCAAAAAGAAATTTCATTGCACAGTACAAATAAAATGAAAACATTGCAACTCAAATTCTTGCTTATAACTTACAATCAATTTTTGAAGGGGGGGGGGCGGTTTGAGGAAAGGAAGAGAAAGGATCAGGAGTTTGTAATTTATTTACCCAAGAAAGCTCTGCTCAAATGCATCATCTGGTTTTCTGTAAGGCCTTATTTTTCAACCTAGTTTTACAGCTGGTGTGACTGAGGTCAAGTGATATGTCATTCTGTCAGATCACACAGTGAGTCAGGGGTCTTCCCGGATTAGAACTATTCCACATGGCCTTCTGAAAAGATTTCTAAGAAATGGCAGAGCTGACTGTCTGCTGTTTAAAGCATAGGTTTAAAAGTCTTAGACATCTCAGTCAAAGGTATTGTAAATATAGGAACAAAGCTGGTCAATGCTTGACAGTGAAATTTTAATAATGGTGAACCAGACTCTAGTACTAAAATAATTAAATAGGTCAACACAAGCAATCCTATTGAATTAGGAGTTCCATTTGGACATATTTCAAGGACAGGAAAGGAAGTTTTGGAGTCATCAGTTATTACTGAAATGGTCAAAGAAGCTGTTAAGTTCAGTGTAATTTTGGCAAGGTCTGAGAACGAAATGGCTCTGAAATTTACTTAAAATCAAAGTTCTCTTATCTGTTGGAATCCATGCTTGGAAGCTTACATAAAATCTAAGGGTATGCTTAGACTGCAAGGTTTTTTCAGGATAACGTATCCTAGAAAAACTGCTGTATCTAGGGAACACGTTTGCTCTTCTGCTTTTTTTTTGCGGAAGAGCAGATTTGCTTTTTCAGAAGCCCTGTCTTCCGAGGAAGACGGGATCTCCCAAAAGAGAAGGTTTTTCTGAAATTTGGCCCAGTGTAGACAGGCCAAATTTTGGAAAAGCCTCTTCAGAAAAAAAAAAGTGGAAAAAGTTATGAACGCATCTTGCATACTTTTTTCTGAAAAAAAAAAAAGGTGTCATCTAGACATACCCTAACACACTACAGGGGTAAGGACTAAAATAGCCACTTTACTATGCACAATACAGGAAAAAAAGTCTGATATTATGGGTCTCAATCTTGTTTCTCTGTTAACAACATGAAAATACTAAAACCTCCCTGTCAGAAATTGCACATGTAAACAAACTAGTTGTCTCAGGCCAAACTCTCTTTATAATGAAGTGTAAAGTGAACACACCCCTTCATATTCTTAGATGTCTGGGAAGGGAAAAATGCCCCAGCTGTTTAAAAAGAACACAGTAAAAAGCCACACATCACTTTAGTCCCACATAAGTCCTGTTTAAAGAGTTTTATTGGGATGTAGGTAGTACATAGGTCTAGTGTTACTCTACACAAAGTAGTGAATTTGACCCAAAAAGAGACAGCTCTTGGCCTAATTCTGTCACTCCCCACTAAGGCTATGTCTACACTACTAGAAAAGCCGGAAAAAGATATGCAAATTGTGAACTGCAATTTGCGTATCTTTTCCCGCTTTTCTTCCGAAAGAGGCTTTTCTGACATTTGACCCATCTACACGGGGATCAAATGTCAGGAAAAACCCTTTTTCGGAACATCCCTTCTTCCTTGTAAAATGAGGTTTACAGGGATGCCAAAAAACGTGTCCGCTTTTCTGGAAAAGCAGTCAGATGCGGCAGAGCTATCCCGGAAAAGCCCTGCAGTCTAGACATAGCCTAAATCTTGCCAGACTAAGACAAAGTTGTGAGTTTTTAAATCTTTCACATTGTGGGATTAATCCTGAGCACCTACTGAGAGCTTCTGCTCTCATTTAATTTGTCTGACTTATTCCATTCCATTCTAATTCGTAAATCATTCTCATGTCCCACTTCAAATGCCTTTGCTGTGCTGCCCCTTTTGCTGTATTGTATTTACAGCACATTGGTGTGCACATTGTGTGTGTGTGTGTGTGTGTGTACACAATATAGCAGCAAATGGGGCAGCAGAGCAAGGCAAGACATATCTGGAGAAAGAGAGGAATAGTTTTGGAAATACCAAGTTTTATGCATAGTATCTATGTTATCCAACTACAAATTATTATTTGCATCTGTTACTCTCATCCTCCATCCCCTTTTCCTTACTACTGTTGCACTCACTTGTTACAACATCTTAAATTGGATTATAAAACTGAGACAGGGATTATGTTTTACCCTAAGTTTGCACAGTACTTAGCACAATAGGGCACAACTCTGGATGCTATCATAATAGAAACATCTAATATAATTATTAATAATAATAATAATAATAAATAATCAGCACCTCTCAGGATTAGATGCTTAATCTGGAGGAAGGAAGGAATGAACCTATATTGAGTTTTCAGTGCCTACCTCAAAATAGATAATTCAGACACAAAAAAATCTTCTGGCTTTTCACTGGGCCTCTTGATCTATATGTGCTGAAAACACTGGATGCTGAAATGTTCCAAAGACTGAATCCCAGAATAGTTTAGGCAGAGTTGAGGCAAGAAACATTTCATATGAATGTGCTCTACCAACATAGTCAATGTCTAATGGAATTTTCATCCACTGATAGTCTGACCTCTTAAATATGAAGATTAATGGGTCCTTTCTTAGGTGGGAACCTCTAAAGTTATTTATATAACATCCCTTCATTAATGGAACAGTGACAATGAAAAAGATGCTAAATCCTGTTATATTTAAAAAATGGAACGTTTTTGAAAAAAAAGGAATGTTAAAATATTAGGAATGTCCTATAATGAACTGTATTCACTACTCCTGTTGGTATTTCAAGGACTTGGATCTTTGAATGCTCTGCCACTTATAAACTGGTAGATCTGAATATATACAGTCCTTTCACACTTGGCCAACTGCACACCTCCCTGTGCCAGAAAAAGAATGTAAAAAGGATCATATAGGGACAGATAGGCCCTGAAAGCAGTGGAAAGAGATGATCTATACCCCATGATGCCTGCATATTTATGAACTTGGTGAGCGTCTGCTGGATGTCAGGCTGGAAGGGGAGCTGAATCAAGAAATGCTGGGACTAGGGATGTAATAGTTTAGTCAATTAACTAATAAGCAAAAGCTTATTGGTTAAGGCTATTGACTATATGCATTTAAATGCAGAGGTGCAGTGGGGAACCCCCCCGGCTCCCACTATATTTTAAATGCAGAGCCACAGAGAGGTTTGGTTCCGGACCCGGCGTGAGCTGGGACTGAGATGGGCTGCCTGCCCACCTGTCTCCTACTATGTTTTAAATGGAGAGCTGAAGAGGGATAGCTCCCAGACCTGGTGCAAGCTGGGACAGAGCACTTTATCTGTCTTCCCTTATCGACTAATCATGTAGTTGATAACAATTCTATCAACTACATGATTAGCAAATTACCTGCTTTTTAGCATCCCTAGCTAGGACTCTTACTCCCCTCCAAACCAAGTACAGTAGACTTCCAATAATCCGGAACCTTTGGGACCTAGGTGGTGCCAGATTATCAAATATTCCAGACTACCAGGTGGTACTATAAAATGGCTAAACACAGGCTTGACAATTAGGGCAATCTACTCGCCTGTGGCAAGTAGATTTTAGCCTGGCACGGCGCCGCAGCACAATCAGCACATGCGCAGTGCGGTCTGCGCGTGCACAGCGTGCCAAACTGTGCGGCTGGCGAGTGGGGCTCACCGCCGCTTGTCAAGCCCTGGTTATATATATACTGTATACAGTATATACTGTATATAAAGTGTTTTTAACCCTTTTTATTGTACATACTGTATACAATATACTGTAATGTTTTCGTTTTTTTTAACCCTTTTTTACCCTTTTCGCTCGGTTCAGCTGCTGCCTTGTGACTCGTTTTTTGCTGAAGCTCACTCACTAGGCTCTTGCCATTTTGATGCCAGACTATTGGAAGTGCCATACAATTGGATACCCGACTATTGGAGTTTTACTTTATAAATATTACAAGAAATATTTGTAGAAGATAATACTCATCACAGCATTAAGCACTGAACCATGCTTTCCATACTAACTACTTTAGATGGGGTTAAAACACAGACAACAAAGGATTTCATAGAATCATAGAATACTAGAACTGGATGGGCTCTTGAGAGGTTATCATGTTCAGTCCCCTCCATTTACAGCAGGACCAAGTACAATTTAGATCATCCCGGATATATGTTTGTCTAACCTGATCTTATAAATATCCAATAATGGAGATTCTACAACCTCCCGGAGCTGTTTATTCCAGTGTTTAACCACCCTGACAATTAGGAAGATCTTCCTAATGTCCAACCTAAACCTCCCTTGTTGCAATTTAAGCCCATTGCTTCTTGTCCATCATCAGAGATTAAGGAAAATAATTTTTCTCCCTCTTCCTTGTACAGGTTGTACCTCTCTTAACTGGGACTCTTTGGTCCGGCAACATCTGTGATCATCCGGATCACAGATGTTCCTGGACCACAGAGTCCAAGTATAGGAAGATCTTGCCACGGGACAGGCACGCAACAGGAGAGACCAGCGACTCAACTGGGAGCCCCACGGGAGGTGGAGGGTGGCACAGTGCAGAAATCTGGCCCCAGGAGCTGGACAGTAGCAGGGGGCCGGTGGCAGGAGTCAGGGACCTCTGGCCCCAGCTGCGCATCGGCAGCCCCAGCTGTGCAGCTCTGGCCCCAGGTTGCGTAGCGCCAATCCCGGCCACGTAGTTCCAGCCCTGGCAGCAGTAGAGCCAGTGGGAGCTAGAAAGCTCCAGCTCTGGGAGCAATGGCTGGTCAGGCTGCAGCCCTAACTGGGGAGACAGCAGAAGAGTGGTTTAGCACAGACCAGGAGGGGAAGGATCTCCCCTGGTCTGGCAAATCCCCTTATTTGGGACCAGTCAGGTCCCAAGGGTGACGGATCAGGGAGGCCCAACCTGTAACACCCTTTTAGGTACTTTAACACTGTTATCATGTGCCCTGTCAGTTTTCTCTTTTCTAGACCTCTTATTATTTTTGTTGGTCTTCTCTGGACCTTCTCCAAATCCTTCCCGA
>JANRFK010001234.1:71372485-71384691 GCA_030068395.1 Apalone spinifera
GCCTTGGGCTGGGGGCTAGACTTGATGACCTCCTGAGGTCTCTTCCAGCTCTATAATTCTATGATACTCTTGGAGGCAACTGTAGTGACCTGAATACTTTTCTGATATCTATGCTGCCCACTTGTACAGATGACTCCTAGGACCAGTGGATCTGCTTACATATTGTTTTTGTTGTTGTTGTTGTTGAGTAAATCCATTAGTGGTACAAGCCATTAACAACAGTGAGGCCCGAATTAATTTTGTTCAAAGAATTTTTTTCCTCTAAGGCAGTGTTTCCCAATTTTATTTGGCTAGAGAACCCTTTTAAACTTGAAAGAATTTTGCAGAAACCCTAGTAACAGTCTTATATATGGAGCTGAAAATTTTTTAAATACAAGAAATCATGCGACTATACAGCAGTAAAGTATTTGCGTGAGCACTGCCTGCGCAGTCCCATACAAGCAACTGGTTTGACACTTTGATTTTGTCTGACGCAGGCACTAGTATATTTGTATTCAGTCACCCATGTGATCCACGCTCCCTGAGCGTGAGTATGGGGATTTACGGTGATATATAAGAGGCTTTCGCATCATTGACTGACTGCGCGCGCAGCGCTGAGTAGTGACATTGTCCCCATTCTCTGGCTAAGCTGGCATTACACAGGGACACTTATTGTGGCAAACACAAATGAAAATTTTCAATAAAACTCAAATGCTTAAATATTATTTTTTGAAATCATAAAATGTTATTGTAATGGAATTTTCTCACGGAACCCTTATTTTCACTTTGGGATTCCGTGGAACACCATTTGGCAAACATTGCTCTAAGGCTCTGACTCTTTTTGAATAACTTCAGATATGTCCATTCTTTATTTTGTTTCTTGGAATATATTGAAGCACACTGGTAGCACAGGTCCACTAAGTATCCAGGCATCTTGATTAGGGTAGTTCTTTTAAGATTACCTTCTGTATAATAACTCAGTGAGGAAAGGCTGTGGATGCTTGGGAGATCTTCCTTCTCTCTTAAGAGTAGATGGGGTGAAATCTTGTCCTAGTCGTTAACCTCAAACTGTTAATAACATGTTTTTATGGTTTCTGTTAAAACATTCCATCAGCTCATCTGCCTGGGAGTGCACATCTTTTCCTGGGTAATTTCACACATGCAGCCAGAGTTCTGGGTGGCATCTACTGACTTACTGGGATTATCTACTCAGTGTCCCCATCTGGTACCCTTGTTTTATGCCTGTGTCCCTCACTGTTCCCATTTTTTCTCTTTTGTTGTTGTTGTTGTCTCACTGAAGCACTTGATTCCCAGTCCTGGGACTCGCCCCTCAACTGAAGGGAAGGGCTTTTTGTTCCTAATACGTTCTAACCACCCTTTTGGAATATCAAGTTGCTTGGAATGGCACACTGAGGTTTACACAGCCTTGATTTTCAGCAGGTGCCAAAACTGACAGAATGGGTGTGATTTAGATTTAGGATCCTGGACTGAAGGCACCTGAGGGTATGTCTACACTGCAGAGTTTTTTCAGAAAAATGGCTGTTTGAGTTCCTGGTGGTTTGCTGGAGATGGTCAACCAGTTCCATGGCCTGGCCTCCAGTACAGAAGGACAAGATGGAGTTGGAGTTAAAAATCAAAGTTTGCAAAGAGTCCGTTCAGTTGAAGTGTCGCTCAAGTTGTTGTATGAAAACTAAGATATATGTTTCAGTAATCCTGATGGAAATTCAGGAATCAGCAAAGGTCCTGCTACAGAGTTTGATTGACCCTTTCAGTATGGCTGTCTGTCTACAGATGGTAGGCTGTTGAGGTGAGCGGAGAAAAATTCCCACCAGAACCAAGAAACAAACTGGAGACTTTGATCTGAAATGATGCATGTCAGCATTCTGTGCCCAAGGAAGGCTTGCATGGCTTCACAGGTAGCTGAATCAGTAAGGCAGGGAATAAAACAGCCATTTTGGTCAACAGGTCCATTATGGTCAAGATAATTAAGCACCCTTGGGAATACAGTAATGAAACAATAAAGTCCATTGAGAGAGGTCCAAGAAGGGAAGCTGGGTTTTTCTGGAGGGTAACTCTATGCTGTGGGTAAAGTCCCTTATCTTCAAGTGGGCTGCTCAAACTGTCACACAGTTTAGGCAGTGCAATGGACAGGCTGGAGCAGAATGTACACACTTCCTAGTGGTCAGAGTAGAATTAGAAGTTGGAACCTGAGACATGGTCAAGGGACAAGCCCAGGGTCAGAGTCAGGAGTTAGGAATCAGAAGTTCAGAGGCAGACACAGACTAAGGATGGAATGGAGAAGGCAAGGGGTGAAGCAAGGGCTGGACAGGAAGCAGATCTGCCCCAGCTGTGGGTGTGGAACACATTGAGCAGATGATGTGCTTCTGTTGCTACAGGGATTAAATGGTAATCTGTTGTCTTTTCTGACCAGTATAACTTCACTTAACATGGGTTTATGGGGTCCAGCTGACCCCATAGAGAGTAACTCAGGATGAACTCTGAGTCTAGGAGGGGCAAAAGGCCTTTTGTTTATGTTAGGACCTTTTAATGCACCACTATCAGGAAGCCCCAGTGCCACAGTTTCATGGTTCACAGTGTAGTTAGTGCCTGTTTAAGCTATTGGTGACAATTCTCATATGCCAGATCTAGCCTTACACAAACCAACTCTTGCTCTTGTTTTGCTGCCTCTTCTATTTTCTGTCTTGAGACTTTCACTTCCTTCTGCTAAAGAATTTGTCAGTATTCCTAACTTCTACCTCTTGAGGGGGTGGATTAACTACAGCAATTGAAAAACCCCTTTCATTACTGTAGCAAGTGCCTACATGATGATGCTACAATGGCACCATTGCAGCACCACAGCTGTGCGACTGTGCCACGGTAGTGGCTGCGGTGATGTAAACATACCCTAAAAAGATGGGAGGAGATGGAATCAAGGAGATGTGAAAATTGGCCAGGTTTGAAGTGTGTACATTACTTTTATTATATTTTATTATATAGTAGCTCATATGGTTTCAATACAACTGAAGGTAAATGCTCTCCAAAATCTTATACCTGACCTTCATGCATGTGTTAACAAAGCAAAGTGAATATTTACTTGCACTGGTAGTATGAAGGTGTGAACACCTGCTAAAAACTTGACTACGTGGACATGCCCTTTAAATAGCTCTAACATATACATTTGGAATTTGTACTTCCAAATCCCATGGCCTCAGTGGCTACAAATTCCAATACTGGCACACAGTATTGAGATTATTAAATGTTTGAGATTATTTAAAAAGCACAAACAAGTGTAAACATGCATACAAATGTTTTCAATATGTAAGGAGAAGTAGGTGCATGCCCAAAATGGAACATGCACAAGTGAAGACTGTCATTTATAAGTTTACCCTCACATACAAAACTTTTCAATAGAAAAGATATGGGAAATTCATACTTATTGTCCAAAGATTAAAAGGACCTTTATTAATTGTTCCCAGTATAAAGTCTCAACCTTGCAGACTCTGTACATCAAAATTTAGGAGCTTGATGTACATAAGAATTACAACATTGGGATCCTAACCTTTTCAGCAGCTAATTGAAAATAGGTCTTGCTTTTCCCATCATTAGAGCAAGTTGTGATCACTTTCTATTCCAATTTAAGGACTAGTTTCTTCACACTTTTACTCCAACAAGTAGCCCGCACAGCTTGAATAAAACCATATCTATCTTCTATCTACAGTGCTACTCACATGATAAATTGTTTTCAGGATCAGACCCTAATTTTCCAAAATAAAATATCACGTCAAAAATGTCATTTTTAATCCAAATTTGATCCATACCTTGGCCTTAAGAAATTGAATAGAAAAACCTCTATAAAGCAACTGCCTCTCTCAAAAGTATTCTAAGCTATATATAGTATCTGCAAATGCAATATGTTCTTACACAGGTATTAAAAGCATCTATTACTGTTTTTAGAAATCATTAGTTTGTACTTACAAGTTTATCATATTCCTTAACACTAGATATATACATGCAGATTTTTATCTCACTGGTGTACTCTTCATAATATAATATGCTAATAAGTATTTAAAGTGCAATTAAGTTATAAATAAAATGTGCTGATAGTATCAGATAGTCTTAAGTGTTATGAAATAAATGAAATAAAGAAGCACATTTAAGAAATCAAAGCCTGTTTAGAAATGTTATGTAAGCCTCTTAGATTAAACAAAAAAAATCTACTAACAAATGAGAAATAAAACGTATAAGCTGAGTACCGAGAATCAAACATGGCCATGAACTGGGGGTATCTGACATTTCCATCTTCATCAAGGGGGATTCTGTCAAGTAGCAGCTCAAACTCTTCATCAGTAATCTCCACGCCAAACCTGAAACAAACAGCAGTTAGCAGCAGTCACTCACGGAGTTCACTTTTGGGTCAACAGTACCCACAATACCCTAAGCATATGGCTGCCATTAACTCTTTGTTATTGCTTCGGTCCTCAAGATCAAGAGCACCACGTGAATATCAGAGGTTAATCAGGGTTTTGATCGCTTCAGCTTTCTCAAAGAAAGAAATTCTACTACAGAATCCCGCATTGGTGGGGCACAGAAATAGAAATACTAGCATATTGAACTGTGTGCAATTGTCCTCTATAAAAAGTTATTCATTACACTAAAACACTGGTATTGCTGAAACTAGTTAACTCTGAAAGGCCTTTCATTTGGACTGTTTAGCATGAAAGAAAATGTAGAGAAAAAGTGGCTTTTCGAAAAACAGCTTCTTAATGCTTTTGGAAAGCATTTCATAATGGCTTTACAGACATTTTGCATACAAATATTTAAAAAGTGGCAGTGTTTATTCATCAGTAAGAAAGTGTTTTCATCTCTCAAGAACAATCAAAACATAATCCTCGAAATACTGGCATAAATAGGAATGACTTAGGCAATAATAATGAACAAGGCATTCATTCATCATTTTGCAAAGCTGGTAAGACACAGCTGACTTTTGCAAAGGCAATGAAAGCATACACTAAACATAACATTGATATGTTATTTTGATTTTCATCACCATCCTTTGGCACTTTATATAACTCAAGAAAACACTCTCTAGGGGTATCATTTGTTCTAAACTCCACAACTACTTCTAAAGAGTTCTGACTCTCAAACATTTGGAACAAGAAGAAAGGCTGATTTTGTACCATGTATTCTCCAACCTGGTTTATTTTTCAGGAAGTCTATGGAAATGGGCAGAGTCAATTGTTTTCTGCAGTTGCTCTCAACAGAGTCTCTTTCACTACAGCTTCACTAAGTTACATTTACCACTCAGTATTGCTGATATAACGAGACTACATCATCAAAGAAAAAAATGAAGCAATCACTTATAGTCTTTTTTTCTCCAAATGAAGAATAGAATATGAAACCTAACCTAGCTACTAAGATCCAATAAAACCAGCTTCCAGGGAAACCATTGTGATAATTAAATCATGCTGCCATGCCTTTTGGAGATAAATTATTGGGTATATGATCAAAAGTAGCACTGGTTACTACTGAGGGGACCACTAGGACTCAAAGGCTATGTCTACACAGCAGCATTATTTTGGAATAACTAACGTTATCCCAAAACAACATAGTCCACGTCTACACAGCAAGCAGTTATTTTGACATAATGGCAAGGTAGAGGACTTCTTACTCCAACTCATGTAACCTTCATTGTATGAGGTGTAAGGGAAGTCAGAGGAAGAGTGCTCTATCTCAGACTTCCTGCTGTATAAACAGCGCCTAAAGCTGAGTTAAGCTATTTCGACTTAAGCTACACAAATGACGTAGCTCAAGTTGTGTAGCTTATTTCAGCTTTAGCCCTGCTGCGTAAACGTGCCCAAAGGGAACCAAAGGGCTGACCTGTAGGACTGGGGACTTAGTACATCTGAGTCACTACTTATTTTAAAATGAGAACCATCTTCAACAAAAGATGGATAATCTCCAACCAAAATAAATCATAAAAAATAAACTAAGTCTAATTCCTGATGACTGGAGGGGTAGGGAAAGAGAGTGAAATTTCATCTCTGTGTCTTTTATCATTTTAGTGGCTGCTAAAATACCTCAGTAGTGAGAGCCACATAAGATAAGACAGAGTGATAGGCAGGCAAACATGTTTCCCAATCAAGGTCACATAGAAGACACAAAGAGAGAAAAAACAGCAACTTTTCAGTAATTTAATATCAGAATTTGTCATTGTTTATATAACTACATTACGGTCTGGGGAAAAGTAAAGTAGAATTCACAGTATTACTGAAGTAATCTAAGCAGCAGGACAACAAAATAGCCATGATCTGTTCAAAAGAAATGATAAATCTCTTCACTTGGACTTTCATAGAATTGTAAGGCTGGAAGAGACCTCAGGAGGTCATCAAGTCCAACCCCCTGCTAAAAGCAGGACCAATACCAACTAACTTATCCCAGCCAGGGCTTTGTCAAGCCGGGACTTAAAAACCTCTAGGGATGGAGATTCTACCACCTCCTCAGTAAGTCATTCCAGTGCTTTACCATTTTCCAAGTGAAATAATTTTTCCTACTATGCAACCCAGAACTTCCTCACTGCAACTTGAGACCATTGGTGGTCCTCCTGTTATCTGTCACTGCTGATCCTCTTTGGATCCCCCCTTCAGGTAATTGAAGACTATCATATCCCCCTTCACTCTCCTCTTCTGCACACTAAATAAGCCCAAATCCCTCTGCCTCTCCTCATAGGTTATGTGCTCCAGCCCCCAATCAATTCTGTTGTCCTCCGCTGGACTTTCTCCAATGCGTTCACATCCTTTCTGCAATTGCGGGGCCCAGAATTGGATGCAATACTCCAGATGTGGCCTCACCAGAGCCGAATAAAGGGGGATAATCACTTCCCTAGATCTGCTGGCAATGCTCCTCCTACTGTACCCTAATATGCCATCAGCCTTCTTGGCTACAAGGGCACACTGTTGATTCATATCCAGCTTCTCATCCACTACAATCTCCAGGTCCTTTTCTGCCAAACTGCTGCTTAGCCAGTTTTTCCCTAGCCTGTAATAGTACTTGGGATTCTTCCATCCCAAGTGCAGGACTCTATGGTTGTCCTTGTTGAATCTCATAAGATTTCTTTTGGCCCAATCCTGCAGTTTGTCTAAGTCACTCTGGACCCTATCCCTGTCCTCCAAGGTATCTACCTCTCCCCTTCACTTAGTGTCATCTGTGAACTTTGATAATAGCAATGGGAGGGTCAGTTACAAACTAGGAATGATAGTATTTTACAGCTCCTTGGCACTCTTTTCCCCTTGTTTTCAGGTGTAGAAACTTCCAACAGCCTTTGGGGAGATAGGGATTCACCTAGAAAACTGTCCAGCTCCTCTCTCAGCAAACCAACATCCAAGAGCCCCATGAAACTTCAGTCATCAACCAGGGACACCTCCTTCACTTTTGTCTCTGGCCGATTTTCATATGCAGTGCAACATGGTGCAAGCAGTCCCCAGTCGTGAGCCCTGCTGTGTCCCTGCTGGAATGCCATACTCTCCTGCAATCAGAGGGCAGCTGGCAACAGGAAGCTGCAATAGGATTTCCTTCCAGATCCAAAGGCATTGAGGGCTGTGGGCAGTGCTTAATTTGTAATGAAAGAGGTGCTGGGGCTTGAGCAATTTTTTAAATGTCATAACTGATGTGGCAAGCCCAGAGATGCTGGGGCAAAGAATCGTCAAGCCTAGAGGTGTCAGGACTCAGCCCTGGCAAAAGCAAGCCCTGGCTGCAGGGGCAGAAGACTGGCCCTCTCACGTTGTTGAACCATAGGGGGAGGGAGGATGATATCACAACACACGAGATATACATAGATCCATAGGGTCAGACCCTCAGCTAGTGAAAACTGAGTTCAACTGAGCTACAATAGTTTACACAAGTTAAGGATTCACAAGGCCTTGAAGAATCAAGCCAGCTATCCAAAATAATATCCCTGATGTCAGTAGAGTCTCCCTGAATGTAGGCTGGTGTCATTGAGATAGAATAGTGTGTATTGGGTGAGGCCTCAAAGACTGGAGTTGGCACAGAAATGTCATTGGAAGATTTCTGGACCTGACAAACAACAACTAGAGGACGTTCACAGAAGATCTGTATATGTGTCTTTCAAATCAATGGTGAAACCAAAGTTGCCAGAGTCCCTGTGACTGTGTGCTTAGATTAGCTTCCAGATAATCAAACATGACTGGGCACAATGAATCGGGTCCTGAACATTTGGCCTACTTACCTGCCCAGAGTTTTTCTTCTGATGAAGGAATGGTGTGCTGTGTGTAGGACACTGGGGTGGAAAGATGAGGCTATGCAGACTTCTGAAATATGCCTCATCCTTCTGCCTTAATGACTACATCTAAGAATTAAGGAAATATAAGAGAAAGGTCTGGAGAAAGTAAGCACTGGGAAAGAGGTATATTGAGTCTACACCAACCTTGTATTCTGACATTTTGTCCATTATCTAAATTCCAAAACCTATTTAATGTTACTGATCCCAGGATTTTAGGGAACATGCTGTGACTACATTTCATCCATTACGCCTACCAGTGTGGAAAAGGAAAGAACCGTTACTGAAGTGGACATTTTGCATATGCCAAATTATGCTAAATAACAATATTTTACCTTTATATCAAAAGGATCCTTAATGCTTTATAAACTAAACCAATGCATACAAACCCAGTAAGCACAGTGATCATGTCATCCATCACTGAAATGCAGCCACTATTTATTAATACACAGCAGCACTGCACAAGAGATAAATCACTGAATTCTATGGGGCACATTTACAAAGGCTGGTGTAAATGGGTAAGGTTTGAGAAACAGATGTATGTTGGCTGGAGGATTAAGCCCATTTAGATAGACGCTGATACAAAATATGAGACTTGTTAACAGAGAGGTCCAGGTGAAATTATAAAGTAAATAATCATCCCTGAATTAGAGTCTCATTAAACCATACATGGTGATGAATCATTCCTGTGCAAGATTCCAGCCAATTCACAAGCCAGGAACAGATCTGGTGATGTAAGTCTTAGAGAAGACAGAACAGGATACCTGTATTAACTTCACAGGAAACAGCATCTTAGTCTAATCAATGTCACTTCATGGCTTTGAACTCTCCTCTGCCTGATAGTATCCAAAATAATATCCCTGACAAAACAGAGGCTACGGGCACCATTCCTACCCATCCTGGATAATCACCATTAATAGACCTATCTTCCATGAACGTATCTAGTTCTTTTTTGAACCTTGTTAAAGTCCTGGTCTTCACAACCTCCTCTGACATGGTCAGACTGACAGGAAAGGAAGATCATATGAGAAGCTGAATTTTGGACAGGCTAGGCCAAAGATGTGGAGGTATCAAGGAGAGAGCAGAGGAGCCTGCAGTAATCAAGTCAAGAAACAATTACAACCTAATACACAACTATCTGGTCTGAGCATGAAAATTTGGTAGGCAAAAAAAAAAATCAATATTTGTGCTGGCAAACTTGCTGTAGTTGTTTTTGCAATATAGCCTCTTAGGGTGCATTTACACTGTACCTTTACCTGAAAATAAGCTACGCAATTTGTGCTATGCAAATTGGATAGCTTATTTTGAGGTATTTTTGAAATAAAGTGCTATTCCGAAATGTCCCTCAACCCTCAGACAACGAGGGTTACAGGGACACTGAAATAGCATGCCTGTTATTTTGAAATCTATTCCGAAATAATGTGCTGCTTTAAAGACATGGAATAGCTATTTTGGGATACTTCTGGTATCCCCAAATAGCTCTGCAGTGTAGATGTGGCCTTAGTTTCCCTGGGCATTTCATCAGCGAACATCAAGCATCCATAAAGAAAAAGTAATGGTGCTGAAGTACTAGTGAAAGTGAAAGAACAAGCAGCAATCTGTCTTTGGCAGTTTGAAAAATGAAGCTTGTTGGACAGTTAATAAAATGCCAAATCCCACTGAACTCAATGGAGTTGAGCAAATGGTTTCAATGAGACTAGGGTATGACCTTAAATTCTATCTTCACAGAATCCAAGGCCAGATTCTCTCTTGCATTCTGGCCTCTTTGCTCCTCTCTGGTGATGCTAAGGGTCCTGAAAGCAGCTGGATCACCTCAGCTGGGAATTCCCTATGTCCTGGTCTATACTAGGGCCTTATTCCTAAATAAGCCCCCCAAGTTCAAATTTATAAGTGGTGCATGCACACTACCAAGCCCATTATTTCTAAATAACAGGCCACAGAATTAGAACTCTGTACTCCTGCTTTTCACAAGAAGTAATGCTAATTCTGAAATAGTAATTTTGAAATAATGTTAGTGTGGACACTTCAGTGCCACTAATTCAAATTTATTGGCCTCTGGGAGGCCTTCCGCAGTTCCCCAGAGTGCTTCCCAAGGCTCTAAGTCCAAGGTAGTGCATCTACATTAATGGATCCTGACTCGGACTAACTTCGATGCTTCTCCGTAGTGAGGACATGCCAGTTCGAGTTTGTTAAATCAGAAGTTCATAAGTCAAATTTAGTAATTTTGAAATAGTTTCCTAGTGTAGACATGGCCTATCTGATCTACAGTCTGGGCTATGTATGATGACATCATTGAGATAAGCCACTGCATACATGCAGTGTGGATGCAGCAACTTGCCCATAAGCCGTTGGAATGTCACCAGGGCCCCGTGTACGCCGAAAGGAAGGACAGTGTACTGATATAAGCCCTTGGGTATGGAAAAGGCTGTCTTCTCTCTGGCCTCTCTGGCCAAGAGAATCTGCCAGTACCCCTTGGTGAGGCTGAGGGTGGACAGAAACCAAGCCTTTCCTGGCCGATCAATCAGCTCATCTATTTGGGGCATGGGGTATGCGTCAAACTTTGACACCTCATTCAACTTCCTGAAATGATTACAGAATCAGAGGCTGCCACTGGGCTTAGGCACTAGGATGAACGGGCTGGACTACTGGCTGAGAGACTTTCAATGACACCCAGTTTCCAGCATCTTTCTTACTTCTTTTTGGACCTCTTCCTGCTTTGCCTCTGAGATTCGATAGGGCTTCACATTCACCCTTGCTCCTGGGTCCGTGATGATGTGGTGTTCGATCTCAGTGGTCTGGCTGGGCTCTGTTGAGAACACGTCCAAGTGCTGCTCCAGCATCTTAAGAACTTCTGCCTGCTGGTCCAGGGTTAACTCTGGAGAGATCCCCACCTGTCTCTGTTGGTTTTCCTCTGTTATCACTGTTCTGAGGGCACCCAGCTGCACATCCCGGTCCTGCCAGGGTTTCAACAGCAAGGTAGATCTTTCCCAGCTTCCAGTGACCAGGTTGTCGCACCTTATAATCTACCTCCCCTAGGACCGCGACCACTTCGTAGAGTCTGTCATCTGGCAAGAAACTTTCTTCCGCTGTTGGGACCAGCACCATCACCCGATCTTCCACCTGGAACCTCCAGGCCATCACCTGATGGTTGTAGTAAGTCTGATGGGCCTCTTGGGCCTTTTCCAGGTGTTCCTTTATGATGGGGGTAACTTGGGTGATCCTGTCCTTCATCTGAAGGACATATTTGACAATGTTGCATCTGTGGTTCGGCTGCTCCTCCCAGGCCTCTTTGGCAAGGTCTAAGTTTCCCCGGGTGCTACGCTCATATAACAATTTGAACAGGGAAAAGCTGGTGGATGCCTGAGGAACTTCCCAGGTGGCAAACATGAGATACTGGAGTAGGGTATCCCAGTCTTTCCCATCCCAGCTCACCACCTCCTGGATCATGTCCTTGAGGGTGCGGTTGAACCGCTCAATGAGGCTATTCATCTGCAGGTGGTAGACTGACGTCCTCAGGGCCCATATGTAGAGCAGTGCACACAAGTCCTTCATCATCTTTGAAACAAAGGGACTACCCTGGTCTGTCAAGATCTCCTTGGGTATCCCTATCCTCGAAAAAATCTGGACTAACTCCCTTGCCATGGTCTTTGAATGGGTATTCCGCCTCCGGGTATCAAATGGCATAATACAGGGCAACTAATATGTTCTGGTGCCCTCAAGCTGATTTCTCCAGTGGGCCAACTAGGTCAATAGTGATACGCTCAAAGGGGACCTCAATAATAGGCAGAGACACCATTGGGGCTCTCAGGTGTGGCTGAGGTCCATGCAGTTGGCACTTGGGGCAGAAGGTGCGATATTGCCAGACTTCCACATACACCCCGGGCCAACAGAATCTTTGGGTACGTCTAGACTACATGCCTCTGTCGCCAGAGGC
>JANRFK010001234.1:71406097-71417182 GCA_030068395.1 Apalone spinifera
CTATCCGATAAGCATTTGCTTATCGGATAGTCGACTAGTCCTTAACATCCCTACACCAGAGCCCTCTGTGCAGGAAGGGCAGAAGAGAAAGCCCTCTGCAGCCCCACAGTCACATGAGTGAACGAGCAGGGCCATGACGTCAGAGGAATGAACTCTTTGCACTATCCTTTCGATTATCCAAACTCCCAAGTATGTGAAAAAAAGCCATGTTCCCCAAACTATGTGCATAATCAGGAGCATACTGTTATAATAATACTTGTTCTTACATAGCCCCTTACATCTGATGGTCTCAGAGCACTTTACAAAATGGGTAACTCTATAAATCAGGTTTATAATGGAAACTGCATTATGAATAGACTCACAGATCTTCACTTCCAGCAGACCTGCTGTTAGAACTATAGTGAACTAGTGAAAATTCTTGTGACCAATATTTCTGTGGAAAGTATCAGCACATACCAGTTAAGAAACTTTGCCATTTGGGCGCACTAACTGGTTACCACATAGAGGAGCAGACTCTGTTCTGCAGCTGGTTCATGTGTGCAGCTTCACTTGGCTTCACTGAAAGTTGTGTGTGCTACAAATTAAGGAGTGGTCAATGGAGTCCTCTGTCCTATGCCTGGACTAAGCATCTTCTCTGCAGCAAATAGGGTAGGAACTAGCACTATGACAGATTAAAGTAGCTTCTGTATATCTTACACTGTCTAGGTGCTCTGTATTTAACTTGTCCCCTCTTTATTTTGTCCCACGCCAGCATCACACGCACATACCCTACAAGTCCACCAGAGAGGTGTGCTTTATTTTTTTAAATGGGAACGAGAATATTATCTAAAACTTGAATCAGAGGTTACCTTCTCCAAAGCTTTTCGAACTCCTCATTTCCAATGTGAAACCCTAATTTGTTAAGCATGTTCTTAAACTCGGGCATCAGAATCCTGATGTCACCACCTGGGTTCTTCTGGGGTAACAGATTGGCAATATCCAGCAACCTATTTCCAACAGAAGACAAGACGATCCTTAATACATTTCAGCCATATGAAACCTACTTTATGCCTGCCCCACTGAAATTCCCCATTCTCTACAAACACAGAATTACAACATTTTTATTCAAAAGAAAAACTGACCCTGCTATGTGCTTGGGTGCGCCTTTTCAGTTGTTTCTTAGCAATGGAAAAGAAGCAAGAAGGTAGCTTTGGTTACCATTTTTCTTAAATCCTCAGACAATGAGTCTTGAGCCCTCCTTTTATGGACCACTTGTATAGGCTGGACTTCCCTGGTTTGGCATGGCTGGGACCTGACTGGTCCCAAATGACAGAATTTGCTGGACCAGGGGAAGTGTCCCCTGCCAGGAGCCCAGAGTCAACTGGCCCCCTGCCTCTGTCCCCTGCTTCCCTTTCCCCTGCTCTGCTGCCTTTGGCAGCCAGGCTTCTCCAGCCCTGGCCCACGCTGCCGTGTGTGGCCAGATTTCTCCATCCCTGTGCAGCCGCAAGTGGCCACACTTTTTTGTCTCCCAACTCCGCACTGCTGCTGGCTGTTGGGGTTCTCTGGCTCCACGATGCCACGGGCACCCATACTTCTAAAGCTCCTGGCCCCATGCTGCAATGGGTGCCTGAGGTTCCCCAGCTCTCAGCTCCACGCTGCTGAGGATTGCCTGGATTCTACGGCTCCCAGCCCCGCGCTGTCGAGGGCACTTGGCGTTCTCCAGCCCCAAGCTCCACACTGCTGCAGGCTGCCAGGGTTCTCTTGTTCCTGGTCCCAGCACTGCTATGGGACTCCTCTGGCCCTGCTGGCCCTGCTGTCCCCAGCCCCCACTGGGCTGCTGACCCTCCTGCCATTAGGCTTCGGAGCATCTGTGGTCAGACCACAGAATACCAGGAGCATCTGTGGTCAGACCACAGAATACCAGTTTTCAGAGGTGCAACCTGTAAAAGGATGCTTTCCTCCCTCGTGAACCCACTCTACAGACTTGGATGCTGCCAGGTTCAAACCTGATAAATCCTGAACCTTTACCAATGAGAGCAATTAACATGAGAAGAAACATCTCAAGAGATGTGGGGGCAAAAGATCTATCTGGCTTCAAGATAAAGCTAGATGGGTTTATGAAGGGGACGGTTTGGTGAGGTAACATGATCTTGGCAATTAATTGACCTTTCACTGTCAGTGGTAAATAGGCCAATGGAGGGAAGATGGGAGTTACTATAGAGAACTTTTTCCTGGGTGTCTGGTTGGTGAGTCTTGCCCACGTGCTCAGGGTTTAGCTGATCGCCATATTTGGGGTCAGGAAGGAATTTTCCTCCAGGGTAGATTGGCAGAGGCCCTGGAGGTTTTTCACCTTCCTCTGTAGCATGGGGCACGGGTCACTAGCGGGAGGATTCTCTGCATCTTGGGGTCTTTGAACCATCGTTTCAAGGACTTCAAGTATCTGAGACACAGGTGAGAGGATTATTCTAGGAGTGGGTGGGTGAGATTCTGTGGCCTGCATTGTACAGGGGGTCAGACTAGATGATCAAAATGGTCCCTTCTGACCTTAAAGTCTATGAGTCTATGAGTCTATGAGATGTAGTAAATTTTCCATCACCTGGAATCTTTAAATCAAGGTTGGATGGCTTTCTAAAAGATATAGATTAGTTCAGCCACGAATGGTACAGTTTGATGCAGGAATCACTGAGGGTAAATTCTGGGAACAGTGTTACAACAGAGATCAGACTACATGATCACATTGGTTCCCCGTCTATGGACTGCTGCAGAAGCACTTATACCTTTGTTTTGCTTTTTCTTTTAGCTGTGAATGCACCTCTGATGCAGTCATCATGATTCTGTCCCCCCTTCGGTGGCTGATGGGATCAAGCCAGACTGGAGCCCCAGAAGTAGCAGGATCACGAATTGCTGCATATAAGTCTTCAAACTTGATAATGGCTTTGTCCTGTAGCTTAAGTCTGTTACAATGCAGGATTGTGAATGTTTGTTTTAAGTTTGCATTCTCTTCGGTGACATAAAACAGAGAAACCACTTACCAAGAATCATAGCGAATGTTGCAATGTTTCCTCTCATCCTTTCCAGAATGGAGAGGGGTAACTAGTGGTGTTCCCCAAGGGTCAGTCCTAGGGCCAATCCTATTCAACTTATTCATAAATGATCTGGAGAAAGGGGTTAACAGTGAGGTGGCGAAGTTTGCAGACGATATTAAACTGCTCAAGATAGTTAAGATCAAAGCAGGCTGTGAAGAACTTAAAAAAGACCTCACCAAACTAAGTGACTGGGCAACAAAATGGCAAATGAAATTTAATGTGGATAAATGTAAAATAATGCACAATGGAAAAAATAACCCCAACTATACATATAATATGATGGGGGCTAATTTCGCTACAACTAATCAGGAAAGAGATCTTGGAGTCATAGTGGATAGTTCTCTGAAGACGTCCACGCAGTGTGCAGCGGCAGTCAAAAAAGCAAACAGGATGTTAGGAATAATTAAAAAAGGGATAGAGAATAAGATGGAGAATATTTTATTGCCCTTATATAAATCCATGGTACACCCACATCTTGAATACTGCATACAGATGTGGTGTCCTCATCTCAAAAAATATATACTGGCATTAGAAAAGGTTCAGAGAAGGGCAACTATAATGATTAGAGGTTTGGAACAGGTCCCATATGAGGAGAGATTAAAGAGACTGGGACTTTTCAGCTTGGAAAAGAGGAGACTAAGGGGGGATATGACAGAGGTATATAAAATCATGAGTGGTGTGGAGAAAGTGAAGAAAAAATTGTTTACTTATTCCCATAATATAAGAACTAGGGCCACCAAATGAAACTGATGGGCAGCACGTTTAAAACAAATAAAAGGAAGTTCTTCCTCACACAGCACATAGTCAATCTGTGGAACTCCTTGCCTCAGGAGGTTGTGAAGGCTAGGACTATAACAGGGTTTAAAAGAGAACTAGATAAATTCATGGAAGTTAAGTCCATTAATGGCTATTAGCCAGTATGGGTAAGGAATGGTGTCCCTAGCCTCTGTTTGTCAGAGAGTGGAGATGGATGGCAGGAGAAAGATTGCTTGATCATTACCTGTTTGATTCACTCCCACTGGGACACCTGGCATTGGCCACTGTCGGCAGACAGGGTACTGGGATGGATGGACCTTTGGTCTGACCCAATATGGCCATTCTTATGTTCTTATGTTCATGCATCTGCAGATTTTTTCCATACATGTAAGGAATAATTTTTATGTGCATCAAGACGTGTGAATGAGCACCAGCAGTAGGAACAAAAAACCTAACTGTGGGCGGAAGAATGACTTCTCGTGTCTTGCTCACAACACAAGTGTTAATGCATCCCAGAATCATGTTTGCTTTTTTTGCAACAGCATCACACTGCTGACTCATATTCAGCTTGTGGTCCACTATAACCCCTAGATCCCTTTCTGCCATACTCCTTCCTAGACAGTCGCTTCCCATTCTGTATGTGTGAAACTGATTGTTCCTTCCTAAGTGGAACACTTTACATTTGTCTTTATTAAACTTCATCCTGTTTACCTTAGACCATTTCTCCAATTTGTCCAGATCATTTTGAATTATTACCCTATCCTCCAAAGCAGTTGCAACCCTTCCAAGCTTCGTATCATCTGCAGACTTAATAAGCGTACTTTCTATGGCAATATCTAAATCGTTGATGAAGATATTGAACAGAGCTGGTCCCAAAACAACAATAAAAAGATCCCCACTGACTTCAGTGGGTGGGGCCTCAAGCACTATGTTTTTCAGTGACCTATTTACAATATTCAGTTAAACTCTTGTAAAAAAGGTGCTTCAATCAAGTCTGCCACTGTACACTTTTAATATGGCATTTTAATCAGCTAAACAAAAATAAGTTGCCTAATTTGATCAGGCATGTCTTAATTTACCTTTTCCCTGCAAAATTCAGAGAAGTCATATTGCATTATAATGTGCTTAAATAATGCAAATTTAAATATTTAAAATGGAGCTATTCAAATAATTAAAATATGTATTTGTTAATCATTTATACACTTGTTGAAAGCAGTGATGGAGAGAATTATTAATCAGTCATTAGCCCCTATTATTTCCTCAGTTCTAATTGCAAATAAGCTTGAAATTACATCTACCATGAAGAAGACATTAGTGCTATGTAGTATGGACAGCTGTGAGGATGTAAGACAATAGAATTCATGAACAGTGCCTGCAACTGTTAATATAATACACAAATATTATTTCTCAACAATTACGTAATGAATTTACTGTGTGATGCAGATTATTTGCCTGAGTGCAAAACTATACTCGATGAAGGGATTATATTACTGTCATAAACCTCTTCAGTGTCACAAAACAATTTATGAATGGTGCAAAACAAGAGAATAAAGTGACATTCAAAAAGATAACAATGATGAAGCTCACATAGCAATGAATAATGTAAAGCAAAAATCATAGCTGGGAAATTATGGAACAAGCAGTAAAAATATACAGAAGGATGTGAAGGTTATTGCAGGTAGGTACAATGAAGTGGAGCAAGAATAAGTCAAGCAAATTATTGAGGAAATTATTCCACTTTATTTCATCCTTGTTAAGCTTCCAGTTGAATTACTGTTCTCAATATGACATATTAGATTTTTGTAAAGAAAAATCAATTGAGAAAAGTAAAGATGTTTAGAATATAAGATCCAGAAGAAAATATGAAGAAAACTGATGGTTAAATACAACTCAATTTTCTTACACCCTGAGGGTATTTTAGCTGCCAGAATATGACGAGGGATGTTAAGAAAAGGAAAGAAATCTATTATTCTTTTTTAGCCAATGAAGATATATAAAAAAGTAATGGTCAGAAGGGAAAATATAAGTACAATAACATATTAATATTACAGGCTTGGTTCTTCTCTCACTTATACCAGTTTTTCCCCAGTGTTATGCCATGGGTTTAAAAGGAGTTATTCATTATTTACATGAACATAAGTAAAAGGACAGTAGGTCCTCCAACTCACCACACTTGCCATAGTCAAAATAGAAAATTTGCTCATATTTATATTATGGGTGATGAATGTTGGAAGTCTTTTCCACCCTCTTTTACTTTCATCTGATCACATACCTTAGAAGGAGTTTCTGAAACTGCTTGAAGCTGATATACCTTCCCAGAAATTTGGTCAACATCATGCGTAGCACATCTCTATCAATGAATAAAAGTAAAAAATACATTTATAGTGTGATTTTATCCAGTCCACCTCCATACATTCATAAAAGACAAAAATAAGCTATTATATTAGTGGGGGGAATTAGGAGGAAAAATAAAGTACTAAATATATGTAAAAAGACAACTGGCATTGTTAATAGGCTATGTCTACACTTCAGAGCTTTTCCAGGATACCAGATCACGTCCGCTTTTCTGAAAAAAATGTCAGAAAAGCAGATGCATTTTTTCAGCATCCCTGGAAACCTCGTTTTATTAGGAAGGGATGTTCTGAAAGAGGATTTTTCCCAAAATTTGGCCCCGTGTAGACAGGCCAAATTTCGGAAAAGCCTTTTTCGGAAGTAAATCGGAAAAAGATATGCAATTTCCATGCCGCAAATTGCGTTTCTTTTTCCAATTTATCTTCGTAGTGTAGACCTAGCCTCACCTTTAGCTAGATGCATGCATGTGTCAAAGTTAAGTAACACATCCCAGAAAATGCAAAACTCTGGTGCGAGACACATACCTACTGACCTTCCCCTTGCCCTCAGGATCATTGTTTTTGAACAGTTGTCTCACAGTAAAATAGCCTCCAGATCTCATTTTTTCATGCAAAATGTGCTCTAGCTTAAAAAATAAAACATGATACATATTTACAAATAACACATACTTCTAATATAAAATAAAATAATAAAATAAAATAATAATAAAAGATACAGGACTCCTTGTCGCTTTTACATACTTCTAATATGTACTTTTAACTCATTTCTTCTTCAAGCACAAGAAGAGGATATTGTCTACCACTGACAAAATGATAAGAAATCAAGAAGGAATGTTCCACAATGAAATGATGTATTTTTAATAACCATCTGTGGATGGGGGAATATTTTCCATAGAGTCTTTAGCAGGAAAAGAAAAATGTACAATTTTTTTCTACTCAGTTGGAATATAGGCTTTCAAGTATTGCTGTGTGAGTGAACCATATTGGTACTGCCAAAATAAATATGATCTTTGCTTTCTGTGTTATCATTAAACCATGTGTTGACAGGTTACATTATGACAAAACTACGAAATGAGTCTTAAAACCTTTACTCAATTTGTATTTAACAGTTTCCATTATCTTCAATGGGATATTTTTCTCTCAAATAACATTATGAGGATGCTATTCAACATAAGTAAATTCATTCTGGAATAATGGTTAAGGATTGTGTACAATGTTTCAGAGTTCAAATAATATGTATGGAGGATGTTACTAGGTAACTGAATTATATAGACTTATGATGACTTTTCTGTTTGACAGAGAGCTTTTAAAATCATATATAAAGGACTCTATCTATATTTGAACACTGCAGTATAAGTCAGAGGTTATAACTATATATCTTATCACCATACTTGGCTTTCACAGTCCAATTTTATTCTACCTGCTTATTTATAAGGACTGTGTTTGATTAAAATCATACCTCATCAGCTTCAATCCTGAGCTGTGTCCCAGGCTGAGACAGTAAACTGGTCCTTCTGTTAATTAAACTTGCTCTGCTTACTGCTGGGTTTCCAATGTCAGCTCGTTGGCCTGGGTCATTAAAAAAATCGACTTTCAGAAACCATGAACAACATATATAGGTGAAGATAGCTAGGAGACAGGGGACAGAATTCAGTTACAGAGGGACCACTAGATCATGCAGCCTGATCGTTTGTGTACCACAGGCTGCCAATGCCATCCAGTATCTGAATATTAAACCCTACAGCTGAAATTAGACCAAAGCATTAAGACCCATAGTAGACACTATTTACCACAGGGAGTAAACAGAAGGGACTGAAGTGCAGCAGTGCCCAAGGTCCCTGCAATGGCACCCCCATATACTGCTATCAATCAGATCCTGAGCATATGATCCAACAACCATCCAGCCAAGCATCTGAGAGAATGAACTCTGATCCTCCCAGACCAATGTCAGTTCTTCAGCTATAACTATTTATGGCTATGTCTACACTGAGTGCTTATTTATTTCAAAATAATAACTCCCAAAATAACTATTTCGAAATAGTGCATTCACACTACAAATCCCCATTGAAATAACAGATCTATATGAAAACAGCGCCTCCACACTGATTGGAACCTGAATCGCATGTAAAGTCCCCCAGAAGCACTCCGGGCAGGGCATCAGGACAACAGACACTTCCTGTAGCTACTTCCTGAGGGTCTCCCCTCTACAGCCGAGTCTCAGATCTCGATTGCCTACCTCCTTGAAGGACAGCAAACTCACATCACATGCTCTGGTTGCCCTTGTGAATGCCACAGCATTTCTGCCATGGAGCTGGATGTGCTGTAAAGCAGTGCAAGACTCTTAGACCTCCTGCTGCAATTCCTGGTACAGTTTATGCAGGCTGCCCACATGATGCTGCAGGAGGACTATAGAATCATAGAATACTAGAACTGGACAGGACCTCAAGAGGTCATCGGTCTCATGGCAGGACCCAGCACTGTCTAGATCATGCCTGATAGATGTCTATCTAACCTGCTCTTAAATATTTCCAGAGATGGAGATTCCACAACCTTCCTAGGAAATTTTTTCCAGTGTATAACCACCCTGATAGTTAGGAAGTTTTTCCTAAAGTCCAACCTTAACCTCCCTTGCCCATTGCTTCTTGTCCTATCATCAGAGCCCAAGGAGATCAATTTTTCTCTGTCTTCCTTGTAACACCCTTGTACTGAAAGTATCCCAAAATAGCTACCCGGTGTCTACACAAGCCACCCGTTATTTTAAAAAAAAATTTAAATATCCGCTACGGTTATTAAAAAATTTCAGCATCCCGGTAACCCTTGTTCCAGAAGAGTTAAGGAATGTCTCAAATAGCATGTTATTTCAAAATCTGGTGCTGTGTAGACATGCCACATTTCATTTCAAAATAGATTCAAAATAAGATATGCAATTTGTGTAGTGCAAATTGAGTATCTTATTTCAAGTTTAGGGTGCTATGTAGATGTACCCTACGATACTTGAAAACCGCTGTCATGTCCTCTCTCAGTCTTCTCTTTTCTAAACTAAACAAGCCCAATTCTTTCAGTCTTCTCTCATAGATCATGTTTTCTAGACCTTTAATCATTTTTGTTGCTCTTCTCTGGACCTTCTCCAATTTCTCCACATCTTTCTTGAAATGTAGTGCCCAGAACTGGACACAATACTCCAACTGAGGCCTAATCAATGCAGAGTAGAGCGGAAGAATGACTTATCATGTCTTGCTCAAAACACTCCTGTTAATGCATCCCAGAATCATGTTTGCTTTTTTTGCAATAGCATCACACTGTTGACTCATGTTTAACTTGTGGTTCACTATTACCATCCCTAAATCCCTTTCATTAGTCCTCCTTCTTAGAAAATCATTTCCCATTCTGATTGTTCCATCCTAAGTGGAGTACTTTGCATTTGTCCTTATTAAACTTCATCCTGCTTACCTCAGACCATTTCTCTAGTTTGACCAGATCATTTTGAATTTTACCCTATCCTCCAAAGCACTTGCAACCCTTCCAAACTTGGCATCATTTGCAGACTTAATGATTGTACTCTCTATGCCATCATCTAAATCGTTGATGAAGATATTGAGCAGAACCAGTCCCCCAAAAAAACCCATGTGGAACCACACTTGTTATGCCCTTCCAGCATGATTGTGAACCATTAATAACTACACTCTGAGAATGGTTATTCAGCCAGTTATGCACCCACCTTACAGTAGCTCCACCTAGGTTGTATTCCCTAGTTTATTGATAAGGAGGTCATGAGAGACCATGTCAAATGCCTTACTAAACACTATGACCAGCCTGGAACTCAGGCCTGGGAACTCCTTGTGCATCACATACCTGTCCATCCTCCCTGGACACCGTGCACCACTGCTTATGGTGCCAGGAAACTAGTTTTGACTGATGGTACTGCACAGTCATGGAGCGGTGGGACAATCAACAGTGGCTCCAGAATTTCTGCATAAGGAAAGACACCTTCCTGGAGCTCTGTGAGTAGCTTGCCCCTTCCTTCCGGCGACGGGACACCCACATGTGGCCCGCTATCCCCCTCCAGAAGTGTTTTGCCATTGCACTTTGGAAGCTCACCATGACGGGCAGCTACCACCCTATGGGGAACCAATTCGGCTTGGGGAGATCAACCATCTGGGCCGTGCTCATGTAGTTTTGACTCTCTTGCTATTGTCCTAAGAGGGTGGTAAAGCACTGGAATGGGGTTCCCTAGGAAAGGGGGTGGAATCTTGGTTCCTGGAGGTTTTTCAGTCCCAACTTCACAAAGCCCTGTCGGAGATGGGGTGATTGTGGTTGCTCCTGTTGTGGGAAAGGACTTGGACTCGGGGAACTCTTGAGGGCTCTGGCAACTCTGTGATTCTATTTCTATAGGTGGTGAAAGCCATAAATGTCATCCTGCTGCGCAGGGTCATCACCCTGGGTGACGCGGACTCCACTGTTGCTGGCTTTGCTGCCTGGGCTTCCTCAACTGCGGGGTGAGAGGCGGGGGAGGAGAGGGGAGAAGGCTGCTGGAGGAGGTGTGTATGAGCAGCAGATGCCACTTTTTGGAGACAGTATTACTGGGGTCCCCTCCTCTTCCTGCTCCCAGCAGGCTCCCATGCACAGGA
This sequence comes from Apalone spinifera, assembly GCA_030068395.1. Taxonomy (NCBI): domain Eukaryota; kingdom Metazoa; phylum Chordata; order Testudines; family Trionychidae; genus Apalone; species Apalone spinifera. Next base: position 71,416,898 of record JANRFK010001234.1, read on the forward strand.
TTGGTGTCCTCCAACTCACCACACTTGACTGGGAACAAATGCTGCCCGAGAGTGCGGTCATGACCCTGTGCCATGTGCAGCACTTCTGTGTGTTTCCAAGACTCCAGCCTTCTTAGTAGTGGCTTGTCGTGGAAAGTTGTCCCACCACAGAGTCAGGAGTAAGGCAGGCCTCTCCAGGAACCTCGTGAGAAGGAGCTACGGGTTCCTGTGTGAAAGCCTCATGGGGCTCAGTGCTCTGGACTGGTGCTCCATGTGCACCCACATGCACAGGCTGCTGTGCAATCC
>JANRFK010001234.1:71425234-71436974 GCA_030068395.1 Apalone spinifera
CGGGTGTATAATACACACACACCACTCACTGCCCTGACCGTCGGCTGACACATTTGCATCCTTCTCTTGAAAGTGGGTGCAAATGTAGACATACCCTAGGATTCCTTTTTGATTTTCAAGTTATTAAAGAGCTCCTGATAGAGCTCTATATGGCCGGCTTTCTTGAAGTGTGTTTACACTGCACTGTAGCTTGAAATAAGATATGCAATTTGAACTACACAAATTGCATATCTTATTTCAATCTTACTGCAAAATAGCTTATTTCATAATTTGGTGCTGTCTACACAGCACCAAATTTCGAAATAACCAGCTATTCCAAAATGTTCCTTACTCCTCATGGAATAAGGTTTACAGGGATGTTGGAATAGCAAGCCTGTTATATTTTGAAATAACGGGCTTGCTGTGAAGATGCGGGATAGCTGTTTCAGGATACTGTAGTATCCTGAAATAGTGTTCCAGTATAGACGTACCCTTGAACTCCTTTTTCCTTTAGATTTTCTTCCCACGGGAACTCACCTAACAGAGTCAAAGAATTTTGCAGTGTCTCATTTTTTTAAATGCACTGTCCTTATTCTACTGGTCTCACTTCTTCCTTTCCTTAAAATCATGAAATCTTTCAATTAATGACGACTTCCTCTCATGTTGCCTTCAGTCTTTATACTTGCAAACAGTCAGTCATAATCAAGTCTCAAATGACTGTCCCCTGGTTACTTCCTCCATGTTCTGAAACAAAAACAATTAAATGGGGTGGGAGGGAATGAGCTATTCCCAACACATTCCAAGAACCGACTGGAAATTTTTTAGTTTTACATATTACTTTTCCAAAAGATGTTATTAAAATCCCTCAATATTTCCAGGTTTTTAATCTTTCTGTTATTTATTCTAGAAATTCTTCTTCTACCTTCTCCTTGGATTTGGTGGTCTATAGTAGACACCTATCATGATGTCAATTCTGGGGGGTTTTTTCTCTCTTTTTACTTTCACCCAGAGACTTTCATCTGGTCTGCCACTCACCTCCTTCTCTCAGATTCATAGACTTTAAAGCCAGAAGAGACCATCATAATCACCTAGTTTGACCTCTAGTATATCCTTCTGAGCCACAGAAAAAGTGAATATATTCTTCTTGTACAACGAAACTCCTCCTCCTCTTTCTCCTTGTATGTCCTTCCTGAACAAGCTATAACCCTCTATACCAATATTCTAGTCAGGAGATTTATCCCACCAATTCTCTTGTCAATTACCTCATACTATTGCTTGTGAAGTAAGACTTCCAGTTTTATCCTATACTCTTTGCATTTGTGTACTAAGAACTAAGATGCTGAGCAGATTCCCCCACTCATTTCCATCTTGTTGCTTCTATGACCTTTGCCTATGGACAGTCTATAAAGAGTTAATAAACTATCAGATGTTTCAACAAATGGTAAATCAATGGTGATAGATTGCTATGGAATCTAACAGGTCAATAGGTTGCTTGTATCCATCTATAATGATTTATATCAATGTGCTTATAACCATCTATAACACTTAGTAATCATGTCTGTAGTATGCTTATAATAGCCAATTTTTATTATTCCATTATAAACTATTCTTCCCCTCCTTTATAATAAATCTATGGATTAAAAGGTCTATAAAGTTCTAGATTGGAACACTGTTGTTATTTTATTATTAACAACTACATGTTATCAAATGTTTTATTATACATTATCCTGAGGGACAAGAATAACCTAAAAGTAAAGACTATCATTCAATGATACATTCCATTCTAACTTTTCAAATAGCTGATGTAGAAGAAACCAATAACTGGCAGTTTCTATATTTAGTTTTTCCACCAAAATACATACCACATTGAGAGGTCACAAAAGAATAGAAACAGGGACATGAAGCTTTGAAAAATGTATGAAAAAATCCCTCTAGATGTGAACCAAAGTATTGTGATGTTACAGTCCTCAAATGCTGCACATAAGACTCAGGAAAAACTTAAAAAACAACGAACAGTTGTTCAGCACCTTAGAGACGAACATGTAGATGGTATCATGAGCTTTCATGGGCACAACCCACTTCGTCATATAAATGGAGTTATTAAAGGTCTAGCTTCTAAATAAATAGGGGATGGGGGGAGGAGGGAAGGAAAAAGAAGAAAAAAAGAAAAAAGGGGAAAGAAATAATTAATTAGGGTTCCTCTACACATCAACATTATTTTGAAATCATTTAGTCCATGTCTATGCAGCAGGCAGTTATTTCGAAATAATGTTGAAATACTATCAAGCTCCAGGACTGCTTACCCAGACTCCTGTAACCCTCGTATGACGAGTAAGGGAAGTCGGAGGAAAAGTGCTCTATTTCGAAATAAGTGTAGACGCTCCCAGTTTCGAAATAAGCTATTTCGAAATAAGCTATGCAATTGACATAGCTCAATTTGCATAGCTTATTTTGAGTTAAACCCTGCAGTATAGACACACCCTTAAAGTGTTCATGCTACATGAAGATGATAGAGAGGTGCTAATTGTTCTTAAGTACCCATTGTTTGGTTTTTTATGTTATTAGGATGTGGAATGTAGTGTGCCATCCAGCCAATGTCTTTATTCATACCTCTGTTATAGGAATCAAACTTGTAAATGAAGTTAAGTTCTAAGGCTTCCCTGTGGAGTTGGTTTGTGAAATGGCTTAAAACAATATGGTGACTTTGAGATCCATTAATGAGTGCCTGGGCAAATTAAAATGTTTCACAACAGGTTTCTGTGTGTTACCATTTTGGAAATCTGATTTGTGTCCATTAATTCTTTTGTGCAGAGACTATCCAGCTTGGCCAATATACATGGCAGAAGGGTATTGCTGGCATCTGATGGCAGAGGGGCACTGCTGGCATTTCATGGCATAGGTCACATTAGTGGATGTGCAGTTAAATGAGTCTCTGATGTGGTGGATTATGTAGCTAGGTCCTGTGATGATATCGCTTGTACAGAGGTGTGGACAGAGTTGGCACCAGGGTTGATTGCAGGGGTGGGTTCCTTGAGGGGTATGATGGAAGTGTGTTGTGTGGTTATTGGAAAGAATTTGTTTGAGGTTAGGGAGTTGTCTGTAGTCAAGGATTGGCCTTTCCCCCAAGGCCTGTGAGAGAGGGGTCATTTTCCAGGATAGGTTTTAGATTGTTGATAATGCGTTGGAAGGGTTTATGTTGTGAGCTGTAGGTGATGACAAGTGGTATCCTGCTGTTTTTTTTTCTGGGCCTCTCTTGAAGTAGCTGATGTCTGGGCATTCTTCTGGCTCTGTCAATCTGTTTTTTCAACTTCTCCAGGTGGGGATTTCAGTTTTAAGAATGCTCTATATAGATCCAGTAGGTATAATCTCTACAAGACTCTTTGTTGTTTTTTGAAGTTTTTTCCAGTTACAGACTAACTAGGCTACCCCTCTGAAGCTGTTGTAGGACTCAGTTGACATTATTCACAATAGAGGGGTATTCCTAATGGAAAGACAAAGAAGCAGTAGCAGAACACTGGAGCTCTTTTCAGTTCAATTCTCTTCAGATTCTTATAGCATGCTCCTTACTCTTTTCTTGCTCTCTCCTCCCCTCTCTCATGTAGTCTGGCCACAAATTAAATAACTTAAGTAGTGAAAACATTTTTTATTAGCCTAGAAACAGTTGCTTAGGTGAGACTAATCCTTAATATACTAGGACACGTTCAGTCAAGACATTTGCTTATATTACTGGTTCAGCCAAAAAGGAATGTCAAAAGAATAATGTGTATAACCAGCAACAAAAAGACACAAATGTACATTACAATGTAAGACAGTTCTAAGATATTTAGAAATGGGACTCCATGCTTTTAGATTCTTTCTTTTTGCTAAAATCTGTCAAGAATATGGTCACTTTAGGGAATAATACTTAACACAAGGCATTGGCTGATATGCTGTATTTGGAACAGGGGTGGGGAACCTTTGTTGGGGCAGGGGCCACTGACCCACAGAAAAATCAAATCAGTCAGGGGCTGCAAGTGAGAAGCAAAAAAATCAACCAACCAAACAAACAACAAAATCAGTCAGGGGCTACAAATGAGAAGCAAACAAACAAACAAACAAACAAACAAAAACCCCCTCACTGATGTGGTCTTTGACTGAAAAGGGGGGAGGAGGGCTGGTTTGCCAGCATGGGAGCTCTGAGCCTTGGGGGCCAGATCCTCACCCCTGATTTAGAACACTGACATTTCAAAAGCACAATTTTGCACATGTATACCTTGCAAGCACACAGAATATGACTTCATGCAACCAGACACGCACAAGACTGCACCTCTGACAATCTGGCTTTGTGATTAATATTTTTTAAATTATGGTTTCTTCTTTTGGAATTATTTTTATTTAATGTGTAACACATACTGTCATACTACAAATTTTAACCTTCCTTCCATCTTATGACATCCACTGCAGTCAATGAGAGGCCAGAATTTGGACTAGAGAGATTTAAAAAGATCAACACATATTTATGTCATCTTTTGGCTTTCTCTTGCCTTTGCAAGGCTGTGTCTAGTGCATGTATGTATTCTCATGTTTTTCAGGAAAACTAAATTAGTTCAAAAAGGGAACTATCTAGCTATAGTAAGAAATCTTAAAAATCTTCAGATACAGGTTCAGATAAAGGCTGAACCTCTCTCATCTGGGACTTTCTGGTCTGGCAACATCTGTGGTCCTGCAGGTGATGCCCGGAGTTGCAGGAGGGGACACATGCCTCCAAACAGCATGTGTGGGTCAAAGGGCAAGGCGGGGAAGTGGTGGGACCTGCGGCAGAGGGGGTTGTCCCAGCCCTTCACCAGGCAGGTGTGGAGGGGGTCATGGGGCTGGTGGCCCCTATATCACCCCTCACCAGTTGATCCTGACTACACCCATACCTGAAGACACCCCACACACACACACACCCTTAGCCCAGAACTACATAGCCCCCTTTCTCACGCTAGGCCAGGGAGTTTTTATAGCATGTTTGGGGAGGGAAAGCACATTGTTCTGATTGATTGCCACTGAACTTGCTTGAATTCGAGCAGTTTTATCAGGTGTCCTGTTTTCACCATAAGGAAATATGGTCACCCTACCTAATACTATGTGCAGGCAGAGTAAAGGCAGGCAGCTACTGCTACATTACTTTACCAGATGAAGTAATGGTCTTAGAGGAACAGCAGTTTGCTCACACTTTAGGAGGAGCAATACCTGACCCCCTACTTCTCCATCTCATCTTCAGCCAGTGTCCCAACAAAACTCATGTATTTGGATTGGGAGTAGGATGGGTACATGTCACTGAACACTAGTAACACATTTCTTGTTCTACTGGCTTTATAAAAGAACAGATAAAAGCCAAGTGTTCATTTACAAAATACCACTGCCAAATATTCTGTCTAGTTGACATTTTATAATCCAACTAGGAATAAAAGAAAATCACCCCTTCCCATGTATAATTGGCAATATAAAGCTTTTTTGTGCTAATTGTGGACTGTGTATTGAAAGGATAGTTACAACACAATAAATATTAAGTTTACACTTCCCTGGGACCACAAACAGATGCATATCAGGAGCCAAGTTCTGCTCTCAATTACAATGCCAGTGTAACTCCAGTAAATCAGCAGTTACCTGGATAGACACCAGTGTGGCCTGAAGCAACAGTTAGCAGAACCGTCCCCACATGCCCATCTACTTTGCATCCCCCCTGACAGCAGAGGTGTCTATTCCGTGCACTCCTCACACAGCAGCACAGGGGCCCCCTGCAGCTGCTGCCATGGGGTGGGAGAGCACTGGGTGGGGGCACCCCACGGCGGGCCCCCTCCACTGCCAGCACTCACCAAACACCGGCAGCTTGGGCTTGCCCGGGTCCGCGGGGGCGGAGGCCTCCTGCAGTGGCTGTGGGGAGCGAGTGCCGCGGAAGCGGGGCCTCAGCTGCGGCTCAGGGGGCGGCGGTGGCGGGGCCCGGGTGCAGCCGCTGCCCCCTGCAGGCTGCTGCCCGCTGGGCGCGTGGCCGCGCAGAGCCAAGCTGTCGGGGGCGCCGAGCCGGGAGAGCGGGTGCTGGGTCACAGGCGGCAGCCGGGCCGAAGCGATGCTGGGAGCCTGCGGGCGGCTGGGAGGCCCCTCGCCGCGGGCGGCCATCCTGGGCGAAAGGGGACACGAGAAGGCCGGTCCGTATCAGGCCGCCGCCCCGACCCAGCCCCCAGGGAGCGCCCCACGCGGGTAGCGCCGCTTTCCCTTTCCAAAGGCTGCTGCGCCTCAGGGCACGTGTCCGGCCCCCGGTTCCCGCCTGGGGGAGCCAATTCCTGGGCCCAGTGCTCAGGGCAGGCTGCTGGGCCAAGGGGCCCCTGGTGCTCCGCGCTGCTCCCTGGCCTTTCCCGCAGCAGCCCCAGCCTGGCTGGAGCTGGTGTGTTTCTCGCCTGGAACAAGGGGACGTTGCCACAGGCAACAGAAAACGCCGGAATCCTTTTTCAACAACATTTCGGCCAGAGCCAGAGGCTCCCCTGGCAGCTCTGGCTGCCTTCCCCAGCCCCGTGACAGAAGCCATGGGAGGAGGGGGACCCCCCTCAGCTTACCCATTGGCCCCTCCTCTCCACACAGCCCCCAAGGAGCGTTCCCACCGAGGGGGCTGGCATACTGTACTGAGAGTTTGCGTCAGGCTCCCTTGGTAATATGAAGCCAGTCCCTTGGCACATGTACGGCCATTAAAATAAAATACAGGACTTGAGCCACATATAAAAACCTAACTCCCATCCTCGGGATGCAGCTGTCTACAAATCCGTGACTGCAACCCGAGTAAATAGATCTACCTTGCATCCTGAAGGTCAATAAATTTGGACTCTGTCCAACTAACCTGGAGACAAAGGTGCCTCAGCAGAGTGTCCAGTTCCCAGATCTTCAAAACTAGGGACTGGAAGAATGCCCTACAGTTGTCAACTATCCGAAGAAAAGGGGTTTTCTATGGATAGGACAGCATCAGGTCAGCATCTTTAAAAGCACCCAGAAGTGAACAGAAAGTCAATGCTTATCTTATAGACCTGGTATAATGTGTTCCACAGCCTCCACCATTAAGTAAATAAGCAGTCCCCTGCATTTTGCAACCAGCTGTAACTTCTAAATGATCCACAAGGATAACCCTGGGTAAAGGATGCTACAGTAATCCCGTGTTGAGGTGATAAAGGAATGGATAACAGTAACTGGGTGGACATCAAAAATCCATGGTCATAATCACCTTGATAGATGCATGGGAAAAGCTTGTATGGCCATAGACATTTCCTGCAGATTCAGAATCAAAATTAATGATGTACACCAAGGGAATATGAGTTTAAAGACTATGGCCCAGACCCACAAAGGAATTTAAACTTAATTGTTATACACTTTGAAAAATCACTGGAATAACCCTCCCTTTTCCCCCAAGAATTAAGTACCTAATCTCTCAATATCAGGGCTGGGGAACCTTTTATGAGTGGGGGCCACTGACTCATAGAAAAATCAGTCAGGGGCTGCACAGAAATTAGAGGCAAAAACAAAAACCAAACCCTCAATGACGTGGTCCTAACTGAGGAGAAAGACACTCCCCATATTTCCCTCACACACCAGAGCATGGGAGGGGGCAGCCTACTAGATTTTGCATGCTCCAGCCCTGCAGTGGCATTTTAGGGGTGGGGCTAGCGCATCAACACAGGCTCCCAATGTGGGGGGACGGACCATGAGCCTCGGAGGCCGGATCCAAGCAAGCTGACCTGAGGTTCCCCACACCTGTCATTTATAATGTATGGGGAGAGATAGATACCTAAGTATGGTCCATAAAAAACAGCATACTGGTGGGCAGCCAACTAGCTGAGAGTAACCTAAATCCATTCTTCACTTAGGAATTAGCTGCCCAAGTCTGGGTTATAGGGAGGTGCCGTCATTTCACCTGGGCTCAAGAGGATTAAGTGCCTAAGCTGTTTTTGCAAGAAATACTAGAGATGGTATTACTAGCCTATGATTCACTCCAATGGTTAGCTCATTCACTCATGTTGTAGGTGATCCAGGTTCAATTCCCCCTGCCTAAATGGAAGAAGTTATTTTAAGAGGAGTCTCCCACTCTCGGAAGCATGTTCAAACTACTGGGCTATGGAGTAATCCTGTATGGGTCTCTTTCAGTCTCTTACAGAAGCTGTTCCACTGTGCATAAATACTTAAGTCAGAGGTGCCAACTCCATGGGTGCTTCAGGGCTGGAGCACCCATGAACAAAAATTAATATGTGCTCAGCACCCACTGGCAGCCAAACTCACCCTCTGCCCCCTCCCTGCTGTGCCTCTCACCTGCTGACCAACTCCAGTGCCTTCTGCCCACAGTGAAACAGTTTTTTCACCATGTTTGGGATGCTCTGGGAGGGAACCGAAGGAGCAGGGACACAGCACACTTGATGAAGGAGACAGGGATGGGGCAGGGTGTGGGGGAAGAAGTTGAGTGGAGGCGGGACAGGGATAAGGGGGTTGAGCATCCCCCCACACTTGAGGGGAAGTCAACACCTATATGACTTACCTAGTTTCTGGGCCAGTGAAAGAAAGAAAAAAAGAGAAAGAGAGAGAGAGAGAGAGAGAGAGAGAGAGAAAAACATGACAGCCTGATGGTTAGTCCCCCTATTTAATGTACTAGCAGGTTCTCCTGGTGTTACTCAGGTACTTAACTCAATTACGATTTTTTTAAATAAAATTAAAATGTACATGCTTTATTTAAGTGATTGTATTTTTCCAAAATTAAGGGGAAAAGTTTGTATTAATAAAACAATTAAAGTGATTCAAAAAGTAGACAGAAGCCTGTTGGTTAGCAATATTTGCAGTTTTTCTGTGTTTAGCTAGAATAAACAAGTTTTTTCCACTTCCCACTCTCGATGTAGCAACGTACAGTTGCCCATGTCCAAAGCAATACACTCTGTCACACATGTTCAGTGCCAGAGGACAGCCTGACCAATATAAAGAAGAGCTAGGGTTAGTTTCAGTTTTGTAACTTCTGAGTTTGGGAGGCGAGAGCATAGGTGAATAGCCCAGGGAGTCTCCGCTTGGCTCCCAATATTCATAAAACTGCTAAGAGGTCTAAAAGATGGCTCAGGTAGCTCCAGCTCTGCAGACACCGTGCCCCTCCAGGGGTAAAAATACCCTAAGGGTGTGTCTACACTGCATTGTTATTTTGAGATAACTAGCATTATTTTGAAATAACAATGCAAGCGTCTACACAGCCATTCCATTTTTTTCAAAATAATTTCAAAATAACGGACAGCTTATTCTGAAATCTGTAAACTTCATTCTATGAGAAATGGCACCTATTCTGAAATAGCTATTTTGAAATAAGGTGTGAGTAGACACTCCACTACTGCTATTTTGAAATAGTGCCTCATCAGGACCATTCTAAGTTATTCTTCCCCAGTGCCTCCTGAGGCTCTAAATTGAGATAGCATGTCTACATTAGGGAAGCCTGCCTCAGACTAATTTTGAGGCTTCTCTCAAAATAAGCTATTTTGGAATAACTATTCCAGAATAGTTTATTTTTAAATAAGCATGCAGTGTAGATGTACCCTAAGGGAGTCAGTTGTGTGTGTGTTTTTTTCCCAAGCCAAAACATGTTTGTAGTGTTGCTATATCCATCTTCAGCCTCATCCTATGGAAACCACTCCCTGGAAATGTGCCTGGGAGCAGGGGTATACTTGCGACCATTAGGAGATGGCGTATTTGTTATATTGTTGATGTAGCTTTTTAGTTATACTTCACCCTTTTCTTCTCTAAAATCTTTTCTTTTTCCTATGCAAAGTCCCACTTTGCATATTATTATTTTTGTGTGTGACATTTCATGTGTCGGAGTATGTATTTCTTAATTTCATTTCATAAGAAGTCAGTTATATTCCTTGAATTATTTTATTTTTATTTTTTATTGAGTAATAAAGAAAAAAGTGCTATAGGCAATGTGATTTGCAATAACATTTTCTTTTAGTTTTCAAACCTTATACATTGATTTAGCTGTGCCAAATCCACAGCACTACTCTACATTTCTCCATTTTCTCTCTCTTCTGTAAGGTTTATTGAGAAGCAATCCTATTCCAGGTCCGTCCTATTTTGCTGGCTTATCTTGGTTCAGTCTAGATATGTCAATTTTGAGGACTGTACTTGCTTTAGTGATTCTGTGTCTTTTCTGTTTAGTTTTATGAGAAGCAATCCCATTCCAGGCACATCCCATTTTCCTGGCCCAACCAACCCTTACCTTCCTTTAAGTTATGATAAAAGAAAGCAGTATACTAAATTTGGTGGTCCTAGCTCTTAGTATTTAGGAGGAGTTCTTGCTCAAACAGACAGACAAACTCTCTAAAATATATAGTAGATTTAATCCAAAGTGTAATAGTTTCAAACAGGAAAAATTGAGGGAGATTGACATTAGAATGTATCAGAACTCAGTTCATGGAGATTCCTTTTCAACTCCTTTCTGTCTCATAGGCTATGTCTAGACAGCACAGTTAAATCAGAAAAAGAAATGCAATATACAGTACGCAAATTGTGTATCTTTTTCTAATTTACTTTCAAAAGAGGCTTTTCCGAAATTTGGCATGTCTTCATGGCACAAAATTTCAGAAAAAAGTGCTCTTTCGAGCCATCCCTTATGCCTCGTAGAATGAGGTTTACAGGGATGGCGAAAGAGCATGTCCGTTCTTTTGAAAACATTTTCGAAAAAAACGGATGCATTCCTTGGATGCATCATTGCTTTTTCAGGATTCTGGAGGTATCCCAAAAGAGCAATGCAGTCTAGTCGTAGGAGAATTAGACTTTTTCCCTGCATAGTGGTGAGTGCTTTAACCAGGCCTGCTGATGGTAGAGACAAAGGGAGCAATTGCCCAGCAATTCAAAAGGGTCTGGAGCTCCTAGCCACTGCTGCCTTTAATATAGCAATGTCAGCACCCAGAGCCTCAGGCCCTTTCAACTGCAGTCAGAGTGCCATACAGCACACTCTGGGTGGCTCTGAGGGCTGCCTAGGACCATTGGGGGCATGGCACACTGAGACCTGGTTGCCCCAGCCCTCCTGCTTCCGCCTGAGGCCCTGCACCTTCCAGGAGCTCAGAGCTGGGCCCCTTCACTTTGCCGGGGGGCGGAGGGGAGAGGGGCTGGCAATTCTGTTGGCTCCTCTGGCTCTAACCATGAGGTTAAAAGTTATAAGAGAGGCAATGTCTCTTGCTCCTGGATTATGAATAGGCCTATGTCTGGTAGGTGTGCTCTGGGGACCCCTATCAGATATACATTACCAGCTGTACAGCTAGAGATCAGCATTCAAAGCATAGAAAAATTAGTTTTCATGCTAAAAAGGTCAAAATGAAAAACTGTTCTTATATTTTTAGAACAAAAGTTAGAACTGAAAGTTAAAAACAACAATAACATGATATTTGAATGATATTTACTGTGATATTTACCTGGAAATCTGTATAGCAGTGACCACCAACCAGTGGATTGGGATCTACCAGATTTTGGAGCCTCTGACAGGTGATCCTGACTGGTTTGGCCAGGAAGCTATCAAGTGCTGGCACTTCAGTTGCCCCTCCACCTACTGTCATGCTGCTCCTGCCCTCTGCCTTGAAGCTGCTCCTTTGGGAGCCACCTGTTTGCTGTGCAGGATGTAGGAGGGAGAAGAGGGAGGGCTTGATGTCAGGTATCAGAGGGGTAGCCTGTTAGTCTGGATCTGCAAAAGCGACAAGAAGTGCTGTAGCACCTTATAGACTAACAGATGTATTGGACC
>JANRFK010001234.1:71437074-71457550 GCA_030068395.1 Apalone spinifera
CTGTCATTCTCACAAACACACACTGTCCTTCACTCTCATCTCCCAACCCAACACGTGTGTGAGTGTGTATGGTGGGGTGGGGGTGTTGTTATTTCTTTTACTGCTTGCAAAGTGTGTTATTTTGGGTTTTTGACTGGTCTGTGCATTTCATAATTTTAATTTCTCTTACCCTTATATTTAATACTTTGAGTAGTAAGTTCTAAAATGCCTAACCTGCTGTGGCTGGAGTAATTATCCCTGTGGTAATTGCTGCCTCTGGAAGTGGCTGGCATGTCCCTGCAGTCCCCAGAAAAGGCAGAGTAGGGGGTCTCCACATGCTGCCCTTGCCTGCAGACACCATTGCTGCGGGCTATGTCTACACTACAGACATTTTTCGGAAAAATGGTCTTTTTTCCCAAAAAACTTCACTTACGTCCACACTACAGTTGTATTCTTTCGAAAAAAAATCGAAAGAACAGAAAGTTTTTTCCGACATTGGTAAACCTCTTTCTACAAGGAAGAAGCCTTTTTCTGAAAGAGCTCTTTCAGAAAAAGACATGTGTGGATGGGGAATAGGGAGTTCTTTCAAAAGAAGAGGAAAGAAGAAAAAGCACCGGTACCCTGGTGGCCACTCTGTCCATAGTAATCAGAGCTTGAATGCGAGATAGCGTTCAATCAATGTGAATGCTATCTTTCGAAAAAGCAGATTGCTTTTTTGATGCGCTTTGGCAGTGTGGACACTCTTTTGGAAGAAGTTTTTTTGGAAGATCTCTTCCGGAAATGCTTCTTCTTAAAGAAGCCTGTAGTCTAGATGTAGCCGCAGCTCCCATTGATCAATAATGGAAAACCATGGCCAGTAGAAGCTGTAGGCTCAGTGCTTGTAGATGAGGGGCAACACATGGAGCCATGGATGTACATGCCAGCTGCTTTCAGGAATGGTGCAAGGCTAGAGCAGGAGTAAACCTGCCCTAACTCCACTGTTCCAGCACCCAGAAGCTGTCTCAGTTAATTGGTGCCCAGCCAGAGCCTGCTTCCTGAACCTCTGTCCCAGCCCTGAGTCTCCTCCTACACCCAACCTCCTGCCCCAGACGTGAGTCCCCCTGTACCAAAATTCCTTCCCAGAGCTTGCACCCTGAACCCCTCCTGGACCCCAATCCGTCACCTTGAGCTAACCCGGAACCCCTCCCACACTCCAAATTCCTTGGCCCAAGACCAGAGCCTGCACCCCAACCTCCTACCCCAGCCTAGTGAAAATGAGTGAGGGGAAGCAAGGGGAATGGAGTGAGCAGAGTGAGGCCTCAGAGAAGGGGTGGAGCAGAAGCAAGGCCTCAAAGAAGGTGCAGGAGAAGCAAGGCAGGGGTATTTCAGTTTGAGGTAGATCTTACCTTGCACTTAAGTTGAAAAAGTAATCTTCTGGTTAAAAAAGTTGGAGACGACTGCTGTAAAGTTAATTTTTTGCACCAATTATCATAGTCTTTTAATTTTTATAATAAACAATAATACATTCCTGGGAAATGTGAAACAAAATTAAAAAACTGAAAATGTAGGGCCTTAGAATAGAGCACACCTAGAGCAACTGATCAGTTGCCAGAAAAGTTAGATGGCAACTGTAAACCTCTGAGCAGAGCAAAGCCTAATTTCTATGGCCTAGAAAATCAAGGGCCTTGATTAGGCAACTAGAATCCCTATAAAATGAATGAGGATGAATAGACTATTGACTAAGAATAGACTTCAAAAAAGCCAGTGGGGGAGCCACCTAAACTACCCTATGGGAGAAGCCAACAACAGAGTTGTCCTAAGTTCTGCCCTCTCACAAATCAGACACCCTGCTATGGGCTATATCTATATTTATATACAGACCACTTAATCTATATATCTCTGCGATCTGCAGCCAGAAATCCTCATGTGGAGTTAGGCAGCTTAGGCACCAAAGCTATTTCTTCCAAGAAATACCAGAGGTGGTACTGCTGTGGTCTCCCCCATATAACTTTTATCCCAGTGGTTAGAGCATTTACATCCGATGTGGGAGTCTCAGGCAGAACGGAAAATTCAAGTTGGGTACTCCATATCTTTGGGGAGTGCATGGGGCTAAAAGTTATGGGAGGTGGCACCTCCATCCTCTGGATTTTGACTGGGGTGCAATCTAGTAGGTATGTTTGAAGAACATTTACAGGCTCAGATTTGGTAGGAGGCATAAGCATCCCCCCACCTAGTTCCACTTGATTTGTGGCTTATGCTGGACCTAGATGTAAGATAGACATAGAGTCAGGCAGCAGTGTGCATACCCACGGGCAGAAATATAGGGAGCTTTACAAAGAAAACTTAGGCAGCAGGTGAGCTTAGGTATGTACAGGGTTAGGTGGCAGCTAAGCAGGGGTCTTTTTTGATCTGGGTTTGAGGCATCTAGGTATCTTTGTGGATTTGAGCCACTATACAGTACCTCCTAGAAAAAGTCAGCAGGATCTCATCTCTTACTGTTAAGTTTCAAAACATTCTTAGTTTAATTTCTCAGCTTCACTAGTCCTTTGGTGCTAAAAGGGGAGGCATTAATGATGACTGAAGTACTAGAGGAAGAAAAAATGTAAGTCAAGAAACTAGTGGCACTGAAAAGCAACAGTAGTTGCCAAATGTTCTCCTTCAGGAAACTGCAGAAACTAATAAACTCTAACTATGCAATATCACTATGCTTTCTAGTTCTGCAGTTATCTGAGACAGCACATTTGTCATATTCTGTGCTCAGACACTCACAGCTGTGGCTGCTTGCTCTGTTCCAGGCTTTCACTTATCTTTGCTAGGAGTTTGTTCTTTACATTGTTCAGCAGCTGTGGAAACAACATTCAAATCTGTCCAGTTGGAGACCTATGCTGGGTAGGATACTAAAAGCTTCAGGGAAGTGGTTTTATTTGGAGTCAAAGCTCTCAGAAATATCCTAGAATGTAAACTTGTGAAAGGAGCCATCTTTACCTTCTGAGTGTGTTACTGCACATGGTCCAGTTGGTGTTGGTATTAACGCCTTAGGGTTTCAGCCTTCCACCTGCAGGAGACAGGAAGGGATTTTCCCCCGAATGTATTGGGAGGAGGCTTTTTATCTATTTAGTCTGAAGCATCAGAGGTAGTCCCATCCAGAGATGGGAAATGGGGCAGAGTGCACAAGTGACATTGAGCATTCTCTCTCAAGTGCCGGTTTACATTTGCCTGCTGAGGTCAGATGTGGGGTTAGGAAGCTGTAGTTCCCCAGATCAGATTGGCAGTGGCCTTGGAGACTTTTCCACCTTCTTTTGTAGTATGTGGGGCCAGGTCAATTGCCAGGATTATCTAGGTATATCTCACTTAATAATTTCTCTGCCATTGCAGTAGCCTTGATGCACCTCTGTTTCTTTTATTCTCTGTCTATGGCACACAATGTAGTAGTTTAGTTTTCTTAACACTGTACATGGGGCAAGAGGAAGGGGGATCAGCCACAGGTGCCCATATTAGTGTTTCAGTAGTGAGAGGAATTTGATTTGCATTCAGAGAATATCACCTTGTAGGGAAGATCAGTCTGTTAGTTGCCAAATTAAGGTGAAAGTCAATTCCACCAATTATTATTATTGGTATTGCAAGTCCCAATTGAAACTCATGTCCCATTGCATTAGGTACTCTACATGCTCTGTACAGTATTTACAATCTAAGGTTCTTCATCCTCAAAAAAACACCTACTAAATTTTACAAGCACAAGTAGTCCCAATGATTTCACTGTTCAAGCCTTATTGGGATCAGGGTCTAAACAGACAAGTCATGCAAGAGATTGGGAAATATTATTGACATTTTATGGATGGAAGAGATGGGACAGTGAGGAACAGAAAAATTAGTTAAGGATTAGGCACTGAATGCACACATGGTGTTATTACAAATGGCTCTGCTGTTTAACATTTGGTTTGGCTCATGCTCTTGAATTCCCAGGGCACGTGATCCCTAGAGCCCCTCAACCCTCCTTTTTATGTAAGTGACCCTACTTAGCCCGTTCTGCCTTCACCTGTCTCATGCAGAATCTGTCCTCAAAGAGACCGGGTACAGTGAGGATACTGGCAGTGGCAGGAAAAGTTGCCTCTCCTGGTCAGGAAATCTAGGATTAGGGATAACTTGTTAGTATTTTCAACAATCTGTCAGACCTTTAAGACTTTAAGCAATGTGTTCAATCGTAAAAAATACTTTGTCCTCCACTTAAAAAGCTCTAACGCAAATCTTCAACTCACAGCAAGACGGCGAGACTCATTCTATCTCTTTACCCTTTTATCAAATATCCATACACCCCAATGTGTTGGTGTGGTTTGTGTCCCGCTATCAATCAGATGCACAGTGTGCGTGTGCCTTGCTACAGACTAGGACAGCAGTTAAAACACTGGTTTGCGATAAGCTTTTATCTAAGTCCCGTTTGATCTTTCTCTTATTCCTCGTGGGTTCCCAGCGCGGGCTGCGAACGCAAACCCTCCAAAGTATGCTCGCAACCTCCCCCAGTCCTGTCCTGCGTCTCCGCGGTGCTATTAATAAGCAGGCACATGCTCTGACATAGCGTTCTCCAGCGGGGAGCAGATAACTTTAATTTGCCCTTTAAACGTCCCTAGCACAGGGCAGCCTCACCGCCCGGGCGGCCTCTGTGGAGCAGCATGGCGGCTTTGCCCCCATGCCCTCTGATGACTGGGGGGTTCCTAGCCAATACGTGTGCCCCGGGGGGACCCTCCTCTTATCGCGAGAAGCAGGGGGTATAAGTAGTTAGGGGAGAGGCGCAGTCCTATTTGAAGCGCGCTGCAACAGGCCGGGGGGCAGCTGTGTGGGGAGGAGCGCGCAGCAGCTGTTTTTGCCAGGAGCTCTTGGGGGTTTGTTTGCCTGAGATCCGACATGAGTAACCCAGCCATCAGCTTCCTGGTGGACTTCCTGGCGGGCGGTGTTGCTGCGGCTATTTCCAAGACAGCTGTGGCCCCCATAGAACGAGTGAAACTGCTGCTGCAGGTAAAGACGGGCCGGGAATCGGCCGATCCCCTGCGAGCTGCCCGATCGCCTTTGCCAGGCGCTAGAGCGCGCGGCTCGCTCGCTCGCTCGGCTGTGAACGCTGCGGGCTCTTCGCCTGCGAGTGGGCATTGGAGCAACAGGTTGCCCTCCTCAGTCGCGGCGCGGGGTTGCCCAGCGAGCAGAGCTAACGGGGAGCCCTGGAAAGGCGGGGGCATGCTGAGGGTCGGTTCACGGTGTGGTCATTTGCACAGACTCTGTTTGTGTTTCCCTGGGCGCTTGCAAAGAGTCTGCCTTCCCGGGAGGGGGGGAGCGTGAAGTTTGGCTGACGAGCGGTGCGGCAGCAGGAATAGTGTGAGGTGGGCGCCAGCTGGAAGTGCCTAAATATGGCAACTAGCTTCGGGAGCGTTGGTTATGCAAGAGCAGCCCAGCTCCTTTCCCTTGACTCTGTTTATAGCCGCGAAACGTCGGGACTCACTGCACTGGGGGGAAGTGGCTCAGATCTCTGCCTCACTTGTGCCAGAGCAGGGCCCCCGCGCCTCTAGGCTTGGCAGTTCATAGCCTTGGCAGCTGGCCCCGTCACTTATGAAAGTTTAAAAAAAATTGCTAAGTTGCTTGAGCCTGTTACAAGTTAAGCTTCGGTGGTCAGCATTGTTTCTAGGGGCTTCTTGTGCTGACCACAAGACAGCAGGTTTGGGCCGCCAAAGAGCCCACTTGCTACCTGACTTGCAAAGTGAAACTGTAAAGCAAGCACTTGTATGAGCTAAACAACAGTTCTGTGCCGTTGGATAAGCTTTCTGGTGGAACCCTAGAGTCCTGATCTGTCTGCTGGTGCGTAGGGGTCAGTTTTAAGACCCCAGCTTTCATTCAGTGGTTGGGTCCAGCCAGCTAGAACAGAGGCACAAAGCTTGCTGTCTTGTCTAATAGCTGATTAAATACACTTGTTAATCTCTAAGGTGCCCACATAGGACTGCTAGTTTGTTTGTTTTTTAAGTTAGAGACTTAACACCCTGTTGAAGACAGCAATAGTTTCGTGTGTCATTGGTGCAGGGATGCTGGAACTAGTGGTGCTTGGGGTACTGCTGCTCCTCTGGTTTAAAGTAGTATAAACAACACCAAATCCAGGGTTTTTTTCATCATCAGGACTCTAACTATAAACATTGTTCCAGCAAATTGCCTTATATTTTTTCCTCACTTGGGAATGTGAGCCATAGAAATCAAACAGTAAGTATTCAATCTGCAAGGGAAAAATCTTGAAGTTCAGCAAGGAAAGTACTTCCCCCCCCCCCCCCATAGGTTCTGGAAGTAGGGGTGCTATGCACCCATGTGCTTGAAGTGGTTTCTATTACATACAGGGTTTACAGTTTGTTTCAATGGCTTTCAGCACCCCTCACTCTGCCAATGGTTCCAGCACCCCTTATTTCCCTAGGTGTGGTGATAGTTTCAGGATACTCCTGCAAATGCTCCATTTCCTCATTCATTAATAATGCAGTAATCCTAAAGAAACTGGGTTTAAGTTTGTGTAAAACAGTTACAGGCTCTTATGTTGAATGGTAAAGTTATGAGATGGCTCCATATAATCTTCCAGAGTAGATTAAATATACATGATAGATCTCATGGGGAGAAGCAAGAACTTTCCTAAGAAAATAAGAATGGCTGATCTGGTTCAGACCATTGTCCATCTAACCCAGACCTTGGTCTTCTGACAGTGGCTGATGCCACAAAGGGAATGAATAGAATAGGGCAATTTTCGAGTGATCTATGCCTTGTCCAGTCCTACTTAGGGACACCAAAAGCAAGGTTATGTCCCTAACCAGCTTGGCAAATAGTCATTGATGGTTCTAGCCTTCATTATTGATCTGATTTTTTTTTTTTTAAACCAATTATACTTGTTGCCAAGGGGGTGTTGTGAAGGCTATAAGAATTCCACAGGTTGACTGTTGAGAGGTAGGTCGCTCTTAGTTGTAGTCATTTTTTTTTAAACCAGATGCCTCTTGTTTGTTAGGTGACACCAGTACTTGTACTAATTGAAGGGGTAAACAGCACTTCATTATTCCCTTTCTCCACACCATTCATTAATTTATAGACTATCCTATTCCCCCTGCCATCTTTGCCAAACTGAACAGCACCAGTTTCTCTAACCTTTATTCATAAAGAAGCTGTTCTGCACTCTTAATGACTTGTTGCCTTTTTCTGTACCTCTTCCAATTCTAATCTCTATTTTTGAGCTGAAGCAGTCAGAATTGCATGTGGAATTCAAGGTGTGGGCATACCATTGGTTTATATAGTGGTACTTATATTTTTCTGACTTACTAGCTTATTGTATTTCTTCACTTTGACCAATTGGGGTCTGTTTGATACATTATGCAAAGTAACTGTTGCAATCTTGTCTTTGTCTTTCTCTCTCCTGACAGGTCCAGCATGCCAGCCAACAAATCACAGTTGAGAAGCAGTACAAGGGGATCATTGACTGCGTGGTGAGGATCCCCAAGGAACAGGGCATCATTTCCTTCTGGAGAGGCAACTTGGCCAACGTCATCCGTTACTTCCCCACCCAGGCCCTCAACTTTGCTTTCAAGGACAAGTACAAGCAGATCTTTCTGGGGGGAGTGGACAGGCACAAGCAGTTCTGGCGCTACTTTGCTGGGAACCTGGCCTCTGGAGGTGCTGCAGGAGCCACCTCCCTCTGCTTTGTTTACCCTCTGGATTTTGCCAGGACCAGGCTGGCTGCTGATGTGGGCAAAGGGCTGAATGAGAGGCAGTTCTCAGGGCTGGGTAACTGCATCACCAAGATCTTCAAATCTGATGGCCTCCGGGGGCTCTACCAAGGATTCAATGTGTCAGTCCAAGGCATCATTATCTACAGAGCAGCCTATTTTGGGGTCTATGACACAGCCAAAGGTAAGTGGAGGAGGGAGCAGTGATAACTTAAAGAGAATCCCACAAATATAAGGAGTGCCTGCTCCAGTGCTCCCTTTTACTGGCACTGGCTCTAGGGACTTAGGTAACTGGCAGCTTTGTTTTAAATGTATACAATAGATTATAAATGTTATAGCACACTTCTGAAATTGTCCCATCTGTTTTGGTTGATCCCTTGCATCACTGTTGGGATTTGTTTTTCAAATGCAGATCTCCTGATAAGTCAACTTAACATCCTCTCTAGTACGTTCTTTTTAGGTTATAACCATGCTCAACCCTCTTCTTATAGAACTGCACTAGAGCAGTATGAAACAGTTATGGTTCAGTGCTCTAAAAGCTATCTCTTGATTGACTCTTTAAAAATGGCTGGCTGGACTGAATGAAGATTAGATGGCTCTGCACAAGATGTAGCTGAAAGAATTGGTGTTTCTTTTTTTGGGGGGGGGGAGGGGAGGAGGAAAACTCAATCAGGCCATGTGCATGAATGAGGCCTGGGGTAGGAATGATTTTCCCTTCCCTCCTCCCCATACCAATCTTGTTGATTTACTCTTGATGACAGGTATGATGCCTGATCCCAAGAACGTGCACATCATAGTGAGCTGGATGATTGCCCAGACTGTCACCGCAGTGGCAGGGCTGGTGTCTTACCCTTTTGACACTGTCCGACGTAGGATGATGATGCAATCTGGCCGAAAGGGAGGTAAGAACAAGCCTTCACTTGCAGTGTCATAGCTGCAGAGATCTTATTGGCAGAAATTTATATAAGCATTATATAGATGCTACAGAAAACCTTATATAAACTTACTGGAACAAATTTATCACTATTGATTTGGTCTTTCAGGCTACATCTACACTGCAGGCTTCTTGTGGAAGAGCATGTCCACACTGCAAAAGCACATTGGAAAAGCAATGTGCTTTTGCGCAAGAGTGTCCAGACTGCATGGATGCTCTCAAAGCTCTGATTGCTGTTAACAGAATGGCCACCAGGACACCTATGCTTTTGATACAGGATTTTGAGCAAAAACAGGGTTTCCTGTCTCCCTCCCCCCACCTTTTTGCGCAAGACCTCTTGCACAAAAAGGCTTATTCCTCATAGAAAGAGGAATACCTATACCGCAAAAACCCTTTGTAAATTTTCTTGCACAATGCACTTGAGGTGTGGATACTCTGAATTTTTGCACAAACTCTGCAGTGTAGACATAGCCTCAGATTGCTATGACACACTTTGCTAGAACTGCGTGTGTTGTAGTAAATGTATTTGTATCTAAAATTCTCTAGGGAGCATACTTTAAGATGAATTGCCTGTATGAGTCAGTTTCTAATGTGCACCTTCTTGTCTCTACAGCTGATATTATGTACAAGGGCACAATTGATTGCTGGAAGAAGATCGCTAAAGATGAAGGAGCCAAAGCTTTCTTCAAAGGCGCCTGGTCCAATGTATTGAGAGGCATGGGCGGTGCTTTTGTATTAGTATTGTACGATGAGATCAAGAAATTTGTTTAAAGAAATAAAGCTATTCTGCTCAGTCATTTAGAGCAACTGTGTAATGTGGTTTAATGGACAACAATATTTCTTCTGGAAATAGATGGCTGTCCTGAGGCACATCTAGTTCAGAGAAGGATGTATAACTGTGTAATGGTTGTCCAATGGATCAGTTATATTGTGTATGAAAAGTCCTCACTTCCTGGAGCCACTACCTGATATTTGACATTTATTTATTCCTGTGACTAGAGTACATTTCTTACAGATTTAGATGCTTACTATTAATGTCACATTTATCGACTTGGAAAAGAGTCAAGGATCTGAAGTACATACTTGTGTTAAACTGAATGTCTACCCAACAGCAGGACATTCAAAACACATGGATAAAGGGCATTCTTCCCCTATGAGCCTGCCAGATTGGATGACGGGGGGAGGGAGAGAATGCAATTGTCTTGAGGCCTGGCAACTCAAGATCCCAGAACTCTCAGCTGCAGCTACCACTATAGCAGCTGGAGCCCTAGAGACTTAAATTACTGCCAGTACCACCTGGTGGCTCCATGGGCTGGCTTGGGGGGGAGGGGAGATCTGGGCAGCACTCACAAGTGACATCAATCCTTCCCCTTCTGAGCAAAGACTCTTTCCCCCCCCCCCCCCCCCCCCCCCCTTTTGGGAGCAGAGAGCTGCCCAGCCCCCTAGAGCTTTGACTTCTAAAAAAACCTGATTAAAGTAAAAGCATCTTTACAGATACTTAGATTATCTGTAAGTACCAGGAAACGTTCATTCACTACTCTTTCTCTGAATAAGTCCTTCCTGAACATGGAGTTCAATGCCTCCTAATATTCTAGAACATTAGAAGACTGAAATACTAAGTACCATGTCTTCTTCCAACAGCCATTGATCTTTCTTTTGATTATTCTTAATGTTCAATTGAACTGAAACTAAATAAACCAGTGTATTAGTCAAATTCACCTCTTCTGTTTCAGATACTGCTTTGTTGAGATTATCCATGTTGCAATAAGTGCTCTGTACTTGAGTATGGAGTGATAAATGTAACAATGATCTAATACAATTACTTGTCCTTTTAAGACTAAGTGCTTATTATAGGATGGGGAATTAATGATTGACCTAAACACCATAGTAATCAGGCTATAGTTTAAGTTCTATAAATTTCTTAGTTACCCTGAAACACAATTCTCAATAATTTTCAACTAATTTTAACACTTCTGCAGGGTAAATGCAAACTGGTGGAGGAGGAATCTGGCTACTAAGTTATCCCTGAACTTATGTGCTTAATTGCAAGGTTTTTTTATACTTCATATGGTATATGCCTAATGAGAAATAAGCTGTGTTCTGTACCTGAAAACTGTATATGCTTGCATATTCAGGTCATCTAAATGTACTGTCTGCTATATAGCAAGATAGCGATTAGACTTTCAAGACAGAGGCTTTAATTACATAGTACTGTAATACAAAAAGACTGACATACAAATCAAGTACTTTTCACATCTTAACAGCTGGAAGTTAAATGCAATGTCTAATGTACTTTTAGTGAATTTGAATGTAAAAGTTTATATAACAGTTGCTTCTACTTGTAACAGGTATGCATGAACTAAGAGTGGGTTTTAGTGAAGTATTTTTTGGTATAACCTTGGGTAGTTGGGCATTTCCCTGCTAGAGGTAAACTACAGTTTAGTGGTCTCACTGACCTTGAGTAAATCACCTTCCATTAGGGTTGATGGAAGCATAATGGGAAAAGCAGATGCTTAGTCACCAACTGCATCTGTACCAAATGATCCTGCATAGTTGGGAAACTTGAGTAAGATGTCAAGTGAATCTTTGACATTTTTAATGTGCTACAAATCTTCAGACTCTTGCTGCATCTTTAACAGGACTGATAACCCAAATGTCTGCCATTGGACCAGCTAGGATTTTTTTTTTAAGAGTTGCAACCAAAGGTCAATCTAGTTCAGTATCCTGTCTTCCAACAGTGGCCAATGCCACGTGTACCAGCAGGAATGAATAGATAGTGATCCTTCGTATAAGCTTGAATAGATTTTTTTTTTTGCTGTTCTGCAAGATAGAACTAAACCTCCTTTCAGTTATCTTACATTAGTTTGAGTTTGTGATGGCATTTATTTTAAATTCCTGTAAATGTCAGCCGCCTTAAACTTAAGATTCAAAATTAAATACAGCTTTCTTCATCATGTTCCCATAGGCCTTACCTATAAAGAAAAATTAGTCCTACACTTCACTACTACAATTCTGTCCACCATGGCTAACACTAGCCTGTTCAGTTTAGAGGAGACAGTAGTTACAGCTTATCATGCCATATCACTTTAGTTCCAAAAGTGGGTGATGCCCAGGAGAACCAGTCACTTCCTAAATCTGGCTTGTGAAGCTAAAAGGCCAGAGGAACACTTCCACTCAATCATGAATAAACCAATCCTGTAGTACCCATTTGAACATCTAAAGGTAGCTTGAGCTATAGCCTTGCCTTTGCCCTCTATCTTCCAGCTATAGCAATAAGACCTTGGTCTAGTCGAGAACCAGTTGGCTCCTTCCTTCTGTTGGGGACTAGTTGCAGTGGTTACACTTATTTTCAAACTTAGAAATGAGGCCACATTATTCAAAATGAAATTCTCAACTGAAACTTCAATTTTGGGAATACAGGACAGCTTTAATATAACTTGCCTATTTTAATTGCTCAGAGGTTATAAGCCCTATTTGTCTCCCAAATGGTCAGATTATCTTCAGTTTAAGAAAAGTATACCTGAGTCAGTGTTCAACATTTTGGAAGGGACAGAGTTGTACAGGCCAAGCCAAAAAATGTTTTGCCTGCTGTTGAATGAGAAATGCACTGTGCATAAAATTCAAGTTTCAGATGCTCCACCCTTACAGGAGGAAATCAGGAGTAAAAAGTTTAAGACAAAAAGGGAATTACATGTAAAGCACCTGACAAACCATTAGCCAGGACCAGCCAATAAGTCAGATTTTAAAAATAATCACCCACACATGAGAATCCCAGAGCTTATGTTGGACACAAATGTGCATGCCCCTGCTTCACTAAGTGGGGAGAAACAGCCAGTTTCTTCCACCATCCTTTACAGTTGTTGGAGAATAAACACAAAATGCTCTAAGTAGCTTATGCAATAATGAATGCTGATAATTCATGTTAAATATTTCTTACAATTTACAAAAGGAATGATACAAAACTGACAAATTCCACATACCAAAGGAAATATTAGCAGGTGGGGCAACTAAACTAGGTCAATTTTGTTAGTTTATTTAGAGAAAATAATTGCTATATGAACACTCAGAAGTGCTTAATAGGTGACCTGATATTTTAGTTTATTTGGCTCATTCAAAAACAGACTTTCAATGGTGAATAATTTTTAATCAGCATATTTATACATATAATTCCAGCAGTACTATCCAAGGAACACAGTCACAAAAAGAACAATGTCAATGATAGCTATGTGCCGTACCACTGTTTAAAGTTAAAAACTATTAAAACATTCTCACGCATATAAAAATTTAATCCACAAAAGTCAGATTCAGAGGTGAAGCCGCTTTAACTCATATCATTCAGTCAAGTTATTAAAGAGGACCAAAGAAACTGGATGATCCTTTGTGCCAAGTGTAATACTAATAAATATTAAGAAACTCATGCCGTTGTGCTAAACACGGGAGGAGAAAATGGATCGGACTTTTGTAGTTGTAGATCTCAACACTATTTAACAAAATGTTTTCTTTATTTTAACACAAAGATCACCAATATTTCTAAAAGAAGGGAGCCAGGACAACAAGCAAAAGGTACAACAGTAACTATGGTTAGTGGATCATAGTTCATGCTCATTATGAAAGAAAATCCCACAGCCAGTGACCAAAAAGCCTGTTGCAGTAGCTTTCCATTATCACTTCCATAAAATCTTACACTATGTAACTCTAAACTCATGCTATGGTTGGTCTGCACCCACTTAAAAGACCTAGTATAAAACACAACATTAAAAATATAAGCTCAAGAAGCACAACTTAAGATGTATCCTTATATTTTACTTTGTCCTCTTTTCTAATTTTGGTTGATAATCTCTCTCAAAACTTGGATGTTATTCTACTGAATTTGTCTCTTACAGCTCCATGACTGTTCCCACCAGTGAGCGAGGGCAGAGTAGTGTCATCACTAAAGGCAGTGGCTATTAACCAAGTTTGAGGAGTAGTTGAATTTTCTGTTTTTATTGGATCTCATTAGAATTTCACTTCACATTTATTCTCCTATCCAACACACGTTTCCACCCATCATGGTACTTTTTTCCTTATGTGTACATCCTTAAGTCATAATTTCACACCAGAATGAACACCACTTTATTCAGCTAGAATGATCTGCCATAGATGGAGAACAAGACACTTCCTACAACCTCAATATTTTAGTTTGCTCATATGAAAAGTGCTACTGCTGTGCAACCAGAATGGGTATGTTTGCAGCACTATAAATTGAGATATTTATATACTTCCTGTATCAATAAACAATAGAACATATAGATCTACATTTTATTGAAAACATTTGCACAAACTGTAGTAAAAAGAAAATGCTGAGCCATTATTGCATGACTTAGAAGTTCTGAAGACTAAACAACCATGAAAAATTAGAACCGTTTATGATCAAGGTACATGCTTGAAAGTTTATTGCAATTTAAAAAATTAAAACTGTAATTTTTACATCTTGGATCCAAAGTGCAGCAATTCTATCCTTCATACGTGTGAACTTCATTTGTGCTTTGTAAATGCAAATCATTTACAATTACAATTTTCCCATCTCTCTCTCATAAATATATCCTTGCAGGAAACACTGATTCAAGTGAAATTGTCCATTTAAAACCGATTTACAAGGAATTACACCACAATGCAGTGCACTTTAATCAGCAAACAATGAAGATGACAATACTTTTGCACAGAGATATCTACAAAAGCAAAAGAAATAGAAGTCTGGTGATCAAGTAAGAAATCTGAGCAGAGTACAAGTAATTTATAACCAAGCAGCACGAACATTAGTGGGCTTAGGTCTCCGTAATGCCCCACTAGATGCATCAGAAACTGGTCTCTCAGTCCTACGACTGACTGCACTGGATGTTCTTGAAGCTCCTCCTATTAGAGTACAAGGAAAACATTTATTAACAAATTATTCTGTTATCTTGGATGCTTGGATCAGTAGGAAGTCCTATTGCTTCCTGTCCCCCCATATTATCAAGAATGGCTGTCATTATTCTATAGTTTGGGGGGCAATCTAGACCAATGAAGATTGTGTCACTATCTGGTCTGTAAACATGGGTGCCTCACAATGCTTTACTGCTGGAGCTTCCAACCTGGGCTGTTCACAATTAGCCTACCAGCATGCAGGTCACACTCGTAGCATCTGTGTGCTAGACAGCCCTGGTTCAGTAGTTCTGACCCAGCAGCCTCTTTACAACCCCAGTCTGACTTCCACTAGCCTTAGGCAGGGGCGGATATAGGGCAGGGCGAGCGGGGCAGCCGCCCCGGGCCCCGCGCTTCGAGAAGCCCCGCGCATGCGCTGTAGCATCACCGTGCATGCGCCGTGGCAAAGGGGGGCCCCGCAAAATTGGGCTGCCCTGGGCCCCGCAGAATGGTCATCTGCCCCTGGCCTTAGGTACAGTCTGCAAAAATATGACCCCAATGTACTCCCAGTACCAAATTTCCTCAAAACCACGTGCTCTGAAGTATCCAGCCCTCTCCTGGATAGCCCAGAGAAATAAGATTCTAGGGAGGTGAATGACTAGTCAATTATCCGGTAAGTAAATGCTTATAGGACAGTAGACTGGTCGTCTCTCCCTCCTTGCTGCCTCTATCAGATAGAGGCAGCAAGGGGTAGGGGGAGAAGATGGGAGGAGCAAAGTGGCAGCGCTGCATGGAGCCTGGAGTCAGCTGGTCTGTGCAGTGCTGCCACTTTGAATGCCACTGGGAGTCCGGCATCAGGCTCCTCATAGGGTTTCAAAGTGGCAATGCCGTGTGGAGCCCAGGGTCGGTAGGGGAGTCCCCAGCGGACCCTGAGCTTCAGAGCTTTCGCCTTTGAAGTGTAGCAATAGCCTTAGGACTTCTGTTACACTTCAAAGGCGGAGGCACCCTAACAACTAATCAAATAGTCAATGCAAAAATGTATCGATTAGTCAATTACCCAATACTTAACATCCTCAGAAGATTCATTGCTCTTGTAAAGAGACAAAATTACATCACATCTTATTAACACAATTTGGGCAAATAAACCCTTTCAACACAGCACTGCATTGGTTTATGGTACAAATGAAAAAAGTTAACAAAATGTGAGATCAAGTAAAAGGAATAAAGAAAGAAAGAGTTGAACAAAATACACTTCTAAAGAACCTAAAACAATCTACCAAGAAGGTGGTGTGACAATTCCCTGTCCCCCCCACACTCTTTATAGAATTGGCTTACGAATATGAATAACTTGAAGATGCTTTGGACAAAATACCTCATGTAACTTGTCAATTTTAATGTACAGATCCAGCAGATTGTAACATCTTATTTTGAGGGCATGTATAATTCTTGTACGTAAAATTAGATCTATGAAGTATGAGATTGTTTATGATTTTGTGTGTGCAAATGAGAGCCATCAATGATGCTCCAGAAGCCTTAATGACTGGGTGACCAGGTTAATGACTTGTGAACAGTTGTTTTTGTCCTCCAAGTCTAAAAAACAGTGACTGGTCCTAGGAAGACATGTGACCATACCATCTTGTACAGGGATACTAGTTTGACCAGGTATTTTCCATGCTGGGGGGGGGAGGGGGGAGAGAAGGGTATGTATAACAAAAGATTCCTGCCCAGGGAAAAGTCTATAAAAACAGTGAGAAGCTATCAGTCCCTTGGTTGGCGTGGCACACCCCCAAAAAAGATCTGGAAACCCAAAGTCAGAAAAAAAGATAATTTTTTGACTTGAAGGCTTGCCTGAGATAGGAACAGGCTTTTCAGTAAGTTTGTAGTATGTTTTAGTATATGAGAACTAAAGCTATGTTTTTTCTTTTAATTTTATAGTAACTTAATTTGACCTGTGTGTTTTCACTTGCAACCACTTAAATCCTACTGTTTGCGCTTAATAAAAACACTTTTGTTTACTATCAAGCCCAGTGTAAATAATTGTTACCTGGCCCTGTGAGGGTTGGGGTGTGGAGGAGAGGGGACAATCAGTGTGCATATTCTCTCTTTCATTGATAAAGAGGGCAAACATCCTCAAGAGCTTTCTTTGAATAAATTCTCACACACAGACAGATGTTTTTTGTTTTTTTCCCCTCTTGGGGGCTTGGTTTCCTGGGTGCTGTGCTCAAAAACTTCATTCTCCTAAAGCTGAAGTGGTTCAGTGTCTGCATTGCTCTTTGGAAAGGGGAGTTACCTCAACTCTGTGCCTTATCTGGGGGAAACCAGAAAATCTTGTCAAGCAGGACAGGATGGTGGGGAGCCCCAGAGAGCAAGAAGGCAAGTTTTAGTGGAATAATCAGCACACTGGGGAACTACTTCAAGAGGTCTTCTGTGACAGCACCCTGTCACAACAGGCTTTATTCAAGACGATTTCTGTCAGTCATTCTTCTTCCCACCAATGGCTAGTATTCCCTCACAGCATCAATTTTTTGTACAAGTATAACATGCTGGATTCCCTTGTCATCTTAGGTAAAAGATCTCTGCGTAAGCAGGTTGCTCACCTAAAGTCCGTTTCCAGAGACTCCAACTCCTTAGTTGAAGGACCCAACCTATCTTTTTCAGCTCACGAGAACTGTTTCTGTGTGTATGTTTAGTAATGGGTGCCAAAGATGGGCTTCCCATCCCTTTGGGTGATTTCAGTGAAAATGGATCTTCCATGATATTTGATTCTACCATGTTTACTTTACATAAGTTAAGCAAAGATAGCTGTGACATTTCCGCCTGTCTGGGCAGATTATACAGCCTAATATTAATGAGTATCCATAACTATTTACACAGTGTTGAAGCATATATTTCACAATTAACAATGTGCCATAAATTTTCAGAAAAGACGTTACTTGATAGACTTTTATAATACAGTAATATTGTATGCAATCAGTTCAGTTTCTTATCACTTGAAGTTCAGCCATTGTCTCTCTTCATAGTTCAGATAAAGTTCCTCTTCTCTGTTGGGTGTACACCAAGCTGTCTCTCCTCCCAACTTCTTAGTGTGACAGCTTTGTTTATCTGGTATGTGATTGTGCCTTCATTGTCTTTGCCTGACAACTAAGCTGGAACAGATCTGCTGACCCCCAACCATCTGTGATCTTCGATGGTTGTTTATTGCACATGTAAATTGCAATCCCACTGTCTCTGGTCAACCCTTCTTCATCTGTATTCAAAACCTGAGCAGACCTAGTCATAATTCCAGCATAACCAATGTTGCCAACTCTCACTACTGGAAAAATGTGTCAGGCCCCCAAAAATCATGAGAGAAAATAATGAGGGATATTTTTAAAGACAATGAAATATGGGTTCTCAATTTCCCTTTTGTTTCTGACCCTTTAAAGTGTTCTCAGGTCACACTTCTGGCTGACAGTGGGAGCCCTCCCACTGGAATCTGACAGCAAGAGCCTCAGCTGACTCCATCTGACAGCAAGGGCTACTTCTTGTGGGGGCCTTGCGAGGAGGGGCTCCCACTGTCAGCCCTGGCTGAGCTGACAGAAGGCACAGCAGGCTGGCAGCAATTTCTAAGTTAAATTATTAATCCTGATTCATGACCTTAGGACAGAACTGTTAAATATCAGGATTATTTTCTCCAGCTATGGCCAAGTTCCCCACCCCCAAAAAATCCCCCCCTAACATCTGAGAGTCCCATTGCAAGATCATCATGATTAAGGCTTAATTTAATTAAAATATATCTCTTAAAATTAATTTGAGAGAGTTGGCATGTCTGATACTCATCTCATATATATAAATAAAAAAGTGGAAACATAGCAATGACATATACATACACACACACACGAGAATTAATTTATTTTCAAATTATTTATCACATCAAATATATTCTGAACAAAGATTATTACAGGAGTTTGCAGGGCACGAATAAAGGGGTTCAAGCATCACAAATGTCATTGCCACATTTCCTGCACACCCTCACAAAATTAAAAACAAATCTAACATTTTATGAGAAGTTTAAAAAGTAGTCTGGGCAAGCCATTCAAGAATACAATAAACTCAGTTACAAACACTTCAGGAATGGTGGCTGTTTGTAATTCTGAAATGTTTTTATCTCTGAACAAAATGTTATGGTTGTTCTTTCAAGAGTTTATAAAGGATCATTGACTTTATATAGCTTTGAAATGTCACTATGCGAAAGAAAAATGCTGTTTTCTTTTTTAGTGTAGGTTATGTTTAACAGTATTGTACTGTATTTGCCTTTTTTTTTTGTTTCTGCTGCTGCACAATTGCTTACTTTCAGTTCCAAATGAGATGTGAAGTTGACTAGTTAGTTCATCATTCTGGTGTTCTACTGTATGTTGGAAACAATCTTGCTAATACAGAATGTTTAACTGTCTGAGTTCTTAGAAATTAGATCTGGTTAAGAGTAATCATCCTAATAGTACATAGTACATTTATTTTTATATGCTAAGAAAATTTTGTATTGTTTAAAGACTATTGAAGATTCTTCCATTGGAACAAGAGAGAGAAAAAGCAGCTCTGGATGCAAAAATAAAGTATAATGAACACAAATACAAGCATATGCAAATACCAGTCCACTTACTTGAAGAGCTCAGCTGGCTTAAAGCAGACTTTCCTCGTCTCGTGGATGGTGAAGAACTTAGATACCCCATATGGCGCTGATAGTCCATCAACTGTTCAGAACGCTTCATGCCAACTGTTGGCTTCACTGCTTCCAGTCTCTTTAGAAGAGCCTGAATTTAAAAAACAATTTTGATTAAAGAAGCTATAAAGAAAATATTCACAAATAAATGATCTTTCTATAAAGCATATCACCCCACAACCTAAGTGTGATGTGTAAGTTTACACTCAATACAGTTAATCATCAGTGAAGGGATCCAATGTTATTCTACCCTGCGGTCCATTTTCCCCCCCTTACTATTCTGTTAAGCATTTATTAAATTCAAATAGTACATTTATTTTAAGTTCTTAAATTATGTTTTTCACTGTACACTATTTTGTCTATTCCATTTTCCATAATACAAATTGTGTGTCTATATAGCAATTTAAATTAATTGTATTTTATTAACAATATTGTACTGTATTTGCCTTTTTTGGTCAAAAACAAAACTAAAGAAATCTATCACTGCATGGCGGAAGTAAAAAGAACATGGTTGTTTCAAACTAGTATTCCAGGGAGTGGCACAGGAAGCCATGCAGCAGTCATGGAACGTCAGCTGTGTCAGTCTAAATTCAATAAGTCTATGAACATACAGTTTGTATATGGGAACTTGGAAATGTGCATTGAGAAAGTACAAGAGAAAAAGGACAAGTAGTTTTGGCTTACGGGTAGTATGTCACATGTTTGCATCAAGTGCCAGTCTGTTCATCATCAAACACGTAGGTAAGCAAAAGTCAAAGGAAGGACTTTGGCTAGAAATAGCTCCTGCTTAGCACCAATTGCAAAACATCATGAAATATTAGACTAGTTTCTAAATGTTAGTTACAACTTAGTATATATGATTTTATCGCCATCGCTTACAGAAATGCATAATGTTTATCTATGACAGGAATTATAAATTGATCATTCACTAATTCTGAAATGTTAAACTCTAAATTCTCAAAACATTTAATTAAACAGACTAAACAGGCAGGCTAATCTAATGAACTGACTATATTCTTCTGTTAAAAGGGATACGTGCTGCGAGTCTGTCAAGGCTGATTCCCCACTCCGGCATGATGAATGCAGAAGTGGGGGCCCGCAAAAGTACTCCAAAACCTTATCTTTCCAGGCTTTGGTATAAAACTCCTCCCCACGCCCCCATCCTAAAAACCTAGATTTTGGGGATAGAAATCCACTGCCACCATCAGTGCTTTTGAACCCACAAATAGGGGTGGACACTTGAAACCAATCCCAGGGCACCCCAAGCTCTTTTCCCCAAAG
>JANRFK010001234.1:71457650-71472128 GCA_030068395.1 Apalone spinifera
CCAGGACACAGAACTGAACCAATACCAGGTTAATAAAAAAGAAATAACTTTTATCACAACAATACTCCTGTTGCAAGCATAATGACTAGATGGAAAAGTCACCAATTAATATACTTATGGGGGACTCCCAGGGGCCAAATCTTAGTTACAAAGGAGAGGAAAACCCATTTCTATATGCACAGACATCAGATTCCCATTCCCAAACCATAAAACAATAAAACCTAACTGATTTATCTAAACTTCACTCTACTTACAGATAGTGAAGAGTCTTTTCTTGGGGAGAGAGAGAGAGAGAGAGAGAGAGAGAGAGAGAGAGAGAGAGAGAGACGTCTGTCTCCCTTAGTATCTGGAGAGAAATTGCTCCAGGACGAAGGAGGGAAAAAAACAAAAATTCGTTTGTCCCAGTCTGAAATTCCTACCTGCATTTCTGTTGGCTGCCTGCTAGCTGGTTAGGTATAGGGACATAGTCCTCAGGCTGCTGGCCATCCTTCATGACCATGACAGAGTCATACAAAGACCTTATGACTGGAATGTAAATTTACATACTGGGAACATCATGTTAACTTCAAGTATGTCTTATACCTTATAATGACGGTTTATCTACAGGATATGCACACACTAAAGAGTTAAAAGAAAGCATCTAGGTTTGTTTTTAACATGAGCATTTGATGCATAAAAATTTGATTACATTTTTATGTATAGATACAGACAGGTTTGGATCGCCTATTCCTGAAGGGAAAAAAGCCAACAATGTTAAAATATACATTTTCCACAAGTAAGAAAGATGTTATTTTCCAAAAAAATTAAAATGAAACCAGATGGACACAACTGGAAATATTAAGTTTATTATTTATTGAGGATCAGATACAGATTTTAAAGTGGTAGTGGCAGGTTCTATACTGCCATAAAAGATCCTACTTTAAGAGATGAGAGGGTAACCTTCATCTCAGTCTTTACTCTCTCCTGGGAATTTCATCAAGGGGCATTATCCCACACTATTTGTAGCTGGAGTTTTGTAGCTTGGACAGTAGTCTACTGAATATGTAAATGAACCCACTCCACATTTTAATAGCTGTCCTGACATACTGAATGAATGAAGAACTATCAGACTCCTTATATTTTATTACCAATAGTGTAAGCCTTCTAGCCCCTTACTAAATAATTTCATACAGTAATTCTGAATTGCTGATCAGAGCCATAGAAATTAAAGGGCAAGGAAGAAGTAAGAATTCAGTGAACACATTAAGATAGCGTGTTAAAGAAAATATTAACGTAATTTAAGTAACACACTATCATAACGTGTTCACTGAATAATTCGATTACTATTCTTACTGCTTCCTTGCCCTTTAGTTTTTATGACTCTGATCCCACACCTTTGAAGTCAATGGGAGTTTTACTATTCACGTCAATGATTTAGGATCAAGCCCTACAAAATAAGCATTTATTGGAATGATTACGATTTGAGATTTAAAAAGAGTCCTCTACATCCCTCATTTTAAAATACACCAGCACCACTCTAAAGAACTTGTATTGCAGCTCTCATCATTTTAGCCAAGATGGACTTTAGAAGCTAAATCAATTTATGTCCACAAAATTAGGTAAGTACAGTATTCAGCAAATCAGGGCACCACACTGTTTTCTGCTCCTCACTGAAAAATAATGGGAATGCAGTATATCTGTTACTGTCTCAGCCTACGCCAGCCCAGGAAGCAAGTGACCTGAAAAGATTATAAATCAGAATTTTTTCTCTCCTTTACCATGTAAAGTTAAGATTTCAAGTACTGGATTTAACAGAAAAGGAAACATACAAGTACAAATTTTGTAACCCTCCCCCCAGCATTACTGCACCTTTCTGTTCACCAAGCCTTACATTGATGAGTAAGATTCTTCCCTTTAGAAAGATAGTCTAAAGATTTCTGGAGAATTTCTAAAGCACCAACTGTAAAAAGCTGAAGGAAGTACTAGATCACGGACATATGGAAACAAACCAACCAACCAACCAGAAGCAGTATAAAAGATTGGTGCTGCTTAGTGGCTTAAAATGAACAGCATTAATTCAACTTCCAGCACAGTAAGTGAGCACTAAAACTAGTGTAAGTACTTTCTTTTTTCAAAAATTCAGTATATGTTTTTCTGAAGCCATTCCAGAGTGGGGAAGAGAGAACTCGTAAGTAAAATCGAGTATATAGCTGTGTACATTTCATTTTAGAAGAAAGGTTAAGCTGCTACTTTCCCTTGTTTTATGTTGCTCTTTGGATCTGCGTAGGCTTCAGTTTCACCATCCATTGAACACCAAATAGCTGACCGTTGTGCCTCAACAGCTGTTCAAGTGTATTTATATTATGACTTCTCTAATTTCATTCTTATTAGAACCACACCATTTCTTTGCAGAGCCGAGCAGAGATCTAACACATAACAGTGCATTTGAGGACAGCTTCTTTTTGCTCCTTCTGCATGGACTAATTTTCAATTTTCTTCCGTTGTTACAGTGGCATTAATTGGTTCTGTACTTGTCAGTTAGTTGTAAATAACTGATAAACTCTAAAGCTCTTTCATCTAAGACAGATTTTTTTTAATGGAACTTTACTCATTTTTGTGAATAGGATCCATGAAAGAAAGCTAAGAAGATAAGCAGCAGCATAAGCGAAAAGGACACAGTTTGAAGATCACAAGGAATCATAATTTACAGTACCTTCTCTAGCTTCAGTGAATCTAGCCAGTCTGTAATGATTATTATTGTAGCACCTAGGAGTCCCGGTCCTGGACCTTACTGTGCTCAGCAGACACTGTACATAGACTGAACAAAACCACAGTCGACCCCCAGGAGCATACTATTTAGATAAATCATAGTTGACGCTAAGATTTAATCACGAGTACTTTCAGTAAAATTCAAGGACAGGTCACTGGTAGTAAACAAAATTGCATGGTCTGTGACCTGTCAGTGACTTTTTCTGTGCACCCCTGACTAAAACCTGGGGTGACTCATTGGGGAAGGCTTGAGGTCCCCAAGTGATGGTTTGGGGGGCACCATGGATACTCATGAGACAGCGCCTGGGAATGGGATGAGGGGAGTTGTGGGATTGATTCCCTACCCATTTCCCAGATAGTGTCGATCCCAGTTCCTAGCTCCAAGTGCTGCCTCCCCCAGTCCCGAGCTGATACCCTTCCCTAAGCTCCTGGTGCTGGAGATGGAGAAGCCTGTGATTGCCCCAGCAGTTGCCAGTGGGCCTAGTCTGTGGATTGCCCAAGCTGCTCAGGTGGCCCCAAGGCTAGGCATACCAGCTGCTGCAGAAGTCACGGAAAGTCATAGAATCCCTGACTTCTGTGAAACATGGAGCCTTTACCATAGTTATCCTACTTCATGGCATTAGCACTGTTGCTAGTGCCATGCCAATAGGCACACCTGTGCAACTATCCAAACAGCCCCTTTTAGACTTAGCACAAGCAAGCATATTTGCAACCCCTACCCCCATATCTGCATTTCTTTACTTCATCTTCCATCCCCATGGCTTTGTGCCGTGGGTGGCTGCCCTGCAATCTTATGGCGCTGAATTAAAGAGCCTGATATTCTCCTCAAGTGAAAAAAGTTACATCATCATCTTTTCCATGTGACAAGATTTCTAATTATGAAAACTCCTGCCTGGATCTACACCTTACCTTGGCTATATGGACTCCTATCACAAGATTGCATTTGATGTAGGTTTTTACTACCTTATCAGATTAAAGGAAATCCTAAATATTTTATTTTAGTAAAACACCCATGAAAAACAAAGCCCTAGGACAATGGTTTTCAAACTTTTTTTCTCATAACCCAATTGAAGAAAATTGTTGATGCCCATGACACAACATAATCTGACTATAGTGTGGGCTCCAGGGTACGACTGAGGATGAGAGCTTTGGGATATAGGAGGGATCTCTAGCTTTGGGGGAGAGTGTGTGTGGGGGGAGGGGGAGATGACGGAGATGGATCAGAGCTAGGGCAAGAGATGCTTACCTTGAGCAGCCTCGGGTCAGTGGTGCAGTGAGGGTGCTAAGGCAGGCTTCCTGCCTCTCATGGCACTATAGACCATACTGCACCCCAGAAACAGCCAGCAGCAGGTTCCCAGACAATGGGAGTGCAGAGCTAGGGCAGGGGCAGTGTGCAGATCCCTGTGTGCTCTCTCCACACCTAGGAACCAGGCCTGTTGCCAGCTGCTTCTAGGGTGCAGCATAGTCTGCAGTGCCAGGAGAGGCAGGTAGCCTGCCTTAGCACTCTCGTTGGTCACCTGATCACACTGCAGCAACAAGATTCAGTACCTGACATTTCATGACCCAGTACTGTACTGGGTTGTGACCCATAGTTCGAAAACCATTGCCCTAGGAAGTATTCCCATTTGCCCCAGCCTCTGAGCTTCTGCCTGCAGCTCAGTTTCGGAGTACTGGTGGCATTCCACATTCCAGGACACTTTGCAATTGCATTCTGTTGATCTTTTTCCTTCAGACAAACTGGGGCTAGTGAGTTAACAGCACTCAGTACTGTTCTTGCTGCCCTTTATATGTAATCACCAAGACAAACACTGAAACAAAAACCTTAAAATTTACAGCCTTTTTGACATCTTTTCCCTTGCCAGCCTCCCCAAAATGTTGCTGCTAAAATCATCTTCTAACCCTTTCACTTCAATCACATCACATCAAGTCATTTCACTAGCTTCCTATCTGTTCCTTAGTAAAGTTCAAGTTCTTACCTTCCTTACCTTCAGGGTTCTACTCACATGGATCTTCCCTACATCTCAGTTCTTCTTGCACACCACATTTTGGTTGCTCCTCTCTAATGATCCTTTGTCTACTCCTCATGACCTTGTGTCTTTTCTAGGATGCCCTCAACAGCCAGGCATGTCTCCTTCTTGTGCATCAACAATCTAACTTTCCTTCAGAAAACACATCTTCAGAACTGTGTCTTCAGCTAGCTTTCCAACACTATCTACTAGAAAAGGAGAATAAAAGTACTTACCTTGCTTCTCTCATAAATGTGGCATTGCTTTATAAGAAATCCAGACTATATAACAGTGGTGGGCAATAATCTTTGATGGGAGGCCACTCCAAGTTTTTGGTAAGTGGTCAAGGGTCACACTTTTCTATGGAAAGTGTGGGATGGAGGTTGGGTATAGAAGGGAGCTTAGGATAGGGCACTGGGATGCAGGAGAGAATGTGGGATCTGAGGGGGAATTTAGATGGAAGGGACTGTGACCTACAGCAAGGGACTGGGGTGCACAGTCAGGAAGGAGGTATGGGTGTTGGAGAGGATTCTGGCCTGGGGAAGGGTTATAGAAGGGGGTATAGGGTCTGGGAGTAAGTTGTGACCTGGAGTGGGGTATGTGCAGAGGATTTGTGTGTTGACCTGCGACAGGAGGAAGTGGTTACCTGGGGGCAGAGAGCTGGGGTGTGGGAGCTGGGGTGTGGGAGGGGGTGGAGTGCCAGAGGCAACTCTGTCTGGGAGGTGCTTACCTAGGCATATCCCAGGCAGCAGCCCCTAAGGCAGGCTCCCTGCCTGCCGCAGCCCCATGTCACTCAAAATGGTCAACTACTCCATATGGCTCTCTGTGCCACACATGGGGGGAGGCACTTCATGTGCTGCCCCCAGCCCTAGCACAATCTCTCAGCATCCATTGGCCAGTTGCCAGTCAATAGGAACTGAGAGATTGTGCTGGGAGCAGGGCAACACATGAAGCCTCCATCCTCCCTCCCCTGGCACAGAGAGCCACTTGGAGCAGCTGACATATTGTGGGGCTGCTCCATGCTTGACGGCCTTGAGGGGTGGGACACAGGCCAGAGTGAAAGTTTGTAATTCTGGTGTTTGTAACTCTGAGGTTAAACTGTACTGAATTTAGCTATGAGTTTATAAAGCACTATACACATTAACTGTGCTACAGAAATAAGAATTCGTATGTATCAACAATCAGTGGCAGTACAAGCTTCCCTGCACTGCTCTCCTCTCATCAGTATTATAAGAACTGTTCTCGAAGGTATCACTTCCAAAGATGAGAGAGTGGTTCTGACAAGGGTCATGCACATCTGCATAAACCTCAGTGCACATAACAAAATTTATTCTGCACATGAATGGAAAAAAATAGAGGGAACACTGTGAAAGACCACTGCAGAAACTGGAAAATGTGTACTGAATGAAGCAGAAAGAGAGGGGATGGTCCTATGGTTAAGGCAGCTGAATGCTACCTAGAGAACTGAATTCTACTCTTGCCTCTGCCAAAAAGTGACTAAGGGACACTATGCAAGTCACTTAAACCAAACTTTTCACAAGTAATCACTAACTGCGTGTCTCAATTTCAGAGTGTCTCACTGGAGACCTGCAGTCTGATTTGCTTAAGTGCTAAGAACTCATAGCTGCAACTGAAGTCAATGACAGTTGTGCTTGGAATAGTTGAATTACACCAGAATTACAAACTTTCTCTCTGGCCTGTGTCCCTCCCCTCAAGGCCGTCAAGCATGGAGCAGCCCCACAATATGTCAGCTGCTCCAAGTGGCTCTCTGTGCCAGGGGAGGGAGGGTGGAGGCTTCATGTGTTGCCCTGCTCCCAGCACAATCTCTCAGTTCCTATTGACTGACAACTGGCCAATGGATGCTGAGAGATTGTGCTAGGGCTGGGGGCAGCACATGAAGTGCCTCCCCCCATGTGTGGCTACATACTACTAACCATGCTGAAAAACAATTGGTCCTAGGTATCTCAAAATGGGCACCCAAAAGTTTTTTATGCAAACTATTAGTCTACTAAAAACTATACATCACACACACACACACACACAAAAACCAGTTAAAAGGAACATTTTTAAGGTTGCAAAAAAAAAAATCAAGAAAACTAGGAAATACCAGAATCAAAGTTCCTTGTGCAAACGTAATGCAGGTTCCTTGTATGTATGGATTAAGAGACTATTTCCCCTTCCTCACCACTATACCCTCTATCTTATTCAGCACTCAGAATGGATGATGCTCTCTTAATGGCCAACTTTTCAATATTGTTTCTCCTCATTGGTCAGCATATGTGGTCCCATGCTGTGTTTACTGCACACTTTTCAAATCTTGCCCCGAAGAAAGAATTGTTCATGTCCTATAGGCTTTTCTATGGTCCTCAGCACTACAGCATTTGAATATTTTACAAGCACTAATGAATTTATTTTCACAGCAAACGCTGGAGTTATGGGGATTTAATCCATTTTACAGACAAACAATCACAGAGAGATTAAGATCTAAATTATCCACTAATTCCAATTTGCAAGGTTCTTTAGGATACATTCCAGCCTATATTAGAGATGTAAAATCCAGTTTAAAAGGTTAGCAGGTTAAACTACTGCTCTTACCCACAGCACCGTGTGGTAGACCAGCAACTGGGCAGGGGTTGCTTGGCAGGGCACCAGTTAACCAGTAAGCATGCCAGTAAGGCAATGCTTACTGGGTAACCTGTTACCTATTCACATCCCTATCCTATATGCTTTAGGATGCTGACAATTGCATACTAGGCTTATATTCACACAGCATTTGGTTTAATTTGTATCAGTAAAGATTGAGATATACACCTGAAGAAGTCTGAAAGATTAGAACATATCAGCAACCTCTGTTCTACATTCCATTAGGACAAAATAGATTGACAAGGGGAAAAAAAAGTAAGACTTATTTTATAAGGATAAAACATTGTCAAGTATCAGAGGGGCAGCCGTGTTAGTCTGAATCTGCAAAGGCGGTGAGGAGTCCTGTGGCACCTTCATCTGTGGAACTGTTCATCTTCAAGTTTGACACAATCAACTCAGGATTAAACAAAGACTGTGAATGGCTTGCTAATTACAAAAGCAGCTTCTCCTCTCTTGGAATTCACACCTCCAGATCAGTTACTAGAAGTGGGCCTCATCCTCCCTGATTGGATCCACCTCGTCATCTCCAGCCTAATTCTGGCCTGTATATTTATACTGCCTCTGAAAATTTCCACTGCATGCATCTGACGAAGTGGGTCTTTGCCCACGAAAGCTTATGCTCCCCACTCTGGTTAGTCTGTAAGGTGCCACAGGACTCCTCACCGCCAAAACATTTTGTGAATCACTAGTGTCCTCTACTGGTCAGTTACATTTTGTTCTTGCTATTTCAGATGATAGTCTACAATCTAAACAAAATGACCAGAAGTGCCTATTTAACAAAAAAACAAAACAAAAAAACCCAATGGGAAAAGCTTGACATCTATGAGAAATCAAATTGGAAAGGTTAGTCATTAAAATGGCCACATAAAGAAAGATCTTAAGGCTGTACTAGTGACATAGCTATATTAAAGGGTAAAATATACAAATTGAGTTAAAGGCATTTTTGTAAGATATAAGATAACTTTCTGTCTTGAAGCAAATTCTCAAGAATTATTTGTGAAGAGTTATCAATTCATATATTTCAATTCAGTTTTATGCTGCTGACATTCTAGGACAGTGGTTTTCAAACTTTTTTTTCATAACCCAAGAAAGAAAATTGTTGATGGCCGTGACAACATAATTTGACTGGAGTATGGGCTCAGGGGTAGAGCTGAGGATGAGAGCTTTGGGGAGTAGAAGGGGGCTCCAGCTCTGGGGGGGGGGCAAGGGGAAATCAGGACTGGGGTAGGAGGAGCCTAATTTGAGCAGCTCCCAGTCAGTGGTGCAGTGGGGGTGCTAAGGCAGGCTTCCTGCCTCTCCTGGGACTGCAGATTATACTGTCTCCTAGAACCAGCCTGCAGCAGATTCCTGGCCAATGGGAGTGCCGAGGTAGTGCTCAAGGCAGCCGCAGTGTGCGGAGTCCTGTGCCTCTCTACCCAGCCCTCAGGAGCCGAGCCTGCTGCTGGCTGCTTCCGGGGTGCAGACAGTCTGTGGTGCTATGGGAGGCAAATAGCTTGCCTTAGCACCCCTCAATGGTCACCTGATCACTCTGCAGCAACGAGAGAGAGTGTCTGAAATTTCATGACTCAGTACTGGTCACGACCCATAGTTGAAAACCACTGTTCTAGGAGATAACTAATGTACAGAAGCATGTGCACAATCAATGTGTGTGATATTTTTCTTCTTGGGCTACAAGCAAATATCAATAACATCTTCAGAAATGTTTTGCACATATTAAGGGAGCAAACTATGAAATGGCTAATTGGATTTTTGAGTATGCAAATATTAAGTAATTCATTTTTGATCCAAAAAACTCTATGGATTGTTGGGCAATACTGAACGGGGATGTTAAAATGTTTGTGTAAACATGTAAGCACCGAATTTTTTAATGCTTATACGTTTACACATGAGGGACAGATAGGAACCAGTGCTCACTGCACCCACCCAGCTCAAGCCTGTCCCCCTGTGCTGCTGCCTCTGTGGGAAGTGCCTCCACAAGAGCTGGCTCCCTACGAACACTGGCTCCCCTCCACCCCCGCATCTGATACAGAGGCAGCAGGGGGAGGTGGGGATGGCATGTAACCATGACGGTTATCTGTGATGATGGATACACTGATATAGAAAGGTACTTGTAGATTTAAAGTTAGCAGTAACACAAGTATATCATGGGTTATAAAAGAAACCTTAAATGGGACAATGTTTAGATAAGAAAATGACAAATTATAACAGTGTATTTATCATGTTATGATTAGGGCCCATCTGGAGAACGGCCTCTAGTTTTCAACACCACGCCTGACTAGAAAATACACAAACTCTGGAGAAGATTGAGAGAACTATTACTAAATTTGTCAAAACTATGGAAACTCCAGCTATAGCATCAGGCAGAAGAAACTAAGCTAACCCACTAATTTCTTAGTTGTAAAGTGAGTTTTATTGCAATGCACCTAAAAAGGAATCACATAAACTTGAGGAAGAACTATTAAAACAAGCAGCAAAAGAAAAACTTGTGAAATTTACACAGGAGGTAGAATGGCACTCTTAAAGATCCATCAACATGATTCTTTGAAGATGACACCAATGAGCACCACACATCTGTAACTTTTACTTATGCCAAATTTTTCACACTGAAACTACAACTTTAAAATGCTATACTTTATGCATAACTTATTTTTAAAAAACATTCGGACCTAGGTGATGGTAAATATGAGGATGAATCTGGGCCACAAGAAAAAAAATGTGTCTGGGATTTCTGCAGAATTGGTATTAGGATTGAATGCTATAATTAAGTTCTCTCAGATGTTTAGCAGCCTCTTTTGGACTAGTGTTTCTGCTTTACCTTTGGCAATGATATGAGAAACACAATTTGGCAATCCAGAATATAAATGGACAAAGGAACATATAACTGATTGATTTGTAGTTTAAACTGCCTATTATAAAGAAAGAAAACCAGCAGAATGTCATCTATACCTCAGTTGAATTTTAGAAAACAAAGAAAATTCCAATATATTCTTTTTTAATGGACAATTTGATTCCCTCTATACTGAACCTGAGTATAAAAAGATTATGTAATCTAACAAATTTATATTAAATCTCTAACAATCCAAGCACAGGATATAGGACTATAGCTTAGATATGGTGATAGCCCCCAGAGACTTGTAATGGATATTAACTTCACCTGATCACTAAATCCCCTAGAAGTATTTTTTAATACAGGTCAAAACTGGAAGTTAACAAAGGAAAGTATGTATTTAGATAGTTTTAAGCAGTATCCTCCTTTTTGGGTCAGCAAATCAACCAAACCAATTTTCTCTGAAGGAATTCACAGAAAAGCCCGAATAAAACTTTTTAGATTGTGATTAGGGATGTTAAATTTAGATTAACTGGCTAACTGAATAGTCGATGCAATTTGCATCAACTATCTGATTAGTCAATAAGGGCACCTCCTCCTTTGAAGTGTACCAACAGCCCCAGGGCTGTTGCTACGCTTCAACAGCAAAAGCGTTGTGGGAAGTACAGTTGTGGGTCACTGCCCTGTGCTCCCTGCAGAGTTTCAAAGCAGCAGTGCGGCATGGAGCCTGGGGTCAGATGGAGACTAAGAGTCCCCAGCTGACCCAAAGCTCCATGCCACGCTGCTGCTTTGAAATGTTATGGAGAGCCTGGCGTCAGGCTACATGCAGCATTTCAAAGCATCAGTGACACATGGAAGTCCCCAGCTGACCCTGCACTCCATGCCATGCTGCCGCTTTGAAACGCTAAATGGGGCGCTTCAAAGCAGCAGTGCTGCGTAGAGCCCAGGGTCTGTCCCCAGGCTCAATGTGGTGCTGCTGCTGCTGCTTTGAAGCACTCCCATCTCTCCCCCTTGCTGCCTCTATCAGAAAGAGGCAGCAAGGGGGGGGGGGGGGGGGGGGGGGGGAGAGGAAGTGACTAGTCAACTAGTGCTGTTTGTTTCTGTTGTCATCTGGGAAGTACATTTGATCAAATATACTAGTTGTTACTGTTTCTCCTTCCCAACACATAGAATACTAGAACTTGAAGGGACCTCAAGAAATGATCAATTCCAGTCCCCTGCCCTCATGGCAGGACCAAGCACTGTCTAGATCGGGGTGGTGAATCTTTTTTGGGTCCAAGGCCACTGACCCACAGAAAAATCAGTTGAAGGCTTCACACAAAACACCCCTCACTGACATGACACCCGACTGAGAAGGAGAAAGACACTCCCCACATTTTTCTTGCACACCAGAGCTTGTGGGGCCCAGCCTTGTAGAGTTTGTGTGCTCCAGCACTGTTGCGGGGCAGTTGAGGGGCTGGAACGCCAGCACAACCTCCCCAATGCAGGCGGGAGTCTTGAGCTTCAGGGGCCAGATCCAGGCAAGCTGGGGGCCGCATCTGGCTGCTAGGTCTGAGGTTCCCCACCCCTGGTCTAAATCATCCCTAATAAATATTTATATAAACTGCTATTAAATATCTCCAGTGAT
This sequence comes from Apalone spinifera, assembly GCA_030068395.1. NCBI lineage: Eukaryota > Metazoa > Chordata > Testudines > Trionychidae > Apalone > Apalone spinifera. The sequence continues at coordinate 71,469,502 of JANRFK010001234.1, forward strand.
GGAGATTCCACAACCTTCCTAGGCAAATTATTCCAGTGCTTCCTGAGAGTTAGGAAGTTTTTCCTAATGTCCAATCTAAACCTCCCTTGCTGCAATTTAAGCCCATTGCTTCTTGACCTCTAACATAGGACAATGAGAACAATTTTCCTCCCTCCCCCTTGTAACACCCTTTTAGATACTTGAAAACTGCTATGTCGTCTCCTTTCAGTCTTCTCTTTTCTAAACTAAACAAACCCAATTCTTTCAGTCTTCCCTCATAGCTCATGTTTTCTAGGCCTCTAATCATTTTTGTTACTCTTCTCTGGACCTTCTTCAATTTTTCCACGTTTCTTGAAATGCGATGCCCAGAACTGGTCACAATGCTCCAACTGAGGCCTAATCAGTGCAGAGTAGAGCGGAAGAATGACTTCTCATGTCTTGCTCAAAACACTTCTGTTAATGCACCCCATCTTAAGCAGGCATACCCCGATATGAATTTTGACATATACATTAACAAATAATTATATCTACTTTGATTGCAAGTAATTATAAACTAAATTCTGTACTTTTATGCAACGTTTAAAATTATTTTACTATTTGATCAGCTGTAGCAATACCCTATTACACTTTAAACTGGATTCATGTTTGTCACTAAAATGAGTTAGTACATAGAGGTTCAATATAATGGGACAAGCAGAGAACTACAGATATTGAAAAGGATGACTGATTATACGCTTAGTTATTTATGATTCAGTTTATGTCATAATATTTATTCTCTGTACATAGCAAAATACTTAATGGGTCCCCTTGTAATTATATAGATATTTTTTATACATGTCTCGTCTTTATACATACCTTGTCTTAAAAGGAGGGGAAACCATAATACATGTTGAGTTAGATTAGTTTACTTAATCTTCCATCCAGAACTGAGAGTACATTAACAGATTTAAACAGAAGCTGTTTCCCTCAAGCAGAAAAGTTTTACGAGGAAAAAGAAGCCATACTGTTTAAAATCCATTTCATATATTAAAAAAATAACTGTTTAGTCAAAGTAAGATGATATTTAGGGATGTCAGAATATGTTTAAATTAACTGTGCAACCATTGACATTTTCAGCAGTTACATGCTTACACACAGGAGGTTGGGGGACTTTGACAGCCTGTCCCCTTCCCACCACATTGCTGCCTCTGATAGAGGCAGCAGTGCAGGGGGGGCAGTTGGCTCCCTGGGAGCTGATACGCGTGACTCATCAGTTAATCATGTACAGGATTACACTTTCACATCCCTAGATGATATATTTCTCTTACAAATGTATATTCATACTGTATGTTCAGAAACTGAGAGATGGAGGCCATACAAGTATCTAAGATATTATTTCACACTTTTGCCCAATTACATGTGGCTATCGCTGTTATTGAAATAATATTTATTCTGGCCTTAATAGAATAAACATTTAAAAAAAACTGAAGAGAAACTTCAAGTGCTGCCTTACTAAATTGTCAGCAATTTAATAGTGGCCTATCTGGTACTAAGCTGCCTTTCCTGCTACACTGATCCAAATCATGTGTTTTAACTTACCAGATTCTCTCTTTCAATCCTTTGCTGCTCCTTCTGCCTGTTGAGGGCACTATGGTATAACTTAGGCGGCAGGCTATCAGGTTTCTTCAGAGTGGCACTTTTGCTCCTTGGCTTTTCAGATTGTCTGGACAGTTCTTTTAATAGCCTTTGGTTTTCCCGATCAATTTGTCTTACTTTCTCATTTGTGAAAGAGTAATTTTTCCTTGACCCTGGAGATGGCTGATCAATGACCAGTTGTTGCTGTTCCTTTTTCTCCAAATGTAGAAAAGCTTTAAAAACATAAAAACAAAACACACACACTCAGATGAAAGACACCACATGCAAATTATTTTATATTACTATGATCTATTTACAGACCTAGGAAAAATAAGTCAGAATTTTTCTACACATGGACCTGCAATTCAGCATTTAGATACCTGTAATAAGTGGCCTTATGTTCATTACTCTCAAGCACCATCACCGCATTTAATTTAATAGGAGCTGCCTGGAACATCTGCAAGTCATGCCACTTGTTCAGCTAGAAAATGTTAGCCATCATGTTTTCTTCTCTGAGAACCTGTGGCTGAAAGGTGCTAAGCACCTAAAACTCTCAGGCTAGTTATAAGATGCTGTTAGTCTATTTGTTGTTTTTTAAGTTTTTCCTGTTACAGATCAACTCGGCTACTCCTCTGAAGCTTTCAATATTCAAATGAGCCATCAGTATGTAAATACACACAATCATAGGCATGTGCAGCACATTTCATTAGGGTGTGCATCCAAAGATTTTTTTTTAAATGTACTTTGACTCCCATTAGCCACACCTCTGACCCCTATTGGCCACGCCTCTGGAGGTAACACTGATGGACACATGACCAGATGGACACATGACCAGAAGTAAAAGGTGTCATGTGATCCCCCTCTAAGGACTTTTCCCACCATCCTTCTACCAATAGGGATTAGTTTAGCCCTCCCCCAAATCTCCCTCATGCAACTATCCTGCAATTGCATTACCCCAATGTGTGTGACATTAAGTTGGGGGCGGAGAGGCTGGGGGAAGTGTTCTCTCTAAGAGTTTCCTCCCATGAGCAGAA
>JANRFK010001234.1:71473930-71508099 GCA_030068395.1 Apalone spinifera
TGGACCTTTGGTCTGACCCGGTACGGCCATTCTTATGTTCTTATGTAACATAAGCCTCACAGAAGTTTTCTAGCAGTTGTAATACAATTTCAGGAAGACCCGGGCTAGAAACTACGCATGGATCTCTGCCCCGATTGTGATTCCTTCCCTATTGCACTTTTTAGAAATACAAGCAGTTGCCTTTGTGAGGAATACAAGAACTAGGAAGAGAAATAAAAACACATTTCCTGAAGATTACCATGAATTTGGTACAAGGCTCCCAAATAGAAGGGCTTTATAAAGTGGTCTTTGTTGGGGAAGAGAGAAATAAGCAAGTAAGTGTATGGCCACTTAAAAACAAATAATGGAGAAAAAGAGACATGAACCTGGACTGGAACTATTAAAATAGTCAGTAAACAGAATTTTAAAGAAAGAGATGTGACAGCACAGAACAAAAATCAAGAATGAAAACATAGATTTCTCACCTCAGAGTACTTCAATATGCCAAGGAATATCTGGCATTTTCAAATGGGCAGTTTCTTGTATCAGAAATATTTGGTTCAAAGATAAAAGGTAATTGACAATAAAGGCCAAGCCTCTCAAAAATTATTATTGGGTGCCTGGCATGATGCCATTACACACAACTCCAAGGAGAATGATTTTCAGCAAATGCTGAGCACTATCTTTGTAAGAAATCAGGCTCCTTTAAGTATTTCAAATTAGGTTCTCAAAACCTAAGAGTGATCCCAAGTCACTTTTGGAAAACTTGGCCTAAGTGCTAACCCTAACAAAGAGCCAGAAAAGCTTTTTGTCAAATCCAAACAGTTCTCATAGGAACAATTAAACTCGATCACCAGAAGAACCTCCAATAAATATAAGAATTTAACTTCAGCAACACTATCTGCAATATACAGGTCACATCAGGAAAGACAGTTTAGTCAGTCTGTCAAGATAGTATGCAAATTACCAATATTTTGTCTTCACCAGTTATACATATAAACTACAATATAAAACTGGTGAAGACCTAGTGTGTATATAACACATTAATAAGCCTTAAACATCTTGACAACGTAGCACTTCATTTATAACAGAAGTGCACTTATTTACCAAAGTCATTCAAAGATACAGATCTGGGATATGACTCAACCAGATAAACCTATATAAACCAAAAAAGAACAAAGTATACCTATGCTACATGATTAATGTAGCAAAAACAAAGTGGCAGTGCTCCTCCTTAACAGTATCAAACATATCCCTACAGGACCATGAGGAACAAAAGCCGAAGAACATGAAGGTACTTGGAAGAGAGATGCTAGTAATTTGGAAAACAGTTTGTAAAAGAGATGTTACATTGGTGGTGCATGACACACAAACACCAGCTTTATTACCCAAATGATTTCACCTACTGCTCCTTATCCCCCGATAGCCATACTTCCTTTGTTTTCATAAGGTAGGCAAGGTCAAAATCAGGTTACTGTGAAAAAGTTTTTAATGGATTTCCCACCATTGTGTTGGGAGTTTCTAAACTTCTGGCAATGCAATCTCTCAGAAGAGACTATTCAGCCCCTGAATACTTTGTTACTGATGATTTCACACACTTTTCACTCAAGAACAAAGTGTTATTAGTCTATTGCTCAAACTCCATTTTAGTATTTTCAGTTCCATCTCTTACCACACTGCTCCAGTCATATGGTACCTTCAATTCCTTGCTCAGAGATTAGCAATTACTGGTCTAGGGTTGCTGGATGGGGGACACCACACTGCTGCTGCTTAATTGTTACATTTTCCAAACAAGTACCCTCATGATTTCTCTCAAGTTGCCTCTTCTGTTTGGGATGTGTTTCCTAAAAATATATGCAAAGCTACCTCATTATCAATCTTCATATACCCTCTCAAAATTTTTGCTGAGATGCTTATAAAACACCTGACAACAGTTAGGCTATGATATGCGGAGATTGACCTATCACAGTGACCAATACCGTTTCCTTGTACTCCCTCACCTCTGTCTGTATCCATCTGTTGTCTATTGTCTTGTATTTCATTTGTAAGCTTTTTCAGGCTAGGACCATCTTTGATTATGGTAATACAAGTAGCACCATTAACACACGGGACTCTTTACTTCATTCCCTAATTGGTATGGCAGAACACAATAAAGTTACATAACAGGTCACAATACACCCCAAAGATGGCCATACTCCAATGGAGAGTAACAATTCCTCCATATAAGTTAATAAACTTCATCAAGCACTCTGAGATCCTTAGAGGTCAATATGCATAATTCTCATTACTTCACTTTTCTTCTTCCATAACATATTTCTTTACTGTTGTGATAAACTCTTAAAATCATAAGGAGTGTAGTAGTGATAAAAAATAATGAAGGTATGATGTCTCATTTAACTTAGCACTAGTCTGTAATGGAGGAGCCAACAAGCCTCTCAATCAACTGTTTACATGGAAGTGCTGTGAAGGAGCTACATCATATACTGATGAGGCAGTGGCATGCAACTTCTACAGCACAGAGTTGGACTGGCATCTTTCTAGGAACTCTGATGCAATCAATACTACAAGTAGTAGAGTATAGCATGACCAGTATAAATTTATTCACAATATGGCTGTGACGGGGGCGAGGGGACCTGGCCTTGAAGCCCCCACTGGAGGCTTATGGCTTTGCCACACCCTACCCCAGAAGAGAAGCAACAGAGAGGTCCTAAAAGGAGGCTAGAGTGGCTGCAGGGAGAAACACCAAATCAGTGGCCAGGAAGGCCCTATAAAAGGAGCTGGAGACCAGCAGTCAGGGTGTGTCTAGACTACAGGGTTTTTTCGAAAAAAGTGGCCTTTCGAAAAAACTTCCCCTGTGTCTAGACTGCTGCTGCGTTTTTAAAAGTAAATCGAAAGAACATGGCAGCTTTTTCAACAGCGGAAAACCTCGTTTTATGAGGAAGAACGCCTTTTTTCAAAAGTGCTCTTTTGAAAAAAGGCAATATGTAATGCAAACTGTGCTTTTTTGAAACTGCCTGGGTGCTGTCTTTCGAAAAAGCGGCTTGCTTTCTCGAAAGTACTGGTTGTAGTCTAGATGCTCTTTTTGAAAATATCTTTCGAAAAAGCCTCTTTTGAAAGAGGCTTGCAGTCTAGATGTAGTCTCAGTGTCTCAGGAGCCTTCAAGATGTGCAGACTGACAGGCTGGCTGAGGGAGCGGCAGCACTGCAGACAGCTCCATGGGGAGAGCTGGATGGAGAGGAATCAACATGTTGAGACTATGAGATGAAACCCTGAGATAAGGATGAGGAATCTCTCTCCAGGAAGGGAAGCCTTGAAGGCACCACTTTCTCTGAGTGGGGAACAGGCTAAGAGGGACACTGGTAGCGGGCACCAAGATGGGTCCCTATTAGATGTGTACCCCAGAAGGGGTTCTTTGATATACACAGGATGTGACTCAGCCAGAGTGCTGAGTTGCCGAAAAGGCTTTTGGATGATGGACTGAGAGAGTGCAGGCACACACATTCAACCAGAGCAGAGGTGGCTCATGGGAGCTGATTGCCACCCCATTACAATGGCTGATGGTGTAACCTGCACAAAGAAATACAACTGGGTTAAAAATTTCACAATTAGTTCTCCCATTGATAGTTGCTACATGACAGCATGAGCCACTGTATCAGACTGTACATTCAATCTACTTAATTTAAGAAGAAATAAAATAACCTCAAAGCTCTTTCCTAACGTAAGTTTTGAACATATCTATACTATGATAAGCAGCACTTACACATCTCAACCCTTCATTGATTGAAGCCTCTACACAGAGAGCATCTTCTAACTGAGAGTGCCTTAGTCTCTTGAAATGGGTAAATTATCCCAGTCTTGTTCTCTTATAAAGTCCCTATGAAGCACAGTAAAGATGAAATATTTAGTCAAGCAAAAATACATACATGTTTCCTATTGAGAGCAAAACTTTAGCATCCTTAGCACTACAAATTAAATGCTTGTGTCTACCCAATCAGATAATACATCAGAATCTATTACACCTCACTAAACTGCACTAAAAATAAATACAAAAAGGAACTAACAAGTAAAGTACAGAAGCAGAGTTGATTAGGGTGATACCATGTTCCCATAGTTCAACTGGTGATAGAAGAAACTTATCACTTCCCTTCCCACCTCTTGATACGTGTTCTGTACACTCTCCCTGAAGGTCTGGTACTGGCTAGATAGACTTTTGGTTTTACCCAGTATGGCAGTTCTTATGATTGTGTTTATTCAAGTAGCTAATAATTTATCAGAATATTTAATAAGATATGGCAGATGACATTTAACCAGATCAAACTGCAAGTTATTACAAGTACAGTGATGTGCCCACTCACTGCTCTTTTCCTCATCTTCATTCTCTGACAGCATAGCTACACAGCAGCGTTATTTTGGAATAACATCAGTTATGATGAAATAACGTAGTGCAGGTCTACACAGCAAGCCCATTATTTCAAAATACATTCAAAATAACAAGCTTCTTACACTGACTTCTGTAAACCTCACAGTATGAGGAGTAAGGGAAGTCAGGAGAAGAGTGCTCTATTTCAAAATAAGTGCTGTGTAGACGTGCCCAAAGTCGAAATAAGCCATTTCAACTTAAGCTACGCAACTGACACAGCTCAAGTTGCATAGTTTATTTTGAGTTTAATCCTGCTGTGTAGACATATTCTGAATGACTATCTACTATTTTATACTATACAGACCAGTGGGGGAAAGTTTGATCTAGAGCTCAAATCCATCACACCAATGACAGTGGGTAAACCCCTACTTCAAATAGCATTTTGTAAGGCAAGGGTCCAGTTGTACTAAATCCATTGCAAGATCACAGATGAAGGCCTAGGTTATCACCAGAGTAATGTCCTTTGTTATATGACTGCCAATAGGTAGAAATATAAAAACCATAGCTTTGTTCCTTGGGGGTAAAGAGGAAGGAGAAAATATTACTCAAAAGGTGGAAATTATAGGTGTGATGATGGAACTAGCAAAGGGAATTCTCTGGTTGAGAGATTTTGATAGAAAAATGAAATGTGGAATATTACAGTGTTTATGTTTACACCTCTACAAAACACATAATGGATCATGAAATCTGGTCTTTTGTGTGCTTTTCCTCCTATACAGGTTGAACCTCTGTGGTCTGGGATTCTCTGGTCTGGCAACATTAATGGTCTGGAAGGATGTTGATGGACTAGAGAGCTCCAGCACAGAGGTTGCCAGTGGCTGGGAGCAAAGCCAGACATGGCACCAGAACCCACAGCTGATGGGGCTAGGAAGGCAGCAGGGGTATCAGAGCTTGTACGTGGTGGTGGCAGTGAGTAAGGATATTAAAATGCAGTTAATTGATTAGTTGACAGGCACTTCCGCATTCCTCCTTTGAAATGTACAAGACCCTTGTGGCTTCCTGTACAAGCCCTGCTGGGGCTCTTGTAAATTTCAAAGGAGGAATGTGATACTCCGCTTAAAGCCTGGGGCCAGTGGGAAGTCCCAGTGACTCTGGGCTGCACTTGGGTACCTGCTTTGAAATACACAAGAATCCCCAGTGGGGGCTCTTGTGCATTTCAAAGCCATTGAGCCCAGGGTCAGTGGGGGACTCACAGCCCTGCTGACCCCAGGCTCCATGCTATACTGCATATTGCTAGGAGTCCCCAGCTGACCCCGGGTTTTCCGTGGCACTTCCTTGGAACCTGGGGTCAACTGGGGACTCCCAAGCTGATCCCGGGTTCTGGGGAAATGATCATCAGCTGTGCATGGGCTGCCCCTTTAAAATGCCACAAATGCTTATTGGATAGTTGACCAGTTGACTAGTCTTTTACATCCTTAGTGGTGAGCAGAGCTTGCAGTGGGTTGGAAAGCCAGTGGAGCCTCGAGTCCACAGGGCAAAGGGGCCACAGCCAGCAAGGCCAGAAAGGGGGAGGGCTCCAGAGCCCACCGCCAATGGGGCTGCAAGTATTGGAACAGAGCCAGGAAGCCCAAGGGAAGTGGAGCCAGGTAGCTGGGGAGATGAGCCCAGAGAAGAGGCTGGTCCCATCCAACCCCACCAGACCTTCCCTGGTCTGGAAAACTCCCAGAAAAGTACACAATCTGCTCTATACAAATTTCAAAGGGGAGACCAGTATTTCTCAAATTGGGGATCTTACCCAAAAGGGAGTTGCAAGGTGATTACAAGGTTATTAACTGGGATTGCAGTACTGCTGCCCTTACTTCTGAGCTGCCTACAGAGTTGGGTGGCTAGAGAGTGGTGGCTTCTGAAGGCCCAGCTTTGCAGGCAACAGCGTAGAAAGCTGGCAATACCATATCATGCCATCCTTACATCTGCACTGCTACTGCTGGTGGCTCTGCCTTCAGAGCTGGGATCCCAGCCAGCAGACAAACGCAGAAGTAAAGGATAACAGTACTCTCCCTATATCAACCTTGTGATCCCCCACAACTCCTTTTTGGATCAGGATCCCTATAATTACAACACTGCAACATTATAACCAGGTCTCGACAATCTATGTAATCTACTTGCTCGTAGCGAGTAGATTACATCCCGGAAGAGCCGGGTTCGGACGATCTGCGCATCGCAGAACACTGGACAGTGCGACTGGCGGGCGAGGTACACCAAGCCCTGATTATAACACTGCAACATTTCAGATGCAATAGCTGAAATAATGAAATTTATTATTTTTTAAAATCCTATGACCATGGATTGTCCAAATTGACCAAAATGGACCATTTTGGTAAGACAGACATAAATACTCATAAAACATTGATTTTACTATCCTCACAATATCCGTGTGGTATCAACTCCTGCCCCCGCCTCCCCAATTTAGTAATATGATCATAATTGTATAGAAAGTCTGTAGCAGATCCAACTATACAAACCAGACCACCTCAATGCCAGTACAGGGCTTTAAACACAAAAATACCACCCTTTACATGGGAAAGAACTGAATGGAAAGGGTGCAAAGAAATGGAATGCTAAATAGTAAACTACTAACGCTAGAGTAAAAATGAAAGAGAGATGTAAGGGAATGCATTTAATTTCAAGACAACACTGTGAAGATTCATTGAGAAGCTGCAAGATCATTTTTTCCATAACATGATCCACAGGGAGATTTTTTTGATAGACCTGTTATTAATTGACAAAAATTAAACCTATTAAAAAGGCAGCTAGCTATCACACTGGCCAGTCAGCATGGCCTCAAAATGCCAGACTCTCTTCTAATCCCTGACCAATTAATCAAAAGTTATTTGCCTTGTATCATGCCCCAAAGGTCACCAAATTCTGGCTTTGGTGGACAGCAGACATTCTAGAGATCATATTCCCTTCCGTTCACTTCCCTCTCCAAAGTTCACCCATAAAGACTTACAGGGATTTTCTACAAACAGAAACTATGCCTGTTTAACTAGTGCAACATTGTACTGATTGTTAAAACACCGTAACTGTAATTGTAGAACAGGCCTTGCAAAATAATACTAGTGCTTAGATCTGAGAAACGCATGTATACTACACACTTAATGACAGATTAAACACACAGTCCTACATAAACACTTGATGCTATCAGTCTAAATCCTACTTCCTGAAAATATTTGTTTGATTTATTAAAAGACAATTGATTTTATGTGCATCAATGAGAAAAAGGAAATACATTTCTGAATAAGCCTTGCATGATAAAACACCTTTAAAAACAAAATTGATGTTTATTCATTTATCTTACACAGAAGACCATAAAATCCCTTCAGACATCAGAAAATATGCATTTTTAGGGAGGCCTAAAATTCTCTTTTACAATTTAAGAAGAGATCCTAAAGTTTTTAGTAGTTCAAAATAGGAAGACAGTTTTCATAAAGTAACCTGATGAATTCCCTTTTACCTCCAAGTCTGCAACCTAATCTGATGACAGTGATTTCTAAATCTAAGAGCATAATACGTTTTTTAAAAGTCTATTTAAATCTGAATGGGATTAAAGGAAGGTTACTCTTGCTGAACAGACTCAAACCACCATCGTCCAGTAAACGCACTTCCTCAGCATGGATAGGATGGAACATCTATCATATAATCGAATGGAGAAGCCCTATGAATAAATCTTGAACATTTGATTATGAAAAGATAAATTTTGTGTTCTGGAGAAAAAACCATAGCAAAGGGTGTAAACAGCTGCAATGTGTTCAGCTGAATGTAGTGGTCAAATTTGCACCACTGTACCATCATTATCTTCCATAACAGTTTGTTTGAAACAAGTGGATCTTTAAGTTAGATAATGATTCTAAGCTCAGTTAGTGAATTATGAATAAGGTATGTATAATCCCTATTTTACAGATGAAGTATCTGAAACGCAGGATAAATTAAATGACTTGCCAAAGGACATGTACCAAGTCATTGGCAACACCAAGGATAGATCCAGATCTCCCAACTAGTAGTCCAATACTCTATTCATGGCATCATTTTGTGTCCCATACAACAAGAACAGAAAATACACAAGAAAGAATTTATTCATTAATCTTTACAGCAAGCTGTCTTGTATCAAGACAGATACAAGACTAGTTTAACAGATAAGGACACAAACGGTTAAATTCTGATTTTATGCTCACTACTATTTCATTTATGCCCTATGACATTTCAGTGGAAATACTCCTGTCATTAGTCAGCATAAATTTTGACCTATAGAAAATCAAGTGACCTGCCTAAGGCCATAGAGTAAGTGAGTGGCATAGCTCCAGTCCTATGCTCAGTGTCTCCTTTATTTGTGTAATCTTAGTGCCTTTCAGTGACAACCAACACTCAATTTAAGTAGGGTCCAGAAAAGTAGCTCAAGAAAAATTCCCACAATTCCAAAATTAGTTGGGGGAACGGAGAGTAAATGTGGAAATTCTTTTTCAGATAATGCCAAAAGTATTCTTGCCTCTCGATTTTTTCCATAGGAAATAATAAAATAAGCTGTTTGATAAATCTGTTTCCAGATTACAACATAATGCAGCTCACACAGTCAGAGTTTCAAATTTTAAATGTAATACTTTAGCTCTTATTCTAATTTTCTATAAAATATGTAGATTAGTTTGACACAAAACCAAAATAGAAGTAATGTCCACGTGTGAAACTCTTATACAGGAAAACTACATATACTATACACTAGGCATGTGAACCAGTTACCTGCTACTTGGTGTGGCCCCCTGCCCACGGTCCGCCAAGGGCAAGGCCTGCCCCAGAGTTGCCAGCTCCCATCCCTGTGCAGGGGTCCCAGTTAAATGGGATTTTACATTCCTACTATGAACTCTGTAATATAAGTTGCAAAACCACAAGCACTGTCAGAATTAACACAGCTTCCCGATGAAGGGTAAGGGAAATGACATAAACCAATATAAATAATAGCTTAGTACATTTCTAAGTAGCATCAAGAGGCTTTAGTGAGGACTGGCCACCGCAGAGAGGTTGGGAGTTCCTGCAACAAAGAGCTTACAATCTCTAAATTTGGCCCCAACAATCGAAGACCCATTTTATATCAATCAGTAGATGAAGACCACCGGTCTGAATATCCAATTTTCCCCTCCCACCTAAGTTATGGGTTTATTTTTAAAAACTTTATTCAATGTTTTTCTTAAATATAATCAATTTCCTGTCACCTGTTCTCCTTCAGTAGCTAATGGCCTAAATTCTTCCTCATCCTGATATTTAAAATTTCATATAGTATGGACATGTTCTGTCCAGCACTGAAATGCTAAAGATAAACCTTACTGTCAATATGTCATAATGTTGAATTAGCATAATGACATCAGTACTGTATCATAATGGAATGCCGTAAGTAATCTCACCCTTAAACTCATTTTTGATGTCTTCTCAGAATTAATAATCTTGATTTTGAACCAACACAGCCCTAAGTTTTTATATGTGTTTTAGTACCCACTGCAGTTGCTGCAGAGATCCACAGACCAATCAGCTGGACCATCCAGAAAATATAAAAACAAACACTAAACTATGCAAACAAACCTCACATAAGATCACTAGACTTTAAAACAGGGGTGGGCAAACTTTTTGGCCTTAGGGCCACATTGGGCATGGAAGCTGTATGGAGAGCTGGGTGGTGGAGATTGTGCCTCCCTAAACAGCCAGATCTGGCCCTTCCACTGACTCTATCCAACCCCCTTCCCTTCTCCCTGACCTTCCCCAGAACCAACTGCCCTCATCTGCCTACCCATGCAATCCTCTGGAACACTCCCCCGACCCAATTACGCCACCCATAGCTATAACCACTCGCTCAGGAGTTGGGTTAACTCCTCCTGGCAAAACTATTCTGATCCCACTCCATGGCAGGAGCTCAGAGGCCAGGCTGAAGGGTCTGATGGGATGGATGTGGCCCACCATAATTTGCTCCCCTCTTCTCTAAAGGCATAGGGTTCTCAAAGGAGACAGCCCAGCTGCTAAATCACATAATGTTCATACTTTTAAAAATTATCCAGAAGATCTTTGCTGTCACAGAATTTGGTCTTGTCTGGAACCAATTATGTGAGACCATTCCGGACTAATAATCTATGACAGAATCTTGAATACAACCTAGAAACAAAAGAAATCAGTGCAGATATTAAGCACAGACTTTGAGTTCATACTAGCAAGCACCCTTCAGGAGGTGGGCAAATGCACTCTCCAAGCTGCAAACTGAAGGTAGGAAGTGGAAACTTAAGTCAAATTTTATCCTATACTGAACATTTTAAAAGATTAATTAGAGATATTAACCAATCTTTCTGATTGCAATTACATGAATCTATAAAGTTCCTGGAGGGATGTTAGATGGGGAAAAAGAAGAATTTCTTCTAACTTCTAATCAATATTCTCAGTCTGAGAATAAAATGATGAACTCTAGCTCATGCTTGGTTTATTATTTAAGGTTACAAATTGTTTTGAGGAAAAATATACGAAGCTAAGATTCTATAAGTAAGTGATGGGCAATGTAGGTAGTGAGTAGGCTGCATGAGTGGCCCTCCATCTCAGTGGGCCACAAGATTGCTGTAACCAATCTCTAGGATACTGTAATTTTGCCAATTGCGCTTGCAAACCTAGAATTTGCAGGATGTGCGGACTTAACCATAGAGGCTCTGACTGCAGCTGGAACACATGGCTCTCACATGCTGTATGCAATCTACACATACCTCACTTCACATGCTCTTGCTTTAAGTTAGGGATGTTAAATTTTGATTAATTAATTGAATAGTCAATGGGATTTCCATCAACTATTCAATTAGTCGATAAGGACTAGCACAGTGTTCTGCCTTTGAAATGTACAAGAGCCCCAGCAGGACTCCCCGCTGGTCCCGGACTCCATGAGGTATTTCAGTCTTTGAAATGCCCAAGAGTCCTGCTGGCCCCAGGCTCCATGTGGGGCTTCCACTTGAAAATGTACAAGAGCCCTAGCGGGGACTCATGTACATTTCAAAGTTGGAATGCCACTGCTGTGCCCCTACCCCCTCCAACGGAGCTGGATGGAACTGGATTTTAAGCTGGCTCCCCCCAGCACTCCCTCTTCTCCCCCTCTCCTCCTTGCTGCCTCTTTCTGATAGAAGCAGCAAGTGGGGGGAAGCGGCTAGCTGATTAGTGTGTCAACGATTCAATAAGCTCTTGCTTATCGGATAGTCAATTAGTTGCTTACAGCCCTACTTTAAGTGTGTCATTTTAGTAATACTAGTAGGAAAAATACTATGCAGATGGAAACCAGTGGAACCATGGGAAAGAGTAAACAAAATGTCTTGTGGCCCATATATAGAACCCCAATGGGCCACATGAGGCCCTTGGGCTGCAGGTTGCCCATCACGGTTTTAAGTCAACTAGAAACAACATTGTTGGTTGAGTGAAGCAAGACTCCTTTTCTTAACTTCATGGAATCTCTCTGTGTCACAACTTTAGAATACCACATCTAAGTAATTCTGGAATTTCAGAGAATGCCCCAGCACCAGTAGGCAGACCCCTCTTGAGTTTGGTGAAAATTGGAAAAGCTTAATTTAGAGGAAAATCACCCCCCAACACACACCTGGTAATGCCAGTAGAAAAAAATCCTTCTGGTACCTGCAACTACTGCTTACACACAACAATTCAAGCTGCCGTCTCTGATATGGGGAAACTGTCTTCTAGCATGGAGTCCAACAGAAACAAAGAGAGTCTTAGAAGGAGAGAATGGGGGAGACATAAATTGGAGGAGAGCTCAAGCACAAGGAACCACAAGGATAAGGCAGTGGTGGTGGGGAAAGCAAAATTATCGAAGTACTCTTGCTAAGTTAAGGAAGAAACATCTTGTTCTACCTGAAACAGAAACTATTGTTTAGCATTCCAAAGCACTTAATACAGAGTAGCTTCTGTATAAAATTTACATGATTTATAGAATGTACAGGACTGATTTTGTTCATAGGCTACTCCTCCAGAGATGGTAGGCCAACCCAGACAATCTGTTTACAATTGAGAAGCAGCAAGGTAACCTGGTATTTTAAAGAATCTTAAATGAAAAATACCAATCACCCTCTTCTGTTGAAAAAGACAAACTTTCTAAGGGAAAACTGAAACACGAAAACAATTTAATTAAAAAGTGTAATGTATATTCAAGGAGTGAGATGAAGCAGGAATGAACATCAGGATAAGTTCCATAGGAAAAAGGCTTATGCAGAAGATTATGAGTATAAATTCTAGAATATACACAATTAAAAACTGAGTTGAGGGGTCCCTTCACCTTGAAAGGTACTTTGAAACATGTGTTATCTGCTTATGCTAAACAATGATTCACACCCTACTTAGCTGTGACACTAAGTTTCCCAGATCTAAAGAGCCCATGTAAGCTCAAAAACTTGTCCATCTCACCAACAGAAGTTGACCCAATAAAAGATATTACCTCACCTACCTCATTGAAACTAAATCATTAGTAATTTAGATCGGTGATCTCCAACTTATTAAGCACAAGATCATTTTTTTAATTTAAGTGCAATCTGAGATCTACTTCAGACCAAAATAGCCTTGCGCCGGCCTCCTTCTCACCCCTTCTCTGAGGCCCTGCCCCTGCTCACTCTGTCCTCCCTCCCTCTCCCATCCTTCCCTCCCTTTCACCAGGCAGGGGCAGAAGGTTGGGGCACATGATCTGGTCTTGGGCTAAGGGATTATGGTTCCATCCAGCCCCAAATGGTGTTCTGATTTTATTTTTGTAAATACGGTCTCCCTAATGCAGTTGTCTACAACCTTTCTAAGCATGAGATCCCTTTTTGAATTTAAGTGCAATCCAAGATCTACCTCAAACCCAAATACCCTTGTCCCACCTCCTTTGTGCCCCTTCTGCAAGGCCCTGCCCCTGCTCACTCCATCCTCCCTCCCTCCCCCATCCTTCCTCACTTTCACCAGTCTGGGGCAGAAGGTTGGGGTGAAGCCTCTGGTCTTGGATTAAGGAATTAAGAGTGTGAGAGGAGCTCTGGGCTGAGCCTGGGGCATTGAGTTGAGGTGCAGGATGGGGTTCAGGCTCTGTAAGCAACTTTGGGTCCAGGGGGCTCAAGGCTAGGGCTTGGAGTGTAGGAGGGGGTTCATGACTAGGACAGGGGTTTGGAGCTGGCTCCAGCTGGGTACTGCTTACCTCAGGTGGCTTCTGGATGGTGGTGCAGTGGAGCTAAGGCAGGCTCACCCCTGCCCTAGACCTGCACCACTCCCAAAAGCAGCCAGCAAACTCCCTCCATCCCAAGTCCTGTTGTGCCCCCCCATCTGTTCTCTGGAAATAGAATAAACGGTAGAAGGGGGGCACCCTGATATCAGTGCCCCCTCTTCTCCCTTTCCTGCTCTGCCCAGCAGTTGGGGGAAGGAGCAGCTGAAGAGTGGGCACTGTTATGCAAGCTCAAGCTACAATATTAGCTCTGGGACCCTCCCACTCCTCAGGGTCCTGGATCCCAAATATCTGCACAGCAATCAAATGGCACCGTAGTCTGAGCCCTACAAACCTGAGACAGCTGGCATAGGCCAGAAGCAGCTTTTTAACTTCAGAGTGGACATACCCTTAGAAGTAGTCATCTGTTGTCATCCATCATTCTGAAGTTCTCTCTCATTCAGACTTTTGGACTCATACCTTTCCTTCTGGCCAAGAGGAAGAAGAAGGGAAAGAAAAGGAAGAAGGAGACTAAGCCAAGGAGAGGCTGGGCTGTAAGCAGCAGGGTGCTGACCCCAGCTCAGAGAGCTTCTCCTGTCTTGTCTTCTCACTCCACTCAACCTGCCTTGGCAGTGGCGGCCCCTGTTCAACCCCGGCTGCCCCGCAAAGGAGTCCTGGAGCCAGCCTTCAGGGCTCAACATGGCTAGGTGGCCCTGCTCTGCTATGCGACCCAGCTGCCCTCAGAGCAGCCCCAGTCCCCCGGAACAGCCCTGCTCCATCCTGTGGCACAGCCACCCCTGGAGCAGCCCTGTTCCACCACATGTCCCAGCTGCCCCAGAGCAGCCCCACTCCGCCACGCAGGCTGGCTGCCTTCAGAGCAGCTACCCACCACACAATTCCGCAGGTCGGGCTATGTGGCTGCTGCCAGAGGTGGAACCAGGACCATGATGAGGCTGTCCATGGCTGGCTCCAGCCACAGCATACGGGGTATCCCACACTGCCACTCACCGTGGGAGGAGAATTTTTAGTGGACGCAAAGGTGTATACTTTGGGAACTGCGTTCCCCAGTGGATGGGGCTCATTAGCAGCTGGAGACGTGGCCTGATAGAGTGCTGTGGCCCACCACCAATCCGCGGACCGGTGGCTGGGAACCACTGGTCTATGAAATCAGTGTGTCTTCCAATCCCTGAATAAGCTCAGATGAGACCTGGCTATCCAGCCCCTCACTTACTCTTCATGGTCATTGCAATGGCCCTTCAACCTGCTGGAGAAATGTGAACAGCTTTGACACCACTTTGTGATCACAGTGCTGTTCTCTCCTGGAACTCCATAAAAGGAGAAGGGAGAGGTTTCCTAGTTTGTCATGCTGGGGGAGGTTCAGAGTACATTGTGGCTGTTGTCTATCCACACCACTCCACGAGAAAACAAACAAACAAACAAACAAAAACAGCTGAAGCTCTGCATGGGGGAGAGGTAGAGGGAGAAGTTAGATGGAGGGTAGGGACAGCAAAGGGAAGGTAGATTATTGTGAATAAGAGATGGGGAGCCAGGCTCCTAGAGAAGAGGAAGGAGAGCAAGCAAAGTGAGTGCTGGGAATGAAAGGAAAGCAGGAATCATGTGGAACAGAGGAATAGGAGTGGGCTGGGAGTGGGAGGCAAATGTGCAGTTTGATTACATAGCTTATTTTGCTGAGGATATGCTGATAAAAAGTCTGGTTGTGGTGGCCTCATATATAGCTCATTATGGTACAGGTTGAACATCTCTAATCCAGGACCCTCAGAACCTGAACCTGCACTGAACCAAAGAATTTGCAGAACCATAGGAGATCAATATGGGCTAGCAGCACTACCAACACTTCCACTGCTTTCTGGGTTCATAGAAGACATACAGGGGTAAATTAGAGCTAAGTAACAGCACAGGACACCAAGAACAGGACTGATGGCTGTTACAAACTTTATGGGACCTGACTTCACCCCATGATAGGTGGACATCCAACTAACTAAAATCATGCTGAACCCATGGATGTTGCCAGACCAGAGAGTGTCAGACTAGAGAGGTTCAACCTGTACAAACACATGCATGTAGCTGTCTACGTAATAACCATCCCCAACCTACACTCTCCTTGCTGAACACCTGCAGAAGTGAGTGGATTTTTCTCTCACCACTCTCCTGTCCCTTTAAACACCTTTCAAAGAAAAGACAACAATCCCTGTTGAGAAGGCACCAAGCAAATCAGCCTGGGGCTACTGCAGCCTGTATTCCTGAGTTCAGCAGACCCTTTGTTAAAGCTGTGTCTGCTACTGAAAAACAAAGGGGGAAAGGAGAGATGTGGGACTGAGAAGAGATCAATTGACAGAGCCTCAATGGTCTACCAGTCAATCATGAGTTACTGGCTGGAACCAATGGGTAAAGCAGGTGCACAGCTCCAGGCAATGAGTATATACAAACTAGATTATCCGATGCTACGATACTAATTGGGAATGCTGAGGATTAGGACAGCAAATAGAACATTAGGCTCCTCACCAATAATAAAAGGCATTTCATAAAATTACTGGGGAGGAGAAATTTAAGCTTAAAAGAAAACTTCTTGCCAAAGGCAATATAAATGTTTTTTGTTATTGAATGAAAATATTAACATTTAAAAGGAAATTTTATTTGATCAGATTAGTTATCAGAAGAACACTAGTAGTTAAAATGTATTTGTAAAATATTTGCTATTTATAGCTGTGTGAAATTCTGACTTGCATTTTAAAGTTGAGAATGTCTATAATTTGATCGATTTCCCACATTAAAAGTGTTATATCTTTAAAAGAAAATTTCCAGCATTTGCTATTTGAGTTATTAAATAGATCATGTTTTGAAAAATCAAAGTACAATGTTAATGGATTTGTGAACCAATCGATCCTATTTGGGGATTGGTCTCATCGCTACTTATCCCCTTACTCAAAAGAGTTTGTTAAAGGACCTCTTCCTTTAGTCCACTGGTAGCCTGATGTGCTATCACACACACAAGCAAAGCCATAAGGCATCTCCGAAACTGATGCAACTTGATCTGAAGCCAATTTTAAAAGAAAAAGCAGCACACACAAAACCCCCTAATTTCTACTGCTCATGCTCAAAGCCATAGCTCTTCGACACAGAAAACCTCATACTTTGTCAATAAATTTGCATAAATTTTAAGAAAAAAAATCACCTTTCAAAAGCTGATTCAGGTCCACAGCATCATGCAAAACCTTTTGATTATATTTGCGATCAAACTCGGCATCTAGTGAGAAAGATACAGATGTAAGATGAGGTCTCAATTTTCCATTTTCTAGTCTGTCTTTATAAATTTTGTATTGTACTTAAATTCCTCAAAATTACCATATAATTCTTGGCTCACGTTTTCCTGTCTTTTTACTTTCAGTTTCTTATCATTTGATGCTGCAAGTTCAAAAGACTGGATGGGACTGATGTCTGGTGTTGACAGAGGTGTTACATCAGTCACTGTATCTTCAGACTCCTCCGCGTATTCACCAAGTTTTGGTTTTACTTCCACCGACTTTATTCCTGGCCTGAATTTTTGTCTTGGAGACAGAAGACCCAAGCTGCATATACTTCTCTTTGAGGAAGAGTGTGATGAATCTGATATGCAGCTATCAGAATCCATATCTGAACCATCTGTTTCTGAACTTGAGGAGGAGGAAGATGAGGACGACGAGCTAATATTGGTATACTTTTTGTTAACTCTCTTTATGCCACTGGCCTGCTTAGATGATTTAGGTCTAACTCTTTGTTTTTTGCCATCATCGCTACTGTCTTCTTCATCTGTATAATAATCTTCCTCACCTTCTCTAACGATCTTGGGGATCCCAGCTGGAATGTTTACATGTATTCTTCTATTTAACACAGGATTTCTACCAGAAGTACTTGCATTCTCTGAACTTAAAACTGATTGTGATGAAGCAGCTCCACTATGGTCAGTACCACTATTTATGGAATTTTCCTTCAGTGACTCTCTCTTTTTCTCCTCACTTTCCTCCTCAGCATTCTGTTCCTTTCTCAGTTTCGTTTCTGTTTCATAGTCTGATTGATCTATGTGTACGCCTCCTTTTTCTGTGGGCTCACTACATTCTTCAACATCAGTTGCAACAGGATTTTCTTCTTTCTTTGGCTGTTCCTCAAAATCACTGTCAAAGAAAGAGTGGTCCACTTCACCCTCTGACACATCTTCATACCGGTCCATTTCAAAATTTATTGTAAAAATTCCAACTCCTGGGAAGTTCCTGAATTCCTCCAACACCTGTGAAAAGGAAGGAGATGATAATCTGGCCTGTAAGAGCAGGAGTTAATAAAGCTATAATGTGATGCGTGTTGAACTATAAATCAGAGCTGTCAAATGATTAATCAAATTGTACAGTCAGATAATTAATACTGTTTGTTTATATATTTGTGGGTGTTTTTTACATTTTCAAATTAGGGATATAAAAGTATAACTGTTTAAATGGTTAATCAATAAGCCTGGGCTTATAGGTTACAGTTAAGTTACATGCAGGCTCCCACCACACCCCCAGGAAGCCAGCTGCCACCACACACTGCTGGCTGTGTACCAGAGCCAACAGCGTGGGGTAGCAACTGGGTCACTGGAAGTGGAGATGGGAGTGGTCTTAAAAGCCAGCTCCTGGCAGCATGTACTGGCTCCTGGGAGCTGATTGCTGCCCCTGAGCTGCTGTTTCTGATGTAAAGGCAGCAATGCCAGGTGAAAGCTAGCTCCCAGGAAGCACGGCTACTGGCAGGAACAGGCGAGTGCCAGGAACCAGCTTAAATGGTACATATCAGCTCCCAGGAGCCAGCTGCTGTCCCGTACTGCTGCCACTGACACAGAGGCAGCAGCACGGGGTGGCAATCGGCTCCCCGGGAGTGAGACTGCAGATGTAACCGCCACTGGGAGGATTTGAAGCTGGGACCTCTGAAGTGGAGTATAGGAGCCTCTCCCCTCTGAGCTAAAAGCCAACTGGCTCCCAGCCCATGCTGTAGAGGTCTCTTGAACTTAATTGTTACTGAGGTCTAGGTACAACTTGCATTGCTCAGTACAGTAATCACTCATTTAACACGTGCCCGCTTAACACGTTTTCGCAATAGCACGATTTTTTGGGGGAACGTTTTTTGAACAACATGACCGTTCCCGAAATATCACGAAAATAATCAAGTGGCGGATTATTTCTTGTGGCAGTATAAGTTGGTGAAAACAGTGGTAATACGTACGAGTGGATGAATACACGTGGTCACAGCGCTCCTCCGCTCACTCACGTGTCTATTTTTGTGTTTTAACAAACCGCGGCGACTTGTGTTACTAGATATCTTGTGTTGCTAGATATCTAATGTTGACGTTGATGACCAAGCACTAACAAAAAATTTACTTTGCCACCACCACCTGAAATGCAACCCTCACCTTTTCCATTATTTTTAATGGGAAAATTGACCCCGCATAGCACGTTTTTACCTAGCACGAACATTTTCAGAAATGAATCTATAGTTTTAAATGAGTAATTACTGTAACCACACTAGGTGTGTCAGTTACACAGGCAGGAGACAGTCAGTGCACACTGAGAGCCAGCTTAAAAGCTGGCTGCCGGTGCATAATGCTGGCACTGCTGCCTCTGTAACAGAGGCAGCAGTGCATGGTGGCAGCCAGCTCCCTGGTAGCGAGGCAGGAGCCTGCATGTAACTGTTAACAGTAAATAATAAGCCCAAGCTTATCAGTTAGCCATTTAGACTGTTACACTCCCCATATCTGCGAGTTTTCTAATGTCCGTAGGATGAGAATTCTGTTCTTGGAGACTTTAAGATGTGTGCGAAAGCACATATGTGAAGAAAGGAAATGGTAAAAACATATTTCTGGGGCTTGGGGCAAGCAGCAGCACGGGGAAAAAGCTTAGAAAAGAGGAGACTAACGGGGGTATAATAGAGGTCTACAAAATCATGACAGGTATGAAGAAAAAGAATAAGGAAGTTTTTTACTTCTTCCCATAACATAAGAACTAGGGGGTCACCAAATCAGAAAACTAGGACTGGAAGGGACCTCGAGAGGTCATTGAGTCCAGTGCCCTGCTCCCATGGCAGGACCAAATACTGTCTAGACCATCTCTGATGGACATTTATCTAACCAACTCTTAAATATCTCCAGAGATGGGGATTCCACAACCTCCCTGGGCAATTTATTCCAGTGTTTGACTACCCTGACAGTTAGGAACTTTTTCCTAATGTCCAACCTAACCCTCCCTTGCTGCAGTTTAAGCCCATTGCTTCTTGTTCTAGCCTCAGAGGCCAAGATGAACACCCTTTTAGATACCTGAAAATGGCTATCATGTCCCCCCTCATGGATGTTGTGAAGACCAGGACTTTAACAGGGTTCAAAAAAGAACTAGATACATTTATGGAGGACAGGTCCATCAACACTTGTTAGCCAATATGGGTAGGAATTGTGCCTTTGCTGTTTGCCAGAGGCTGGGAACAGGTGACAGGGGAGCAATAATTTGACAATTACCTGTTCTGTTTACTCCCTCTGGGGCATCTGGCATTGGCCGTTGTCAGAAGACAGGATACTGGGCTCCATGGACCTTTGGTTTAACCCAGTATGGCTGTTCTTATGAAACATTCCAACAGCTGACTCTAAATAACTTAAATTTCCTAGTCTCCACTCTGAAGCCAACATCTAGCATGTAAACACAAAGCATTTTCTACCCGTAATAACCATTTTAGTCTCTTTCAACTTACAAACAGAAAGTCTAATTAGGGCATTTTCCACCAAAAATGAAATTTTCACCATTGACAACTCTCTGGAGTTACTAATTAGCATTAAGACTTTTCTGCAGGAAAAGGAATTAGATTCTTATGAAAGCATAAGCTTGCACCAGTTTATTACATGCAGTGGTTTTTTTTTGGGGGGGGAAGGGGGACCAAAAAAAAGAGAGGTGCTAGAACTTCAAGGGAAAAGTTTTGAGAGAAAAAAAAAAAAAAGCCAGGGTGGAGCATTTGCATACAGAGGTGCTAGTACACTCCGTTCTTTCCAGGTAAGCTCTGACTGGAGGTGCCGGTACTGCGTCTGGAGGTGCCAGTATTGCATACCGGGTACTACCATCACAAAAAAAGCACTAATTACATGCATCATGGAATACTAGAGACAGAAAATAAATAGCCAAAACATATGTGCTGTTTTTTCTCTTCATAGCAAACTACTACCCTGGTTGAAGAGTATGCTGTCGTGGATAGTTACACATACATTTGGAACTTTGTATGGATCTTTCTATTCATCACTGTCCAAATAAGAACTCTGTGTGTTTAATGAGTGAATAAATTATATTCTTTTAAAAATAAATGTAATAAATATAGGTGCATTTATCTGAATGTGTGATTGCACCAAATCTTCATATTTACTCTCTGGTTTGGATGTACTCATTTTGCAAATACTTATGCGGTTGATGTTGTGCTGTGGATTGTCTGAGACAAAGGACTAACAGTACGTGATGAGCCCTTTCCATGTTACCATTAAACCAGTTTCAGCAAAACTTTTAACAGAACCACACTGAAGATGAAAACTTCTAGGAAGGCTTATCTGCTATTATGCAATGTGCCACAAAAGAGTTATTGTGTGGGTGCAAACCATATTGACTATGTCTAAATCATAATCACTTCCTTAACTTGCTTGCCCAACAATGCACATCTAAGACCACAGTTTGCATTGTTATTCTTTATTTTGTTTGTGCAGAAAGAGTATACACACACTTCTATAATGTACACAAAGTTTGAGCAAGCCACTACTTGCTTCAATCAATTTACAGATCCCACAAAAAACAGAAGAGCAGTTAGTGGACATACAAATTTGTATTACTACACACAACTTTTTGGAACTGATAAGAGCAAAGAAGATAGAATTATGTAAAAGAGAGGGTTAGAATTGTTTAATTCTGAAATTCACAGGAAGATTCTTGAGACACACTGGCCAAATGTATTATATTTTTGAGAGAGTATAACTCACCAAGAGTAAGTTATTCATCGGTATTATACTACAAGTTCTAGTTTTCTGAGTTAATATTTAGACCCAGTGACCAAACTCCATTTAATATAAGCAGTTTCCAAAATATTTCACTAAGCTCTATCAAAATGTCATTCTTCTGTATGGATTTCCTGTCTCATTTCGCTAGCTCAATTAATTCAGCAATTCTGCAATCCAGCAGTTAGCACAAAACAATCCAGTATCAGATAAGTAATCTTGTTATGGACATTAAACTGAGGCACCATTCAATGATTCAGATAATTAGATATTATTTAAAGGAAAAGCTTTGACTTCCATTCAAAATCAAATATCTTGCTGAAAACACAGATGGGTAGGGGGGAAGCAGATGGTTAATATAGATATTTAATTGATATGTGATTTAATTAATGTTTCCCATGCAAGCAGAAGATCTGCAAATACAGCTCTACCTCCACACTAAGCTGACACAAGGCAGGGACTCCATGCTTAAATTCAACACTTTACAGTCAAGTTTGAATAAAGACGCTAATTATCTTACCCATTACAAAGATAGCTTACCCAATTATCACCTCTAATATCATTAGCTCACAGAGGTTTATTCCCCCCCCCCGTTCTGAAATTTGATTTCTCCTTTTCATATGTGTTCATTTTTTTAAATGAACTACTAGAAGTGGGCTTCATCCTCCCTGATTGGCCCCACCTGTCATCTCCAGCCTAATTCTGGCCTGCATATTTATACCTGCCTCTGGAAATTTCCACTACATGCATCTGACGAAGTGGGTCTTTGCCCACGAAAGCTTATGCTCCAAACACTTCGGTTAGTCTATAAGGTGCCACAGGACCCCTTGCCATTTTTTAAAATTGTATCCTTTGGTATATATGGTTGTAACAATTTTCTTCCACTATTTGATCTGAGGAAGTGGGTCTGGCCCACCAAAGCTCATCACCTATTAAACCATCTTGTTAGTCTTTAAAGTGCTACATAGTCCTGTTTTTTGTTTCGGTTACATCAGACTAACACGGCTACATTTCTATCAGTAAAATCTTCGTGGAGGATGCAGGGGAAGCAACCTCATTAAAATGTAATACAATTTCATACAATTTAAATCTCTCATTTTCCAAGGCCTGATACATTACACGGTGCCTTTGCCTGTAGAGTTCCCGCGCACGGTGCTGGAGGAGAGCGCAGCCGGCAGTCGCCCCGGCCGGACATGCACGCCGGGAGGAAGAGGCTGTGGGCGGGGGAGGCAGAGCACATCGATGCGCGGGCGTTGGAACTGGGGGCGGGGGTGTGTGGGGGTGGAGGCTCTAGCAGCGGCTATCGGGGAGGATGCGGGAGCGGGGCACAAGCGGAGGCGTCCCACGGGCCCCTTCCCGGGCAGCGGCAGCCGCCGGGCCCCCATCCTCGTTCCCAGGGGGCCGAGCTCCCGCCCGGCGGCGGCTCCCCCGTTGTGGGGACACAGCAGGAACCGCCCGCAGCGCCGGGGCCCGGCAGCCTCCTCCCCCGCCGGGCGGATACTCACGGAGGCCTGCGCGCTGCGGTCCTCGCTCTCGGCTCCCAGCCCCGCGCCTCTCGCCCGCAACAAGCGCGGCCCCTGCGTCGCCAGGGACAGGGGGCGGAGCTGCCGCTGTGTGGGCGGCCTCGAGCCCCCTGGCGGCCACCCCCGGGAGCGGGAGAGCTGGGGCGGGGCAGCTCCGCCCTTGGCAACGGGCCCTGCCGACGCGCAGCAACTCCGGGCCGGGCGGCTCCGCTAGGGGCGGGAGGCAGGAGGTGCCCGCGGCGATTGATTGGCCCCGTGTAATTAGCGCGTGACCACCCTGCAGCGCACGGCGCGGGAGTAGAGGGACAATGCAGCATGGCCACCAGGTCAGTGCGGCTCCCGGGAAGGGACTCGCAGGCTTTGTATTCTAGTGTGCTTGGCCTTTGTCTTTCCAGGCAAATACATGTGGCGGGGGCTTTGGGCAAGGCTGCTGACTCTTTCCTTCCTCAGAGCCTGGTTTTGGCTGCTCATCATAACTTTGCAAAAGTGTAACTCTTTTGGCCAAAATGCTTTATGCCCGTTTGTGCCCCTGCCATAAGCTGAAATTTGGGGGTTTGGGAGGATAATTCAGACAAAACATTTCATCTCTTTCACACCACAAGGCTGGTGGAAAGAGTGATTGATGTTTTGCCCATATTAAAAAACTGCTGGGGGCCTTTGAGCTTTGGAGCAGGAACTTGATATTTGGCAGGGTGGTGGTGGTTGCACCAAAGACATGTCTTTTGCCATTCCTTGAAATCTGTCCAAATTTAGCCCCATTATAAGCACTTGAAAGATCACAGTTCATAGGTGCTCAGTGGGAAATGTCTTAGCAGTTAAATTCCTCTGAAGAGTCAACATGCACTGTATTCTTCCTCTTCAAGGTCAACAGGACTTTTCCTGCACATTGCAATCTGGACTGCTATAGATTGGATTTAGGTTCTGTCAGGATCCACACACTAAAACTGAGAGCCAGGAGTTTCTCTCTTTTGTTCTCAGTTGCCTCACCTGCTAGGCTCAGCCCCTCTAGATGAGGAAGCTGCCTGGTTCAAATGCAGAGGGGAAACAAGCTGGACCAGTTGGGAGAAAGGTGGGGAGGGAAATGGGACAAAGAGCTGGAGAGAACCTGGAACTAGAGGCTGGTAGTATTTGTACTACTGGGACGATAAGTCTAGGCCTTCCCATAACTGAAGGCCTGCTCCTTCAATTAATTGAGGGGGAGGAATCGCTAAGGCCAGACCACAAGGCTACGTCTAGACTGGCATGATTTTGCGGAAATACTTTTAACAGAAAAGTTTTTCCGTTAAAAGTATTTCCGCAAAAGAGCGTCTAGATTGGCACGGACGCTTTTGTGCAAAAGCGTCCGTGCCAGTCTAGACGCGCTTTTGCGCAAGAAAGCCCCGATCGCCGTTTTAGCCATCAGGGCTTTTTTGCGCAAAACAAATGTCAGCTGTCTACACTGGCCCTTTTGCGCAAAAGTGTTGCGCAAAAGGGACTTTTGCCCGAACGGGAAGGGCAAAGTATTTCCGCAAGAAGCACTGATTTCATACATTAGGAAGTCAGTGCTTTTGCGGAAATTCAAGCGGCCAGTGTAGACAGCTGGCCAGTTTTTGCGGAAAAGCAGATGCTTTTCTGCAAAAACTGGCCAGTCTAGACGCAGCCCAAATGTTTTCTGAGACAACAAGGAAGAACAGAAGCAGTAGTGAGGCCAAAGCTAAAGAATCAGGGATCCAGAGGGGGACCACAAGCAGAGAATCCCTGATATTGTTCATCATTTCTCAGAGGCATTTAAGAGTCTGGACAATGCCCAGAGGAAATCTGCCTAGAGGCATAGTTAGCTAAGGGATTGGAAACAGGCCCCAAAGCCATAGAGCAACCCCCCCATCCACCTTCTTCCTTCTGGCATGACAGATCTTGGCTAATGAAGAAGTACTGCAGTGTGTGTGCTAAGGTCTTTGTGCCACAAAAGGAATAGGTTTCAAGAGGGTTTGTGAACTGTTTGAGGCACATGCCAATGGTGATGGTGCCATGCAGGAGTCGCCAACTAATATCCCTACCAAGTGTGGATTCCAAATGGAGTACAGACTGACCTACCAGTCATCTATTACCTCCTTAGGTGGCAATAGATCCTGCCACTTGGTGTCAGGATGGGACATAAGGTCCAGGAAGTTGATGGTAAGATGCACAAGCACATACAAATGTTTTCTGGGTGTTGTTCAGAGGCAGACGGGCTGGATATTGTGTAGCTGGCTTAGGTGGCATGTTACAGTCAACTAAGAGGCTTGCAGGGCAGGAGCCATATGCTGAGTTCTGGTTGGTGGGGATGAGAGGTGGGCCAGGAGCACTCTCCTCGCAGGATCAACTTGAAAAAAGTGAGAGAAACAGGAGACAAGGCTGCCTTATCTCCTGGAGCTCATAACAAGGAATGTATGGTGGACAACACCATGCACTGGCTTAGCACCTTGCTTGGTATCCACCCACTTCCTCCAATTGTGCTCCTGGAGAATTCAGAGTATCTAGCACACCAAGCAGGAGTCCACCATCAAGACACAGAAATGGGGTTTGTGTTTTAAGGGATTCTGTCTGGAGGTTCCCCCCTTTGGTGGCCGCTATGGACTTAGTTGCTTAAATCAGCTTTCAAATCCTGAGGAGGTCCTTGTAAAAGACTGGCAGCTCAGAGAGGTCTTGGGGAAAGACCTTTCAGGTGGAGTAAATTTGCTGATTGTCATTATCTAAATAATTGACAAAGCTATTGAAAAGAACCAGATCCTGAACCAATGCTTCTGGGGTCTCACTTGATATGCCCTTCCAGCTTGACTGTAAACCACTGATAACTACTCTCTAAGGGTGTACTTAGACGACAGGATTTTTTTCCAAAAAGTGGCCTTTTTTTAAAAAAAAAACTTCCCCTGTGTCTACACTGCCGCCGTGTTCTTTCGAAAGTAAATCGAAAGAACGCGGCAGTTTTTTCAACTGCAGAAAACCTTGTTTTACGAGGAAGAACACCTTTTTTTGAAAGTGCTCTTTTGAAAAAAGGAGCTATGTAATGCAAACTGTGCTTTTTCAAAAGAGAGCATCCAGACTGCCTGGGTGATCTCTTTCGAAAAAGCGGCTTGCTTTTTCAAAAGTACTGGTTTTAATCTAGATGCTCCTTTTCAAAAGAGGGTTTTTCGAACGTGTCTTTTGAAAAAGCCTCTTTCAAAAGAGGCTTGCAGTCTAGACGTAGCCACAGAATGGGATTCCAACCAGTTATGCATCCATCTTGCAGTAGCACCATCTAGATTGCATTTCTCTGATTTGTTTATGAAAAGGTCATGTGAATATCTTGTCTCAGCATGCAAGAAAAATGCAAGAAAGGGTGAAGACCTCAGAGAAAAGGGCAGTGCTTTAAATCAGACTTTCCAGACTACATACCCATTCCAGAAGTCTGATTTCTCTTGCATATGCCAAGTTTTACCTTACTTAAAAACTACATGCTTGCAGAATGGGACATAAAAAAACAAGTGTGGCAGCACACTATTACTGAAAAATACCTCACTTTCTTATTTGTATTGTATATTATAAAATAAATCAATTAGTACAATAAATAAAAATTTGAATTTACCATTCAGTGTATAGTATGCACAGCCCTATAAACAAGTCATTGTCTGTTTTTGTATTGACTTTGCTAGAGTTTTCATTATAGCCTATTGCAAATATCTAGATGAATTGATGTATTCCTGGATGACTTCTGCATATCCACAGGGTTATGCGTACCTCTGGCTGAGAAACACTACCTTAAATCCTAAAGAAAGCAAGGAAGCAGACAAATGACAACTAAAAGAAGGAAGTGAAGATATATTCTGGATGATGTCACACACTGGTGAGATTATAGATTCTTGCCATAGCGACTACAAATTATGGATAATGCTATGTTGTTTTAAAGAAAGACCTTCAGGCTAGTTGATGAATTGGAACTATGAGAATGGTGAAATTTAATGATAGTGAGTGTTGTCTGTCAGCTGGGATCGTCCCAATGGGTTCCTGACAGGTCCTCTACTCTGTGGATGATATACTTTCAGCTGTGTGCATGCATATGATCTCCGGTCTAATGCATTAACCATGTTCAATTAGTCTACATGACAGACTCCAAGAGAGTCCCCAGAGACCACAAATCAGATAAGGATCCAAAGCACCTGACTAGGTTTATTGCCAAGCGAGATACAATAATAGTTGTCATTGAACAGACTCACCGCTGTGCTGCTATACATATATAAGCCGTGACAATGGACTAACACCCAAATAAATGCTCTGGATTTTAGCAACACCCCCATGGTCAGTCAATGAGTACCCTTTGGGGGGCACTTTTATGCACAGGTACAAACAAGTTACAAACATCACTCCTGACATACCAAGTTGCCACCTTCTGTTAGCTAGTTATCACCCCTTACCTCACAGAAGGGGGGTTTCCATTATTGTCCATCATGCTATCAACTCAGATCCAGTCCTGAACCTGGGTTGGTATGTATGTTATTTGTGGGAGGTGTTTATGGTATCAAGAAGTTTCTTAACAAGTTGTTCTGTTATGACCTCGCTGGAATGTGCTTACTGCCTGTGCCTAATAGCTCTTAGGTATGAGTATTTCTCTAATATCAGCCCTGTTCTTGCCAGTTTCTGTAAGCAGTACCTGCCTCTTGCTCACAGCTTAACTTTGCTTTATTTTAGTGAAGTCTTGACCATTGCTGTCTAGGCTTGTGATACGTGGGCTTATGTTTCAGGCCCTCATCTTACTACAATGAGATTTTTAAAAGATTTCATTTTTTTAATGTGCAATTATATTAGACCTGGATCTGCAGGCACTTCCTTGTGCACTTACCTTTAGTACTGTGGATAGTCCCATGTGTCTGCTCACATTAGCAGAGTTGAGCAAGTGCATGTTTGTAAAGTCAGGGTTTAGATTATAAAACCTTTAGAGCAGGGATTGCCTTTTACTCTAGGTGTAACTTTTAAAAAAACATTATTAGTGATATATTTGTTTTGTTTTATAACTTTATGATGATTAAGGGTCTGACAATAAGGAGGCTATGTATTTTGTATTATAATCCTATTTTATTATAGTGCCCAAAGTGCGCTTGGTGCTTCAGCTCCTGCCCTGAGGACTAGGCTAGATTCCTGTGTTTTCCATGGCTGGGGCTCTGTGTTCTCCCTGCTCACAACTTCATTTGCAGAGTAGGGTGTTAAGGGCTAACTGTACAAATGTAAATCTGCAGTAACTCTACTGATTTATACTAGTGTAAATGAGCTCAAAAGAGATCAAAATGGAAAGAATATAGATTGGAAGCCTGGAATATTTTTCTTTTTGGTTCGATTTTACTCATGTAGTTACTGGCCTGAAAAAATATTTCCATTGCAAAGTGTTACATAAACGCCCCAAGGAAACATGCATAGTACCATCCATCTCCACCACAAGGAGACTGCCTTATAAGCATTCCCCAGGGGACAAGGCTTACTGTCTGGGCGGGCAGTCAGCGAGGCCTTACCATGGGGAAGGGAAGGGGTGACAGACCCGCTCGAAGCGTATCCTTGCCCGGCGTAGAGCACATGGCCCTTCTCCCGGTAGCTGTCACTCAGATGCCTCTGTCTCCTCCCCCTGCTGGACACGCGCGAGCACGGCGCGGCCTCCCAGCTCTCACCGAGCGCCTGGGCCCCCAGCGGGGAGGAGCGGAGCAGCAGCTGCTGCGGGAGTCGGCGAGGAAGTGGCCTGCCCCGCACTCCTCCTCTCCTGCCGGGCATGAGCCCCGGCTCCCTCTCCTGCCTGCACGGTGCCAGCAGCCACGGGGCTCGGGGAGAGGCGGCCTTCCGAGGGAGCTGCTGGGGCGGGAGATGCGCTTATTCGCAGCGGCGCCAGGAGCAGCATGTTCCCCGATGCCGACAGCGCTAGCAGCAGCAGCAGCAGCAGCGGGCAGCCTGAGTCGGCGGGCGCCGCAGTCTCCGGCGCCCAGGGAGCGCACAGCCCCGGCGGGCAGTCCTGCAGCAACAGCGCCCCGGCGGCAGCCGCCGTCACCGGCGGGGGGGAGGAGGAGGCAGACGAGGAGGAAGAGGAGGAAGATCCCGGCTCGTCCCGCCTGATGCTAGCGGCCGGGCTGGGGCTGCTGGCGGTATCCGTATTCCACCTGGGGCGGGCGGAGGCGGGCGACTGGGGGGCGCCGTGCCTGGCCCTGCTGCTGCTGCGCCTCGCCCTCTACCTGGGCTGCGCGGCGGCCTCCTTTCTGCTGGGCACCTTGCTCGCCTTGAGCGGACCGAGCCGCGGCCGCCTCCAGCCCCCGCCGGACTTCCCCGCCGCCTGGAGCCGCGGGCAGAGGGGAGACGCTCCGCTGTTGCGGGCAGCCGCGGTAAGTGACAACCCCTCCCCCCAGCCTCTTCTTGCTGTTCCCCGCCCCCTACCAATCTCGGTCATGCCCCGGCCACAAACCCTGGGCCCGGCAGCACAGAAGCAAACCCCTGGTACATTTCGAGCCCTCTCCTGTGTGGGATTAAATCCCTCCTCGCCCTCAAACCGCAACAGCTACAGGAGATTCTGCTCCTCCCTCCCAGGGTAGATAGACCAGGGGCTGTGTGCTTGAAACCCCGCGGGGGCGGGGCTGCTGTGGAGTTCGCCGGGCGTTCATCTCACGCTTGGTCTCTGACAGATGCAAATGCTTTTGCATTGACGGCGCTGCTGTAGTTTTAAGTGTAGCTGACTGCAGCCTTGTCAGGGGCTTGCTCCCGATCATACAGACTTGTCGCCCGTAAACACTATATGATGATAACGTTTTCCTGCAACAGTAGAAAACAATGTTTATTCAGGTCAGTTGCCCACTACTTAACTGGCACAAGTTATGCAAGTTGCTTAAAGGGATTTTAAATCGAGAATGCCTTTAGGTAGCCATCAAGATTCCTGCCACAAATTTGTGACAGTGTATTAAAAATCTGGTGCACCTCTCAGTCTCCTTCCCATTCCTTTACCTTAAAAAATACTAGTTTGGGGGAGTGTGTCTGTGTGGAGGGAAGTAAGATACAAAATATTAATGTTACTTCAGTGCAAATGTAGCTGTAGGGTGTGCCAGAGATGTGTCCTTGAGTAAACTTTATCATAATGCCTCCTCGAAGTTTTTCATACCTGAAAGATGAGCTTGGGAAAGACATGTAGCTTTATATTATGTTTATGTTCCTGCCCCGTATTAATACCCCTAAATATAATTAATTTTTCCTCCTGAGCTCCAAACATTTGTGTAGAGGCATTCTTCTGCATCGGTAGACTAGGCACTTGCACACTTATTGAGAAATATTAGTCAAAAGCAATTTATTTTAATCTGTTTCTGCCCCAAATAAAAATATATGGGGACTGAGAACTATTGCTTGACATGAGAAATTGTTTTCACTCCAGTATTGCATACAAATATAAAAGATGGGTAGCATCTAATATCACAGGCAAGCTCAATATAGCTGTCAGGAGATACATGCTTGTGAACTGCAGATTTCCTTGAAAATATAGCGTAGGTAAGTGAAATACCACAATAATAAATAATGCACTTTGATACAGAGTATTTAATTAATAAATCTCAGAGTGCTTTACAATGAAAGATAAGCATTATTAGCCACATTTTGATAAAAAACTAAGAGTTAATAGGATCCATTTAGTCATTCCTTAATTTTGGTGTTAACAGCAACTTGAAAGTGTTATTTCTGAATTCCCACAGTAATGTCTCATTCAGCTTTTGACAACATAGGCCTTCTTTGAAATTGAGAGAGCAGAAAGCCTGTTACAGTGCACTCACTGGTGTAGTTTGCCATTCTTAGACCTTTCCCATTAAACAAATAAGAAAATTCTACAAAGTCTTTGGGGGAAGAACTTGTTTCTTCAACCGCTTAACCATCAGGAGTAGAAGTAGTAGTAAGGAGCCAGTTTGTGACCAGAAATAAATTAGTATGCCTATGTAGGAGAGCTGCACTATGCTTTCTTGTACAATAGAAGAAAATAGTGTATTATGCCGTAGTAAAGGATGATTCAGCTGGATGCTTGTGACAATAGTTAGACAAAACTGGCAAAGCGGGTAAAGTGATATTGTATCTGATTAAAAAATGATTATGTTGTGTTTTATACTAAGGGACTTTCATTGTGTTCAATGGTTTCTAGGAAGCAGATAATATAATAGTGCCCTACTTGTGCAGGGGATAGAGTATGCATTGCAAAACCATTGAGGAGGCACATATAAGTAGGTAGCAGTCACCTAACCTGTATCAAAAGTGCTGTCCTGTTGAATGTTATGGCTAATGGACTGAGACAATTCACGTTTTTTGGGGGACCAAATGTTTATTAACACAATTAAGTGTATACATATTTTTGGATAGTGAAGATATTTAAGTGTGAAATTGTGAAAACCCATCTGATGGCTGAGAGAAAAAGACGTGCCACGTCTTTGTAAAAAGACTTTAGACACTATGGGCCAAATCTTCAGGGGACATAAGCAGCATGAAGTAAATGCAGCTGTACTAATTTCCCCCATATAACTGGCTGGGCTTCTAACTCCTCTTTTTTTTATTTATAAACAGTTTAACATTGTTAGTCTTTAAGGTGCCACAGGATTCCCTTGTTTTTGCTGAAACAGACTAACATGGCTATCCCTCTAAAAAAGTGTCACTCCAGTTTTTGTTTTTTGAGCATACCCCGGTATCCGTGGTTCAAAACCACTCCAGATTACCTAGGTTTTTAAATTAAAACAAGTTGAGAGGGCATTGAAATAAACATACAGTGGATACTGCTTAACTAGAGAAAATTGAGATTTAAATAAAGACTCAAAGCTAATATTTTCACTCTGAACAACCCAGTACCTTTAATCCAGTGGGCAAGAACAAGAGCTGAAATATCTGGAGAAAAACACAATTGCTTCATTTTATATACTGTATACACATTTTCTCCCATTTCTTCTCATTCCTGTCCACTGGTTTCATGTGTGGTGCTACTATCCCATCATACTTGTTTTGTACTGGCTCTCTATGGGTATTTATCCTGTGGCAGTAATTTTTCAAATGATTTAAAATAATTTAAAAACCAAAAACCTCATAGTGTGGTAGCTGTGGCATAGTTACCTTAGTCCAGGGATAGCCCTTGCTCTTGGATGCCTGCCAATATTAAATTACAATGTGTCTGATGTAGTCCAGTCAACTTGGTAGGTGCTACATGAAAATGTAGGCCACCCAGTAGATTTTGTTGCCAAATCTCTCATTCATCTTTCTTTTGTAATAATTCTTAAGATTTTATCACCTCTTCATATCATGCTTTCTATAATAAACTTCTGATCTTGCTCAACTGTTGTTTTCCCAGCTGTCCTGGATCCTTCTATCATCATTTTTTCTCTCATTAGCATCATTTTCAAGAGCTAGTAATGGCACATTAAGTAGGGATATAAAATCCCATTTAATTAACCTGTTAAATTTAAGATTTAACTGGTTAACTGATTAAATGGAGGCAGGTAAAGGGGACCATTCCAGCCTGCAGGGTTGGAGTGGCCCTCCTCTCCGCCCACCACCAGGCGGGCAGCAAGAGTGGCTTGGGAGGGGGGAGAGAGAGTATGGGCCTTGGAGGGGGCTAGGGAGGTGGCCTGGGGTGAGAGAGAACACACCCAAGGCTCCAAGCCTCCTGCACCCCTCACCACAGACACAGCCCCAAGGCTCTTCCCTGAAGTACAGGGCAGCAGGAGCTACTCTATTCCGGCTGTTCCAGCTGCTTGGAGCTGGAATAGCCCTCCACCTGCAGCGGGCTGCAAACAAAGAGGTACTCCTGGGTAACAGTTAACCCACTATGGGTAATGCTTACAGAGTAGCCAGTTAACCGTTACCTATACACCCTTAGCATTAAGTACCTGTGAAAGCAGAGTTTCTCAAACTTTGACCCACCTTTCTTTTCCTCAAGCAGAAAAAGGAATAATCTGGCTTTTTCTAGTTTTCTAGAGAGGATTATGTATGAAGGCAGAAGGCTTTCAGTGGAAAATGAATGTAATTGGTGTGAGTTTTTTGAGAAGAGCTCAAAGCAAGCATGTTAATTTTTCTGTCTTGCAGGGTGACTTCTACTTTAGACTCAGAAAATGAGGACATATTAAGTATTCAGTTATAAATATTTATTTGACGAGCAGACTTACCTGGTGTTGCCCAGGTCCTTCAGAGCAGGGTCTTGGGGATGTGTATGGAGGGGGTGCAAGAGGCTGGGAACCTTGGGTGTGTTCTCTCTTTCCCAGGCCACCCCCTTAGCTCGCCTGGGGCCTGTTCTTTTTTTCCCACTCCCAGGCCACCCTCTACCTGCCGGGGATCTGTTTTTACTCTGCCACCCTCCCAGCCCATGTGGGGCCTGTTCTCTCTCTCTCTCTCCCCCTGCCCTTCCAGCGCTGCAGCCAAGGACTGGGAGGGGGTAAAGGGTTTGTAACAGGGGAGCTACTTACTGGTCTGCTGGCGGGCAAGATGGTGGCACCTCAGCTCTGCTGGCCACTTCCCTTAGTGGCACAGTTGCCCCCAGTGGACTCCCTGCAGGATAGCTGTCCTCTGTGGGTTCGCTGTGCCCTGTGTCTACTCTCATATTATGTCCCTCCCTTTGCATGTTATGGAAAACTGTCCTTTTCCCAGGGCTTCTGATTGTCTTGGCACAACCAAACCCTGACCTTGCTTTAAGTTAGAAGAGGAAGTTGCATTCCAAATTTGATGGCCCTAGTTCTTACCATATAGGAGGAGTTCCTGAACAAATGGACTCGCAGATGGACACATAGACAAACAGATGCACTCTAAAATAGATATACAGTAGTTAATGGGAGCTGGACTGAGTTTTCAGGAAGTTGATAGTGTTTAGACTTCAAAGGGAGTTGGATCAGGCCATTATCTTTTACTTGGGTAAAATACTCATTAAAAAATAGTTTTTGCCTAAGGCTTTGATGCTGCATATACAGTAAACTTCCGATAATCCGGCACAGATTAGGACCCAGGGGGTGCCGGATTATCAAATATTCTGGACTATTGGAAGGGGGGGCTATGAGGGGTCTGGGGTGGAGTGGGGGG
>JANRFK010001234.1:71508199-71525659 GCA_030068395.1 Apalone spinifera
GCAGAGCAGCTCCAATTGTCCAGCACTTCCGGGTTCCAGATGGTGCTGGACCATTAGGAGTGCCGGACCATTGGATGCTGGACCACTGGAGTTTTACTGTACTTATGATGCTTGAGTAGTCCCATTGTTTTCAGTACATCTATTAATCTGAGTAAAATAACTCACATGAGTAAGTGCTGAAGGATCTGGCCCTGAATAAGCAAAATTTGTGCTTTCCCAGAAACATTTGTTTTGTTTGAGCCCAGAGGAATCATCATCGTACAATGCTAAATATACTTTGCTTAATCTTTACAGGAGTTGAAAGATTGAGATTTTGGGGGGTTGTATGTGTTTTAGAGCTTAGGTTGTTTAGTGCATGCATTCAAAATCTACTGAGAATTACCCAGAAGAATAACACAATACATTTATGAACTGTGGAATTCAAAAGAAGTGTGTTGTCTAGTTAATACTAGAATCTACAAACATGCAAAATTTAAGGTAATTCAGACTTAATTTACTTTGTGTGTTTGGTTAAACTATTTGTTTTTGCTTTTGCTCCTCACCAAAACCTAAAAATTATTTTCCAGCAGTTTGAATATCTATGTCTGTGCAACAAGGCACTGCATCAAAATGATATTTTTGTATGTGTTGTAGTGAGGGTATGTCTACATTGCATTCCTCCCTCGAGAGAGGAATGCAAATGAAGACAAGCAAAATTGCAAATGAAGCGTGGATTTGAATTTCCCACCCTTTATTGGAGGGAGGGATAGCTCAGTGGTTTGAGCATTGGCCTGCTAAACCCAGCTTTGTGAGTTCAGTCCTTCAGGGGGCCACTTAGGGATGTGGGTCAAATCTGTCAGGAATGGTATTTGGTCCTGCCATGAGGGCAGGGGACTGGATTCAATGACCTCTTCAGGTCCTTTCCACTTCTATAAGATAGGTTCCTCTCCATGTATTTGCATAATCACAGCCAGCCGCTTTTCCAAAATAGCATATTTCAAGAAAACAAATGCGATCCACACAGGGTTATTTCGAAAAGAAACACTTCCCTCAAAATAACCCTTACACCTAAGTTTTAAGGAGTAAAGGTTATTTCAAGGAAGGGCTTCTTTTCGAAAAAACCTGCAGGGACCATGTTTGTTTTCTCGAAATACGCTATTTTGGAAAAGCGGCTGGCCACAATTATGCAAATAAAGCACGGGAAATTCAAATCCACGCTTCATTTGCAATTTTGCTTGTCTGCATTTGCATTCCTCTGTCAAAGGAGGATGCAATATAGACATACCCTGAGTGACCACCTGTCTGTTGACAAAACAGTTAACTTCAAGATTCAAAAATCCTTTCTTTTTATTTTCATTAATTTCCATAATGGGTGAAAAAACATGCAAACTATTCATGCCAGCAATACAGTCAATAAAAGCAGAAGTAAACATTTAGTTATGGAAGCTAGTATTTATAAACAGTCCTTTCTTACAAGACCATAACATGTATGCATTCAATGCTGTATTTGGTTCTCAGCCTTTAACATAAAAAGGAAATATTCCCAACACGTAGCAGGAACTGGTACTAGACAAGGTACAATAGAACAAAAAAGGAATGTAATGTCCTAATTGTACTCTTCTAATCAAAACTTTTAAAATTCCCAGGGGGATATTCCCTGGGGATATTTACCAAAGAAACATACCCTTTCCCATACGGAAAAGTCCTAGTAGAATTTCCATCTCCCTAAATTCAGGATTGTACTCTATAATACCTTATGTTAACCAGAAGTACTAATTTATATAAATAGTGTAGATAATTTTGACTGATTTTTAAAAAAATCCCTTTAATAGGTAACTGCAAGGAAAAAATAAACTTGTGTGATCACAGATTTCTGTTGTACACAGAAACTCTGTGAACTATTCCCCTGCCAAGGGCCTGAGAGACCACAGTAGTGCTCTTTTTGTTCTCTAAATTGCATTTTGACTCTGAGTCACTTTAATGACTCTTAGTGGGTTGAGTTGCCCCACTCACTTTGAGAAGTACTGTACCAAAAGGGGATACGTGAGATGCTTATTAGGGTCAGCAGCTATACTATACATGTAGTTGATATCAATGCTACTTTATTGTGAGTGGTCTATTTAACCCAACTTGAACTAATAGAAAGGAGAATACATATGTTTTCCAGCAAAAAATGTGTTGGTCATAATATCACTCTCTTCCCCCCCCCCCCCCTTCTGCAGAATAGTTGTTTTACTGTTTTTCATAAATGTTAAAAGATTCTCGTATACCTGCCCAGCATTGAGTCTCTTTTGAAAATTTAAAGCTGATATAGTTTAGTCACTTTTTTGTATTTTGAACTATATCTTTCACACACTGTTAGCAGGATTCCTTCTTAAAAAGTATTTTTATACAATTATTTTGACTGGGATTTATATGACTCTGTTTTACATTCTGAGGGGTCAGCTTTTCTTTCAGTCCATATGGAATTTATGTATAATGTATAATACTATGTACATAGGTCTCTCATGCATGTACTGTTGGGAGTATTACATTTTTTCTCCCCAGTCTACCTAGCACAACCCAAACTTTGTAGCTTCTGGGATCCAGGAAGATGAGTTTTATTACTCAAATTGTAGAAAAATCCGTAATGAGATGATTGGAAAGTAGTCCCTTGTGGGTCAGACAGGATAGCTGGCAGCCTAGTCCTAGTTATTTGATATGGTGTAGAAATCTGAGTATTTTTCCTTTTGGAGACAAAAAAAATCTTTTTCCCTTCTCTTTCTTCTTCTTATGGGGAAAATAAAACAATGCGCTAGGATAGCTATTGTGGCTGCTGCCATTTACTATCTGAGGAGGTGCACCATTGTGTATAGGTCTCTTTTCCAAAATGTGATCATGTGCATCAGGTGGATGAGAGAAGGCTAGGCACAATGTCAAATGGCAGGAACAGCATCATAGGCATCTTTCAATTAGGTTCTCATATGATATTCAGTAACATTGATAATTAT
Organism: Apalone spinifera; assembly: GCA_030068395.1. Taxonomy (NCBI): domain Eukaryota; kingdom Metazoa; phylum Chordata; order Testudines; family Trionychidae; genus Apalone; species Apalone spinifera. Next base: position 71,511,169 of record JANRFK010001234.1, read on the forward strand.
CCTAAAATATTAGGGGTCTTTTTTTTTTGCAAATCTACTTGCTAAAGTTTAATTTCCACCCCCACCCCCCTTCCTCATCCTGAAGAGATCTATAGAAAATCACTGATCTTTAAGGTGTCCTGCTATTAACTTCAATCAGTCTTGAGAATCTGCTATTTGCTGTTGTGTCACCATGGCTTTTTGATCATAGCATTTCTGATTCCAGGAACCAAGAATTCTGGACTGTCCTTGTTATATTTTGCCCACTGGTTTCTCCTCTGCATTTTGACATCTGAATATGTACTAGATTGTCATTATCTAAGTGGTTTGTTAATCTTCCTTTAATGATGCAGTTATTAACTAACTTCCCTAATGCTGAAGTGATTCTTACTTATGTGTAATTCATGAAGCTGCCATTGTACCATCTGCGAGTGTTCAGAAATATTTCTGGATTTTTAAGGTTATATTACATAGATCCAGTCCTACAATGGGCATTCCACTTGAAGAACTGGACCCATAATTTTGATAGCTCTGCCACACAATAATTTGCATTATTTTTTCTTTTACAACTGTATTAAGTATTGTTTGCCATGGGAGATTTATGGCACTTTCCTTAGTACTCAGAATCTGACAGAATTATGCCATGATTACTTGGAAAATGTAACCTTGGGATGGTAACCTTTTCCTCCTCTTCCTCAGTGAAGGCAGATGCAAGGGAATTAAATCCTTCGGAAAGTCTTCATCTTATTTGCTCTCATAACTCGGTGGTCATAGAGTGGACTTACAGACTTGCATCTGGCCTTCTTGTGTTGTTTTGTTTTGTCTTCCTTTGCTATTTGTCTCCCTTGGCAGTTTTATTCTCACGTATCCACTTTTGTCATATTTGGCTTTGTTTACACTATGAAGTTTTGTTGCCAAAAACTTCCTTTTGGCACCAAAACAGTTAGAATGTACATGCTACAGTGAGACTTTTTAAGGAAAAAATCCAGTTTTCGTGACAGAAAACTTCTACCCCTATGAGAGACTTTTTTTCTTTTTTCCTCCCTTTGTTGTTGACAGAGTCAGTGTAGATTCTGCTGTTTGTTTTGTCCATAGAACAGGCACTGTTGGCTCTGCTCAGTGTTTTGATTTATGCTGCTCTGCATACATACTTCCTGGAGCTTTGAAAGGGAAGGAGTATATCTGACAGCTTAGTGCAGTGCTCCGCTTGGGGAACAAAGAGCAAGTCATTGGACTGCTCCTGCTCTGCACTAGGAACACAGCAGTAAGCAGACTGCTACTGCTGCAGGAGGAGAGGGACAGATTGCTGTTCTGCTTTGAACTGCCTCAGCATGGAGAGCTCCCAGAACTACTCATGATGCCATTCATGGCATCTGAGGAGGCTGTGGAAGAATGCAAGGGGAATCCCAAGATGCCCAGGGATCAGATCTGCCTTCCCACAATACTGCACTATGGGAAACATACCCATAGTGCATTGCTCACACTGTCGATGATGGTGCCCCCAGTGCAGACCTGATTTGTAGACAGAGGGAGCAAGTGTGAACATTCTGGTAATTTTTGTTTTGTCAGCTTTTGGGTGTTGACATAAGTTTTATTGTCAAAGCTTAGTTGTGTAGACATACTCTTCATCTCTGTCTCATAACTTGTTTGGCTATTCATTTGGGTAACGTTATTTAGACTAACGTTTAATATTTGGCTTCAGAAACCATGTTGGTGTTTTGGGGGTTACTGTTTACTCTCCCACTCTGCAAGTTCAGTCTATTGCAGAGCTAGTGAACTTCATAGGAATCAGGATCTATTTTTTTATGAGAAATCTTGGGGCAGAGAGCGGGAGACTGGAATTGTCTATCCAATAAATGGATACAGAGTGCCTTTCCTAATTTTGCTATTATGAAACAATCTGTCTCCTTTATTCACAGGCAAGACAATTCCTGTCTTTTTTAATGTTCCTTTTGATGTTCCTCCAAGTGGTTATAATTGTTTGCAATTGTGTCTCGTGATTTCCCATTGAAAGTCTTGGGATGGAGCAAGGCTAGAAAGCCTTGCATTCCATTGCGGACTGGCCAGGACAAGGTGATGACTTCTTTCTACTTGAGTAGGCCATCCATAAAGCATACTTTCCATATAATTACATTCCTTAAATATTACCCAGACATACATACATCTGGAAATAGTTATGAATCTTGACAAGTTAGTGAGCTTTCTGTAGACACTTTTATATGTTGCTCCCATTTATGTCCTGCAGTACATTTGTTTGATGTAATGAATGTTCAGGTCTGAGACTAGAGTTGTTTGCAAAGAACAAGGGACATTTTGCCCAGGGGCCTGTCTGTCACCAACTATGTCCATGACAAGTAGCTGCAACTCTGGTTTCTAAACTGAAAGTTAAAATGATATAAGAATTGTGTGTACAGATTCACCGCTACTTTTGACATATAATATGATTTAAAAATACCTTAAAAACTTCAGTGCTATTCATAAGTTATTTTTAGTAGGAAAATTGTGTATTTTTCTTGGTTAAAACTAACCTCATGGAAAATCCACTAAAACTCTATTAGAAGGAGCAACTTTTGATTACCCAAGTCCAATCTAATAATGTATATCATGAGATAGTAACAACTAAGAAAAATGTTAATTGTTGCAATATTAGTGCAAACAGATATGACTCATTGGATATTGACTTTGGTTTATTACAGTTGACTTACGTGTTTTGCCTTTTGGCCCACAGATTAAAACTGGAAAATGCTTTGCACACAGTTACATTATGTATACAATCTTATGAGCTCTGAACTAGTTTTATTTTTATTGCATTCTTGTAATAAGAAAAATTGCTTATTTTCTTCTACACGGGGGAGATACTTGTTTTGCCCTCAAGTTATGTGCTGGCTGATGTTTGTTTATTCCCTGTACTGTATGTACTGTCTGAGGTGTAGTGTCACATATTTTGAAAATTGTATCTGACTACTCATGCAATAAGCTGCGTGTTAGAATGTTGATACTGCAGTTGCTACCTATTGATCTTCATACCGCTCCATCTCTGTAGCTAATGCATCTGCTTAATACTTTACAATTTAATATTTAAACTTGAGTTATTTTTAAAATAAGTTTAAATTAATCAAATTGTGTCATGCCAATACATGACATTTAGTTTGCTAATTTTTCCATTAGGAAAACTGAGCAAGTAGTAAAACATGGTCTAAATTTGTGGCTCAATGTCAGCTTGGATTTTATTTCAAGACTCCAAAGTTCTTGCTGGCTGTGTCTTATACAGTTCCTGTCAGTAACAAATGATATAACATGATATAAAAAACTCCAGCCAGCTCAAGCTTCCTTTTCTTATGTAAACAAACAAACATACATCCAGGAAAATCATAAGAGCCAGAAACATTTTTCAAATCAGTGTTCAATTGTAGTGACCTCACACCTCTCATTTTTCTCTCTCCAAAGTAGTGAGGATTTGGAGATTGGTAAAATTTGCTTTACTGGCTGCTGGTTGCCTTAACGTTCTGTTTATAATCATTGTCAGCTATGCTGTGACTGGCAAAAGATTTCATATAGACATAACCATTGGAAAAATGTATGGTATCTTACTGGGTGTTTACCAGTTAACCATAAAAAGAATTGAAGTACTGAGATGAGGATCAGGCCCATAGCAAAAAAGTGCCAGATTTTCTTTTTATCTGAGCCAGGTGAGAATGCTTTAGATGGCAGCATGGAGCAGAGCAGAAGCTGTGTCCAAAGCAGACTCTCTGAAGAGAACTATATTCCTTTTACCCTTAGAAGCCGTATTGATTGGGGATGTTAGATATCGTGTAATTAAATAGTTGTGTAACTACATGAAATTTTAGCAATTACATGACTATTCGATAGTCCTGAGGGTGGGGCTAGCAGCTATTGCAGTTTGGTCCCACTCCCAGGGAGTCCCTTGCCACTCTATGCTGCTGCCTTTCTATCAGAGGCAGCAGCATGCGGTGGCAGGTGAGAGCTGGTCCGTGAGGTGAGCCAGTTTAAAAAACAGCTCCCCTTGCAGACTGGCTGACTGCAGCTATGCGCTGCTGCCTCTGATACAGCGCAGGGTTAGGGACAGGTGACACTGCAGAGCTGGAAGGGGTGGGGCTACATCTTGTCTTCCCTAGCTGGGCTTTTACCTTATGCCCATGGATGCAGCTGCACGGTGGATGAGGGGGACAGGTGGATCAGTGCTTATTGGGAGCCTGCTTAAAGTCAGCTCCATATGGGCACAGGCTCCCGCTCCCTTCCCTTTGCTGCCTTTGATATGGAGGCAGCAGGGGGGAGTGCATGTAGTCAAAAAGATTAACCAATAAGCCCTGACTTATCAGATGATCATTTAGTTGACTATACATTAACATCCCTATTATTGATGCGCTTCCATAGCCAGTAGTATATGTTGGTTGGCTTGGGTATGCCTGTACGTTTTTTCATGGCACACATTAGATTTGCAAAAAAAAAAAACCCCATGGTTTTCGCTTACTCATACCGTTGCAAAAATTTTTCTTTTGTGCTCAAATATTCAGGGCTAGATTAGGGCATGAACACTGTAGGCATGTGGATGTGGCTAGGAGCTTGACATCTGGAGTCACATTTAGTCAGAATCTTCAGCTCTGGTAATAAAAAATATTGTTTCTAGTTCTCATGGTTATGAAGAAAATTTCTTTAAAGCCTCTGTGACTGAGTGTCACTGATTCATTAATGTATGCCTAGTCAGCAAACAGTCTGGAACAGTGGTCCCTAACCTTTTGGGGCTGCTGGGCGCCCGGGGGCGGGGCAGCCCATGCGCCATGCGACCGGGGGTGGGGCAGCCCATGCGCTGTGGGCCTGGGAGCGGGGCCGCCCATATGCTGCACGCCTGGGGCCAGCACAACCCATGCGCCGCTCTTATGCTGCACGCCCAGAGATGGGGCCACCCATATGCCACGCGCCCAGGGTCCGGCACCACCCATGCGCTGTGCGCCTGGGGGCGGGGCTGGCCCTGATCACTCGGCGGGCGCACATAAATGGCCCGGCGGGCGCCATGGTGCCCGCAGGCACTGCGTTGGGAACCACTGAACTCTGGAATATTAGTTTGGAGAGTGTGATCTTCTTCCTTAGGTGCTGTTAAAATTAAACTCAGAAGCCTGCTATTTTGGAGGGTTCCTTGCTTATACCCAAGCAGAGGACTGTGCATGCTCTTGCTGCCTCCACATCATCATATGTGAGGGAGTTTATCTCACCAAGTCCTCTGCTTACATGGGTAGGAGCTATATAAGTTCTTTTCTGGGATAGACCCAAGTTTGCCTGAAAGCAGGAAGCAGTGGTTTGGGGAAGAGAGGTGGCCTGCCAAGAAAGAAGAGGTGGTAGGCGTTAGTGTAGCAGATTCCACAGTAACTCTTATGCTCAGCTTACGTGCCTAGTCCAATACCCATTGAAGTCAATAAAGCTCTTTCTGTTGACTTAATTGCACTTTTGAGTAGGTAGGGTTGCCAGATGGTTTCAACAAAAATACCAGACACGCTTGACATTACATCACAATCTACATTACATCTTATTTAGAAAATACTGGACATTTATATTTTCTCAATTTGTTTCTTGAACAGAAAGCTCAAATACTGGACTGTCTGGTTCAAAACCGGACACCTGGCAACCCTCTGAGTAGGCCCTATGAGTTGAGGTTTCATGTGTGGCTGTATATAGACCTCTGACTTTGGGTAGAAGTTACTTAATTAAAATTCCAGCAAAATATTAGACAGGGCTGGTCCTAGGGGTATGTGGGTCTGGGACAACTCCCCTCCCCATCTGCAGGCCTTATCTAGCCTCTGCTCTGCACCCACTCCATCCCTTCCCTAATCCCCAACTCTGGTCCACCCCCTCCTGCTCTTTCCTGCCTCTGCTCCGCCCCTCTCACCCCCCCCCTTGCACTCCTTGCCTGAAGCCCCCTCCCCTGAGCAATGTGAGCTAAGGGATTTCTGGGGGGCCTGGCATCGAGCGGCAGCAGGGTTGCTTCCCCCCCCCCCACCTCCAGATGGAAGCTGGAGTGATCTGGCAGCCTGTTCCGATCCACTGCCCAGCTACCTCCCGCTGTGCGCCACTTCACCGCAGTGGCAGGAAGTGGAGTGTCCTGGAGCTGGGACTGGGACCAGAGTACTTCACTTTCTACCGACATGGTGAAGTGGAGCATATCGGTCTGGGAAAGAGTGGTGGAGTGGAGCAGGTTGCTGGCTTGCTCTGGCTTCTGCTGCATGGTAAGTGTGAGGGCCCAGCCCTCTGCTGCCACCCCATGCCAGGTTCCCCAGGTAATCCCCCCGGCTAACCTGGGCCCCAACCATAGAACAATTGAGGCGGCTTCCCGAACCGTCCTATGGACGGGACAGCTCTGCAAATAGGCTTTTTCCTATAAAAGTTTTTGCTTTGAAGTGCTTTGCTCTAGGTTTTAAGGGACTATACCTGCTATTTCAAAACATTCCCTTTTTTCTGTCTTTATGTCTCCACAGTCTCCTTATGTCAGACCTGCAGTGACCCATACAAACAGAAATTTGTATTTGGGATGTAAAATTAATTAATCAACTAAGCAGGATCTAGACTGGGGACCGCTCCAGCCTGGCTGGAGCGGCCCCCAGCCCATGAAGCTTCCACCAAGGTTCCCTGTAAGCCAGCTATGGGCAATAATTTTTGGTGGGGAGTCCTGCCAAGATTTTGGAAAGTGGTCAAGGGCCACACTTTTCTGTGCAGGAGGTATGGAGTTTGGGATGGAAGTTGGGTGCAGAAGTGTGCAAGGGGTAAGGGACTGGGGTGCAGGAGAGGGTGAGAAGTCTGAGAGGGAGTTTGGGTGAAGGAGACCTGGGTGAGGAGATGGGGCTGTAGGGTCTGGGGAGTGGGAGTGGAGGAAAGGATTCTGATTTGGCGGAGGAGTGTAAGAGGAGGCGCAGTGTCTGGGAGAGGGTTATTACCTAGGGAGAGTGTGCGTGCGTGCGTGCGTGTGTGCAGCGGGTTTGGAAGGTGACTTGGGGGAGGGAGTTGGGGTGCAGGAGGGGCAGGGGTGCCAGAGGCAGGCTCTGGCTGGGAGGTGCTTACCTAAGCATCCACCGGCCTGCAGCACCCCCAAGGCAGGCCAGGCTACCTGCGTGCTGCAGCTCCAGAGCATTGAAAATGCAGCCTGCTTCCTCCATGTGGCTCTCAGCTCTGGGATGGGAAGAGGCTTGCCTCCATCCCCCAGGCTAATCTCTCAGCTCCGATTGCCTGGCTTTTTCTGGCCAATAGGCGCTGAGGATTGGGCTGGGGGTAGGGAGATCGCGTGAAGCCTCTCCCTCCCTCCGGAGTAGAGAGTCATACGGAGCAGCCTTGCATTTCAAACAGTGGTTGCTGCATGCCTGAGAGTCCTGGAAGGAGCATCCGTGGGCTGGATCTGGTGGCTTGGTGGGCCTAATCCAGCCTGCAAGAGGTATCTTGCCCACCCCTGCTGTAAACTGTGCACCTACGTGGGTGTGCATTCGTTTTTTGAGCCCTGTGCAGAGTTTGAGCTCCCCACACAGGCAGGGAGCTCAGCTCATGGGCTGCGAAAGGAGCAGGAGGAGCACTCATCCACCCTCTAAGAGGAGCAGCCTGCTATATATGGAGAAGCTGGCTCTAGCCTCTACTCCAGAGCTGGACAAAAGATGATCTGTGGGCTGGATCTGGCTGTGAGAGCCTCTGCCTGTCCGGCACCTGCTTGGCACTCAGGAAAGCTGGGTGCAGGGCCATGTGTGTGTTTCCGAATGCTGAGAGCCTGGAGGGAGGGGAGACAGGCTTCTCATGCTGCTCCCACTCCCAGTAGCTCCCATTGCCTAGTTTTGATCAATAGCAGCTGCCTGTTTGCAGGACAGGCAGCATGTGAAGTGTCCCTCATCCCCTGGGCTCATAGCATTCAGTTCAGAGCAATAAACATGGCTCCTGCAGCTCCCCTGAGCACGTACAGGGGCTGGAAGGCAGGGACCCTGACTAAGGAACCTGCTGGCACCCCAGTCCCTCCCATCCTTCTCCACCCCTCTGCCTGCCTTTTGCCCTCCTACCCCATGTAATCCAAACCTTCTGCACCCCTGCTCCAGCCCCCATACTGCTTCCCAGACACTGCAGCCCCTCCTCAGGTCACAAACCCCTCTCAGACATTGCACCCCAATCCACTTATCCATGGTCACAGCCCAGATCCCCGCACCCCATCCTGTACTCCTGATCCAGGTCATAATGCCCTCCTAGCCACTGCATCCCCTCCTCACCCCAGTCCGTTGTCTCAGGTCATGATCCCATCCTTCACCCAAACTCCCTCCCAGATTTCACACCCTAATGCGGTACCCCAAGCTCCCTTGTGCACCCAACCTCCGTCCCAGACACCTTACCTCCTCCATTAATATAATGGAAGAGTGCGGCCCTCAACCACTTACCAAATTCTTGGAGTGCTCCCCCCTCCCCCCCCGTGTTAATGGCTTAAGGTAAGAAAGAAAAAGATTCTTTTAACAGATTTTTTTTGAATGTTGCAGATATCTAAAACTGACCTTAATGATTTTTTAAAAATCCTGTGTTACTAATTAATACATGGTAAACTATATTGCATTAAGGCCAGATCTTTGCTATATTGTAGAGTTCTGGCTCTTATGAGTCAGAAGCAGCAAGTCCTAGGTGTGATGCTAGCTGTTTTGTAGGATGAAACCTTACTTGCAAGATCTTTGAAACATACATCTGTCTGTTAGAAAGGATGATGAGACGTACTCCAAGGTCTCAGAGCAGTAGCCATGTTAGTCTGTAACTAAAAACACTTAAAAAATAACAATGATCCTGTAGCACCTTAGAGCAGTGGTGTGCAACCTTTTTCCCGGTGCAACCCCTGGGAAAATTTTGGTTGACCAAAAAACCAAAAAAGCACAGCCCCTTTAAATGCCACTGCTCCCACCGCATGTACACTGAGCCAGGAAAAAAATGGCAGCCAGCACTGCACCTTCTCTCCCCCACTCCCCTTCCCGGAAGATAGCTGTGATCCCCACAGGTTGCGCACCGCTGCCTTAGACTAATAAAAATATATAAATAGTATCATGAACTTCCGTGGCACAGCTCACTTTTTCAGCCAAAGGTAGTGTTAATTTTCTTTTAATTTGATTTAATAGTCAGTAATCATAAGAATTGCTCCTTGTTAATTATTTCTTGTTTTAATATGTTTTCTTCCACACCTATGGACTATTTAAAATATATATTTATATCTACAGTTTTTGTTTGTACTGGTGGATGCACATCCACACATTACCTCAATATTGGTGTTGCACATAAGAAATTTTAACCCATCCAAGGATGGAAAATCTTAGTGGGAACACTGGCTCCCTGCTGGAGCAGCTCCAATCCACAGTGGGCCTGGGCTCCTTGGGGACAGGATTGCTCTGCCTCTGGGGTGCCCAAGCTCACTATGGAACAGGGGCTGTTCCGGATGAGAGTAACTCAGGTCCACAGCAGATCACCTGCAGAAGCAGAGCAGCCCCTGCCTGCAGCAACTGGGGAGCTACTCCAGCCCCCACTGGTTAACTAGAACTGGTAAGCATCACCAATTTAGGGTGATGCTTACAGGTTAACCTTTCACAACCCTAGTTTATTCTGGTTTAACCAGAGATACCTTTTAAACTGATATGTTAAACAATGCAGTCGGTCCCACATGTGGGCACTCTTACATAAGTTTAAAACTGGCTTATTTCATTTTAGCTAGCGACACAAACTAAACTAATAAAAGTCAGGATTAAAATGATTTAGAAGAGCACCTACCTGTTCAACAAAATAAGTTTAAAATTATATCTTAGTTAAACTGGTGCCGTTTAGACCAGACCTGAAATGGCTGCACTGTTTTCATGTAGATGAGTAATATGGCCTTTGTATCTGAAAACAACAAAGAAAATAATTAAGTCCTTTCTACTCTGAACTTCATAATCAGAACTTTTTTTTCTGTGAAAGTTGGACACAGACATACTGGCAGGAATGGCAGTCAGTGTAGGAGAAATTCTGAAGTCCTACTTAGATGAAAGAAGCTGCAGTGTTTGATAACCCAATGCCCCTTTACCTCCTGTTTCCCTTGCCTCAAAACAGCATTGCACTAAATTGTCCCAGTGGCATGGACAGTCAACTGTTCAATACTCGTTGTGGCAAAGTGTGGCACATGTTTACTCTTACAGAACTCTGAGGCTGTCTCTGCACTAAGGATTTTCTGAAAACCTCCTATTGTTGCTCTAGAATTAGTGTAGGTCTATCTGTGTTAGCAATGATGGGAAAACTGATTATAGGCTGGCTGCTGACATCTTTACCATTACGTCATCCAACCCAATAGCCTGTCTATACCAGAGGAGGGCAATAATTTTTAGCCAGGGGCCACTTCAAAAATTTTTTGAAGTGGCCTCGGGCTGCCCTGGAAGAGGTGGGACCCAATCCGGCAGGGATGGGGCCAGAATGCTTCTGGGCTTCCCCACCCCCAGACCATAATTGGTCTGGGGGTGGGGGAATCCCTTTCCCTCCCCTTCCCACTAGGCGCCCAGGCCCCTGGAAGGGGAGGAAGAGGCTTCACACACTCCCCTCCCCCCAGGCCCTGATTGGCCTGGGGGAAGGGGAAGCACATGAAGCCTCCTCCTCCCACCCTACCCCCACACTGCGGGGACCACATGGCACTTGCAGGGTGGCATAAGCTGTCATGTGCTCCCTTGCCCCTAAGCCCTGATTGGCCTGGGGGCGGGGGAAGCTGTGCAAAGCTTCCTTTGACCTGCTCCTGCCTTGCGCAAGTGTACAGCACTTTGAAGTGCCGTGTGTTCCTTGCAGGATCCTGGGGAGGGCGGAAGAAACTTCGCGCGCTCCTCCTGCTTCAAAGCGCTACGTGCTGCTCACAGGGCGGGAGGAAGCTTCGTGTACTCCCCCACCCCCAGGTCCTAATTGGCCTAGGGGCAGGGTAGCAGCAGGGCCTCCGTGGGCTGGATCAATCCGCTTGGCGGCGAATCCAACCCACAGAGGCCCTTTTGCCCACTCCTTATCTACACTAACACACCCAACTCTGCCAGCACTAGTAGAGCTGAAGTGGCAGTTGGATATTCAAAGATTCTCAGTAGGGTTGCCAGGTGTCCAGTATTAAACCAGACAGTCTGTTGTTTTCGCCTCCTGTCTGGTAAAAAAAAATTCAGAAAATACTGGACACCTAAAATGTCTGGTACTTTCCGATTTTTTTCCTGGCCAGGAGGCGAAAATCCTGGGCTGTCCGGCTCAATACGGAGGCAGCCTGGCAACCCTAGTGCTTACCAGGAGCTGTCCAGCCCGGCGCAAGGAGGCAAGATGTCAGGTGGCCGCTGGCAGCCTGTTAGGGCCCAAAAGCCTTACCATGCAGTTTTTAAAGGGCTACTGGGGGGGGGGGGGGGGGGGGGGGGGGGGTTCTTTACTTTTTTTTTTTTTTTCTCAACAGACTTTTTCCTGGCGTGTTTTTGTTGTTGTTCAGTATTTTTTCTGAAACCATCTGGCAACCCTACTCATGGGTTCATTTAAAAAAGCGTTTCTTCCTCATACATGAATGTGAATGTTTATATATAATAGGGATCTTTTACCACTGAGATTACCATTTTAGAACAGGTGAACTAAAATTGGGTCAGCCTCTTTTCTCATTGACTCCCTGCCAGGCTGGAGGAGTTTGCTCTTAAATTGAAGAACTGCTGCACTGTCTGTGACCTTCCACATAGATTCTTTTGTCACTTTGCTGAACTGTCTATGACCACCTACATTGATTATGGTGTTACTGCAGCATTTCTCAGAAAATTAAATGTGCTGTGCAGCCTCCATACAATGTATCCATACTGTGTGCTTTAATAATTGTATTATGATCCTTAAGTAGACTTGAATGCCTTGTTTCCAGGACTCTTTAAAATATCACTATTAAATTTCGTTAGAAATGTAAGTGGAATTCTTGTGCATCTGACTCTCCATTTCTTTTTAAAGTGAGTGATTGTGCATCATTTTATTTCCCTCTTGTAAGGCACAGAAATCATTGTACATTTGCTGTATGAGACAAATTGTCCCAAACTGACAAGTCAGAACCCGAAAAATATTGTTAGTATTTTTCAGGCTCAAAAGAATGTCTAGAAAACCCTTGGCTGTCCAAAACTATTCTTTCTGCTTGAGGAGAAAGAAGTCCCTCTTTTTGCATGTGGCATTCCAGATTAGTGGAACTCTTTACTTGTTTATTACTCTAGCTTTTAAATGCTAGGAGACATTCATATGAAAGAACTCGGTAAAATTGTGTAAGGTTAATTCATTGATTGTGTGTATGATTTATAATTATTACTTTAATGGTAACATGTAAAATCTCTGGGGATCAGGAACCTATTAGAAGTGTATTGAGTTAGGCACTGTACATGTATCATAATAAAAAGATAGTGTATCAATTGCACCAAAATGCACTGAGCCATCAGACTCTTAAAAAAAAAATCAGGTTGCAGTTTTGGCAGATATAAATTCTAACGTTTCATCTGTTAGGGAGACTTCTCCCCAGATTTAGCAGAAAGATTTTAGCACATTTTCCCCACCTCCTTCAATAACTTTTATAGTTATGAATAGCACATATTCATCAAGGGACTGAGCTCCTTTCTGTATTTATAAGTGGTCCTAGAATAACTTACAACTGCCTCACATCCACGCACAAATTCTCTCTTATTGACAGATCTGTGCAGTTAAGTAAATATAATTACTCTGAAAAAAATTCAGAAACAATGAATGGTCCTACAGCACCTTAGAAACAAAAAACAAAAGTGGATTGTATCATGAGCTTCCATGGGCACAACCCATTTCATGATATTATCTACATTTTTGTTAATCTCTAAAGTGTTGCAGGACCATTTGTTTTAAGTTACAGACTAACATTGCTACCCACTAAGACATGATAAGTCTGGTTTGCATCAATGCAATTCCATATCTGTTGGAGTTAGGTTGGTTTGCCAGCAGAATGTCGGCATTCTACTTTCAATGTAGTCAAGCCCTGAATTGCAGATCCTGCCCATTCCTTCAGGACATGCTTTTAGAATCACATTCTAGTGAGGGCAATTCCCCCTTCCCCCCTCTGCTTTGGTTCTGTAGAATGTAGTATGTTACAAAATGCCTATTTAGGTAAGTGGATTAAAAATAAGTAGTCTTGTATGTTCATGACAAGACTAGCACTTTACTTAACTTTAAATTTTCCAGAACACTTTTCAATTATCACATTTTAAAGTGTTTCACAGGGCTGATCAAAACATATTTTGACTGAATGTGCTCATGATTTAGTGTTCGCTAGTGGCCTCTTGCTGAGGTGTCCCAAGGTGCAATATTTGTTTTTGTATCCATGTGAACTGCTAGTCTGGGAAGTTTGCTTCCTTAAGAACGTGTACATATATAAAAATGTTATACTGTTTTTAGTTGCTTAGAGAGCTGCAGCTGGCTAGTTTCCTACTGTTGCCTAATGGGGCTGTGATGGATAGGAGGAGTACTGGCCAGCACTCAGTAACTAAAGGGTTAAACTCAAGTAGCTAAGGGTGTTGGCAGGGGGCCAGCAGAAACAATGCGATAAAGTGCTGAAATTTGAATTGTATATAGTAGGGATGTGAAGGACTAGTCACTTCCTCTCCTCCTCCCCCCCCGCTGCCTCTGTCAGGAAGAGGCAGCAAGGGGAGGGGGAAATGGAGGGAGTACTTCAAAGCAGCAGCACTGTGTGGAGCCCGGGGCCAAACCTGGGACTCCGTGTGGCGCTGCTACTTTGAAATGCCGTGAGGAGCCCGGTGTCAGGCTCCCTGTGGCATTTCAAAGTAGCAGCGCCACATGGAGCCCAGGATCAGCTGGGGATTCCCCTACTGATCCTGGGCTGCACACGGCACTGCTGCTTTGAAATGCTGTGGGGAGCCCAGCGTTAGGCTTCTCCCAGCGATTCAAAGCGGCAGCGCCGCATGGAGCCCGGGGTCAGCAAGGGAGTCCCCTGCTGATCCCACACTTTGTGCAGCATTGCTGCTTTGAAATGCTGCGGGGAGACTGGCATCAGGGTCACTGCGGCATTTCAAAGTGGCAACACCCATGAGGCCCGTGATCAGCTGGGGACTCCCCCGCTACTCCGGGTTCCATGTGGTGCTGCCACATTGAAACACCGTGAGAAACCTGGCATCGAGTGGCAGCACCATGTGGAGCCCAGGTTCAGCTGGAGTCCATAGCTGATCCCAGGCTCCACATAGCGCTTTCACCCTATTGGCTAATCGAACAGTTGATGCAAAATGCATTGACTGTTTGATTACTCAATTAGTCGATATTTAGCATCCTTAGTATATAGATATTTTGCCTGCTCTCTTTGTGTGTGAGTTAAGCCAGAAGTTGGGAGACAGAATGATTTAAACCCAGGCAGGACTACCAGACCTCCAAGGAATTCAGGGCATGGAAGTGGACTGAACTAGGGATGTTAAATGGCGTTTAATCAGCTAATTGACTAGTTGATGGAATATCCATCGACTTAGGTGGGGGCGGGGGG
>JANRFK010001234.1:71525759-71548664 GCA_030068395.1 Apalone spinifera
CGGCATTTTTGCCTCCTGGCCAGGGAAAAAAATCAGAAAATACCGGACATCTTAGGTATTTTCTGAATTTTTTTTACCGTACAGGAGGTGAAAATACTGGACTGTCTGGGTGAATACCGGACACCTGGCAACCCTATCAGTAATCAACTATCTGACAAGCACATGCTTACTGTATAGTCAACTAGTTGCTTAAATCCCTAGACTGAATGACAAAGGGATCATGAGTAAATAAGGGAAAATGTGTATTTAGTCGCAATCAGGGTATTTTTCTTTGTTTTGCCTGTTTGGTTAAACTTCTCCATGTGAATCCATGCCTTCCCTCCCCCACTCACCATTTCAGCTATAGCCCAAAGAGCTATGGTTCTTTGTGTTTTTGATATATTATTTTCTTAATTGCTGTGTAACACTTAACAACCAGGTATGCTTTATCAAGTATATCTTTTTGTTTTGTTAATAAAATCACCTTTTTTAAGGTGATGATTTGATTCTTGTGTCCTGGAGAGAAACAGGAGGTCTCTGTGTGTCTGCCTAGACAGAGAGATCAGCTATCAGAGACTGCAGTTTGTTTTCTCTCTCTCCCCCTCCCCCAAGCTCTCTTGTGATAAAAGAGCTGTAGGGTACTCCTCTGGAGGAAGTCCAAGTGCTTTCTTCCTGGGTTCAGGAAGAAAGGGTTTTCTTTTATTTCACTTGATGGTGGCAGCTACCTCCCAAGACCAGGGGGATCTGTGACCTTGGGGAGTTTTTTAAGCAGAAGCCTATAGAGGCAAGGTATTTTTAAGGTATCTTGCAGGTGCCCTCCTTCTATACTCAGAGTGCCAGAGTGGGGAACAGCCCTGATAGGGGCTGTAAATGGGAGATGATTCCTTTTAGCAACTAAATAGAATTATTTTAAATCAGAGGATTTATACCCCGAATGTGTCCTAACATTCTTACAATAAGTGCCCTCATCAACCTTATAGGAAAATGTCATTGATTTGTTTTAATAATTTAGATAGCAGTAGTGTCATATAAAAAGTAGATGATTTTACCTGAAAAGCTGAATAGCTGGAGCCGGGCAGCAGCAAGTTTCTTCCTCTATCTTTAGTAATATGTATTCTTTTATTTCAGAGTCACTTGTCTGGAAGTGCATATGAATCGCTTCAGTCTCGGAGGGTGGTCATTTCTCATAATATGGATAAAGCTTTGAAAGAAGGTGAGTTCTAATTGAGAATATGTATGGGTAGATTGTAAACCTCTACTCATATTGGAGAACAGTTACATGTAAAAGTAATCCCTTTTACATTTTAGGAGACTACTTGCAAAGTGACATTCTACTCAACAGCATGTAAACATATCTAAATATGACTCAAAATTCTTCAGATGCAACACATTTTGTCCTAGATTAAAATAATGGTGGAAGGAATTGTATCTTCACAAGATGTAATAATTCTATAAACATAGTAAGTTGCATAATGTAAAGGTTTCACAATAACGGGCATCTCTTCATTGTAAAATACAAAGGAAAATTCAAATTTAGTTATTTTGAACACGTATCTTTTATTGGACCAACTTCTAATGGTGAGAGAGACAAGCTTTCGAGCTTACACAGAGCTCTTCTCTAATGTTAAACTAGCTGTTATAACTTTTAATGATCTCTACTAGTGCTGATGTTTGTTTACCTGCCTCTATACACAAACTTCAAATTTTAAGTGCATTTGTAAGCAGCAGTTAGTTTTTTCTTCAGGAAGTTATTATGAACTACTAAGACATATTATGCTCATGCTTTCTCTTCATATTCCCCAGAATTTTTGTTTTATTCTTTCTCTCTCTCTCTCTCTGATAACAAACTCTGCCATGGAACCTTTGGGATTGATCAAATGAATACTTTTTCATTTCACTGTAATGCCCAGAGGATTGTGCTCTGTAGCTCAAAAATAGTACTGATTAACAGCTGCATATATATTAGGATTTAGGTTTTTTTCTGTACAAATGTTATTGCTATAAATTGAGTCATAAAAATTGTTGAAAATTGAAAGGGGAAAAATTGTGATTTGGAAAAGGTTCTTAAGGAAATTAGAATGATAGGGTCTTGAGCTGTGGAGTTTAATATTAAAATCATCTTCTGCCAGGGCTGAAGCCGGAGCCCCATGACAACATGCGGACAGAGTCTTCTGGCAACCTCCTGGAGTGGAGGCCAGGGCACCACGGCAGCCCCCAGGAGCATGGGGCTGGAGTCGGAGCCCCACGGCAGCATGGGGCCGAATCCCCTGATAGCCTTAGAGCACAGAGCTGGGGCCGAAGCTGTGCAGAAGCCCCCTGGAGTGTGGTGCCCTGGCTATAGTCCCACGGCAGTTCCCCCTCAGAAGTGTAGGGCAGAGCCCTGTGGCAGGCGCTGAAGCTTGTGCTGCCCAGAGAACTAGCAACATCTGGGCAAGTAGCCCAGCCAGGCTGGGGGAGAAGGCAAGGCAGGGTGCCTGCTGGGGCAGCCTGCCAGCCACAGGCAATGGGTTTGGGGACTGGTGGCAGGAGATCTTCCCTGGTCTGGCAAATTCTCTCGTTTGGGACCAGTCTTAATGGTGCTGGATCAGGGAGGTCTAATCTGTACCATGAAAATATGTGCTTGTGCATCTGAAATTGCCCTACTTAGTCAAGATCCCATTATATTACTACAAATGATGCCCAGATGTACAGAGTACCATTCTTAATCACCATCTTCGGTAGGCCTCCATCTTTGAGCAACTGTTACTGTCAGTCTCTTTAGTCTGTGTTTTAGGCAGGCTTCACTGTAATATCTTCCTTGCTTTCGGTTTTTTATTTTATTTTTGTTGTATTTGATGGGCCAGACACTAGTCAAGAATACTATATATAAATTTAATGTCTTTCTATATAAGTCTTTATTCCATGTAAAATAGAGGGGATGGATGGTTTTATGATTAAAACATAGGCCTGTGGAAGTCAGGTTGTTCCTTAGACTTCCTGTCTGACCAGGGGAAACTCCTTTAATCTCTGTGCCTCATTTTCCATCTGTAAAAAGGGAAAAATACTGCCTATTTCAGGAGGCACATGTCATTAATTAACATATATAGGTGTGACTCCGCCCCCATTCTTCAAAATGATATTATGATATAATTGCGGCATAATTGTGTTGTATTTTTATGAGAATGATCATATGAGGAGTCATTGGAACAGTTATGATTTGCCAATATGATTATCCTATTTGTATGAATGTATCATCTTTGTATCTGAAGTTATGAAAATTGACTAGGGATCTATATTTCAAATGGGCTTACTCTGGAAAACACCCACGGCCTTTCAGATACAACAGTGCTTTGGAGGATAGGGTCATAATTCAAAATGATCTGGACAAACTAGAGAAATGGACTGAGATAAATAGGATAAGTTTAATAAGGACAAATGCAAAGTCCTTTGCTTAGGAAGGAACAATCAGTTTCACACATACAGAATGGGAAGTGATTGTTTAGAAAAGAGTACTACGGATAGGGATCTAGGGGTCTTAGTGGATCACAAGCTAAATATGAGTCAACATGTAACACTGTTGCCAAAAAAAAAAAAAAAAAGCAAACATGATTTGGGGATGCATTAACAGGAGTGTTGTGAGCAAGACCTGAAAAGTCATTCTTTAGCTCTACTCTGCACTGATTAGGCCTCCGTTGGAGTATTGTGTCCAGTTCTGGTCACCACATTTCAAGAAAGATGTGGAAAAATTGGAGAAGGTCCAGAGAAGAGCAACAAAAATGACTACTAAAGTCTTAGAAAACATACGATATGGGGGAAGACTGAAAGAATTGGGCTTGATTAGTTTAGAAAAGAGAAGACTGAGGGGGGGGGGGGACATGATAGCAGTTCTCAAGTATTTAAAAGGGTGTTACAAGGAGGAGGGAAAAAAATTATTCTCCTTAGCCTCTGAGGATAGGACAATAAGCAGCAATGGGCTTAAATTGCAGCAAGAGAGGTTTAGATTGGACATTAGGAAAAAATTCCTAACAGTCAGGGTGGTTAAACACTGGAATAAATTAGGGATGTTAAATATCAGTTAATTGAATAGTCAATTAACCTCATTAATTCTTATCAGTTAGTCAATTATTCTATTGTCCCCAGGCAGCCCATGTCCGAGGAGGAGCAGTCTGAGCTTCTGGACCCAGCATGAGCCAGAACTGAGCTGGGCTGCCTGCCCATCTGACTCTTAATACACTTTAAATGCAGAGCCGCAGTGGGAGTAGGTCCAGGACCCAGTCCAAGCTGGGACAGAGGTGGGCTGCTGGCCAGCCTGCTAAAAAGTTTACTGGAAAGGGGTGGGGAGAAAATGCGTGTAGTCTATAGCATTAATCTACAACCTTTTGCTTATTGTTTATCGGTTAGTCAATTATACTATTATATCCCTAGAATAAATTGCCTAGGGAGGTTGTGGAGTCTCCATCACTGGGATACTTAAGAGCAGGTGGGATAGACGTTTATCAGAGTCGATCTAGACTGTGCTTGATCCTTCCGTGCGGTCAGGGCACTGGACTTGATGACTTTTCAAGGTCCCTTCCTGTTCTTGTACTCTGTGATTCTATGATTCTTTGAACAATGAAGAAACCAGACTGGGCGGATTGCCATCAGCAAAAACAATGGACTGTGGAATAACTTGACCTTCCTGTGGGTGTTTTGGCCAGGCTATAAGCAGTTGCTGCTATAACACTGCAAGCACAGGTGCCTAGACAACATGCCATCTTGGGATGTCAGTATTTTTCCACAAATCTGTCTGGGAACTAAGTTTTGAAATAAAGGAGTCTCATATGCTAAAGATCTATAAAGCATTGTCTGTTGGTCTTCACTCACCACACAAAAAGACTCTTGGAAACACCTGAGGAACAAAGACTGAACTTGGAGAAGTATTGGACCCAGGCTAAAGGGATTGATTTTTAGTGTGTATTTGAAAGATCTGGGGAATCCAAAGTGTAAAGCAAGTGGAGTTTTCCCTTTAAGAATAGCCTGCCTATACCATTAGTTAGATTGGATATGTATAGCAGATTCTCACCTTATCTAGTATATTAAGCTTAGGATGTGGTTTTGTTTATTTGCTAGGTAGTCTGCTTTGATCTGTTTCTATCCCTTATACTCACTGAATCTCTCATTTGTAACATTTATTTTATGTTTTAATCTAAACCAGTTTGAAGTGAAGTGTGTGGAAATCGTAGCTCAAGGGGCAAAAGCTGTTGCATATTCCTCTCCACACTGAGGGGTGAACTTTATGAGCTTATGCTTTAGAGCTCGCTGTTCATGGAAGATGGTATAATTTTGGGTAAACACTCTAGAGGGAGTATGTGCCTAGGGAACTGGGAGTTGCCTTGACTGTAGCCTTTCTATTGTTGGTCCATGGAGAGAGCTTGCATGTAACTGCAGCTGGGTGTATCCCTGCCTGTTTGCATGCTTGAGGAAGTGTCAGACTGGGAACATGTGTGCAACTTGTCACTGGAGCACAATGTGAACCCAGATTTGTGGGTCAGAAGGCTCAGCAGTATCCCAGTTCCAGGGACACCTTGGTGGGGAGCCCATCACAATAGAATGCTCAGATTGAAAAACCTATTAAATAGAGCTGGTTAAAACTCTGACGTTTTTTGCAATGGGAAATTCTGGCATTTCAAAATTTCCTTCATCCCAAATCAGAACAAAAAAGTCAAACGTTCTTTGTGAAATAAAAATTTCCAGAAAATGTAGTTTTGGAAATATTGAAGTGATCTTATGAAACGGT
Source organism: Apalone spinifera (assembly GCA_030068395.1). NCBI lineage: Eukaryota > Metazoa > Chordata > Testudines > Trionychidae > Apalone > Apalone spinifera. The sequence continues at coordinate 71,531,494 of JANRFK010001234.1, forward strand.
TTTGTTTTGACTGATTTAAAATAAAGCACTTGGATATTTTTGATAAAATTTTTACTAAAAGATGATTTCTCCTGAAATTTTTCAATCTAGTCAAATTGGCAGCTGAAAGGGCATGCAGCTCCCCGTGCCTCTAGCATGTTGCTAGGGAAAAAGAGATGCAAGCCCTTTTAAGTGCTTCTATTTAAAGAGCTTGTGCCTTCCCAGCACTTGTCAGGCAGCGTTGTCTAGCAGCCGTGGGAACCCAGAGCCCTTTAAATAGAAACAGTTGAAAGGGATCACATGTCTCCGGCAATGTGGTGTGGGGAGCTGCATGCCCTTTCAGCTGTTTCTATTTAAACACACGGCTCTCGTGTTCCCTGTGGCTGCTAGACAACGCTGTTACCTGACAGGTTCAGGGAAGGCACCAGCCCTTTAAATAAAAGCACTTAAAAGGGCTTGCAGCTCCTGGTGTCTCTAGCATGTTTCTAGGGAGCCACAGATGCAAGCCCTTTAAATAGAATCAATTAGAAGGGCTCCTGCCCCTCTCCCACTCCAAGGCAACACAGTAGAGGGTGGGGCCTGGAACTGCCTCGCAGACGAGATCAAAGCCCTAGGCGGGCTGGATCTGGACTGCTGAGAGGCCTTTGCCCACCCCTGCTGTACAAAATACTTACAAATAAAAAGTTTTCCCTAACTACTTTCATTTATAATAATCTTAGCTATTGCTTATAACTATAGTCCAAATTTATGGAAATACGTTCTCTTCCAAGTTTATGGTGTATCTCTTTAAAATACTCAAATAGTGCTTTCCTTTTTCAAACTACTTTGATCTTATAATGTGGTTTAACATCACTGTCCTTCAATTTGGGGTGGAAAAAAAGCTGCCTCTACATGTCTTTGAAATCAAGGTTGTTTAGAGGTATATATTAAGAACAAATTGCTTCAGTCCTCAGCGGACTTTGGAGATGCAGATAATATATTAGTTCATATAATCATATTTTTGATGCAAGTATCTGTTTGACCAGTAATCTGTCTGACCAAATCCACTTGGGGTAATCTGGTAATCTCTCAGCATCAGATTTCTTTAGTATAGCATTGCTACTCTTTCTTTTTTCTTTGGAGAGAGAGAATTTAAAACCCAAAGTAGAAACTAGGCAACTTGTTTTTGTGCTATCCTTTTGTGTTTTCTCCATATTAGCTGTTGCTATTCATTGTTTTGTTTCTTCTTTTAGTGTTTGACTACAGCTACAGAGATTACATTCTGTCCTGGTATGGGCATCTCAGCAAAGATGAAGGACAGCTGTACCACCTGCTATCTGAAGATTTTTGGGAAATTGCCAAGCAGCTGCGACAGAGGCTAAGTCACATTGATATAGTTAAGGTTGTCTGCAGCGATGTAGTGAAAACTTTACTCACACACTTCTGTGACCTTAAAGCAGCCAATGCCAGGTAAAAAGAAAAAAACCCTTACCAATGCTCATTCCCTGTTCCTCCAATATTTTAGTAGTATTTAAAGAGTTCACAATTGAGAGAGAAAGAAACAGCAATGACAGGCAGCATATAAGCAGCAACGAAAAGTAATTTAAGATTTCTTACAGGTGCTGTTCTATTGTAATCCACGTCCCTGCCAGCTCTTTATATAGCTTCCTATTGGCTTTTGCTGCAGCTCAGCCAGTTCTTGCAAGAACTGCATATCAGGGTGCACCTCGTTACTTTCACCTCTCCATATAAGTAACATACATAGTCCTTACTGGTGTTTGTGAGACACCTGCTATGCTTTTGGTCACTTGGGGAAAACACCTCTGTCTTTTTTTAAAATAGGTCACCTTCATCACTCTATTTCTAGTCCTGTTCTTTGCTCACCATGCAAGACAGTAAATGAATAATCTCTGAGGATGCCATGAGACTGCAGTAGGATTTGGAAATGAAAACAGAAAGATGTGCACTCTTTCTCAGAAAAGTGCAAGTATTATTTCCATAATCATCTTTCTCCTCCTGCCCCCCAAATACGAGGAAGCAAAGCTCCATGGTTTCTCTATGTGAAGTTTCTCCTGAAAAAACAAGGTTGTTCTGTTAGTCAAATTGTTGGTCCATGTTTTTCTTCTATTATGAGTCTTTTCTTTGAGAGCTCTCTTTATACTGTGCCTGCGGACTACAAAGACTCGTTTCTCCTCTTAATACTGTGATTGCACTCAATCTGATACTTTAAGATGACTAGTAGTTCTTTTAGCTGGCTATATGCATATGTATTTCTTATCTGAATGTACAGTATAAACTTAAATTATTCTAATTGAAGTATTTTTTTGGCTTGTATAATGAGACCTTCAGGTTGTTTTGCCCACAGTGATATTTATCTGTGCTCTTTGCCTACAATGATGCACATGGCTGTTTCTGATATTGCTGCAGGGAAAAGATTTATTTCTTTAGCCTGTGACCATTCTACATGTTACCACTTTTCCTGCCTCCCTGAGCAGATAGTCTTCGGGCTCGTCTAGACTACACGGAAGATTGAAAAGAGAATATTCAAATTCCCATGGGAATTTGCATATCTTCTTCCGAGCTCGCTTTCGAAAGTGAAAGCAGTCAGGACGCGGCTTTTTCGGCAACTCCCCCTTTTTTGAAAAGCCACTTTTCCTCCAAAAATGAGGTTTACAGGGCTTTTCGAAAAAAGGGAGCGGTTGCCGAAAAAGCCACGTCCCGACTACTTTCATTTTTGAAAGCTCTGCTTTCCAAAGTGAGATTGGAAGAACACATGCAGATTCTCTCTCGTCTTTTTTCTTGACAGAAACCAAATAAACAGGAGATCTTTATGTGCCTGCATTGGGGCACATATACAATTCTTTGTTAGCCTTTAATTTCAGTTCCAATATATTTGTGTGTTACTTGTTTCTCAACAATGGTAGACATCTTTTGACTTTCTGATGCTCCTGACGATGTTCTCTGAGCGTGGTATTGTAGTTTGTCACTGTGACTTTTCAGCACAATGTCAGCTGTGTCTAGAAGCAAAAGTTAAATGCCAAATACGTTTCCTTTTAGTTCAGTTAAAAAGAAGTTGGAGATATTTTTATTACTGTTTTTTAGTTGTTACAATACTTCAAATATTGATTAACAAAAAGCCTCCAATTTGAAGTTGGAAAAATAATCAAAACTGTAGTTTCCTCCTTTTGATGAGATGATATAATTCTAACATTTGCTTTGTATGCCTTATTTCCTGTTTATAATTATGTCCATTTCAACTGTATCTTTATTTTTGGATGGGGACATTTGTATTTTCACTATTCTCGCTTACTGTAAAATTCATCCTTTGTTTATTTTCTATTTAATTTGTTTTACTTTGAGTTAATCATTGAGGATGCTTGCTGAGGCTCGGACACATTAGCATGCAAATGTAAAGGTTGCTCCAGAAGTCCACGGTGCAATGATAATATTATTTCTTAATTTACAGATTAGCATTGCATGCAGATTAAAAAACTCGTAAATGCCAAAAACGAAAAGATTAAAGGTTGATTACTCTTGCCACAAAATATAAGGTCCTGACACTGATTCTTAGAAGATACTTTTTGGTTTTAGGAGTATTCTGAGGTTGTTATATTAATCTAATTGTTCAGGTCTGTTGTGATTGCTGTGTTGCTCTTGTATATCTGTGGGTCCCATTAGGCAGTCTGAATCATGTCACTTATTGATCTGAACCTTGAGTACCACAAAAAACTTTTCAGCTCATTATGATTTAAAAAAAGCAAACAACACAACTGGGAACAAGCTCTGTATGTTGAATTGATACCTCTAAGTGATAGTTTGGCTCTGAGTCTAAGATTTGGAAATTATGGTAAGTTTAGATTAAAACTTAGATGTTTTGTCTTTTGCCTGGGATATTGAAGCTCATTAATTTGGGTGATCCATATTATGGAATAATTTCCTCTTGTTATATTCTCTTAAGTGTCTACTGTGCATTGTGTTGTCTCCAAGTTGTCTCTTACATATTATGGTAGCAAAGGAAGATTCATTCTTTGCTTCAGTACAGTAAGTGATCTAGAGAATTTGAAATACATTTTGTTCCATTTTTAGAGAGGATGTTATCCCCTGGCATGTCTGTTTAGGGGCTTCCTCATTCTGTTCACGAAATAAGTCTGTCTGGCAAGGAAAGAAGCATTCTCGCCTTTGTGAGCCTAAAGACAGTAATCTCTTTTGTGGGAGGTTCATAGAGTTTTGCCACCCACTTCACTCCAGGTCATCTTTTAAACTCATCCCTCTCCACCTACCATTGCTAATAAAATAAATTAGAATGGCTAATTCTTCTAGTCCCATCTGCAGCTTTCTGAGTTGTTGCAGTACTGGTAAAGGGATGGAAAGAGCAATACAAGCTCTTTCCTTTCATGATTCCCCCAGAGAGTGACATTGGTGTAGCAAGACCTGGAAAAGACTCTGTCATTCTTAATTTCACCTGTAAAATTCCTATAGTTTATTTGTCTGTTAGGGTGTGTTTACACTGCACCCATAGCTCAAAATAAGCTGTGCATTTGAGCTACGCAAATTGCATAGTTATTTTGAGTCAATTTTGAAATAGTTTATTTGAAGCAGGGATGTTGGACTAGCAAGCCCATTATATTTTGAAATAATGGGCATGCTCAAATGACGCGGAATAGCTATTTTGGGATACCTCCTGTATCCCAAAATAGCACTGCAGTGTAGATGTAGCCTTAATGTTCTCCCAGAGTATGAAAGGGGTTAGATACTTTGACCATGGAAGTTCTTGTTCATGTGCATTTAGTTAACTGATTTCCAGATTTGAGATTGGAAAGGAAATTTTTCCCCAGGCATATTGGCTGAGGCATAATTATTTTTTTCCTTCTTTCTCTGGAGCTTTGAGCATGAAGTTGCCTATTACAGAATGAGGTGAGCATATTCTACATGATAGATTTCTTCTAACACCAGGGCATGGGAATTGGTGAACTTCAATTCTTCTTGTGTTTTGTTTGTTTCTATGTGTCTGTTTCCTTAATATCTCATCCAAATGGCTGGTTTTGGCTTAAGTAAGGCAAAGAAAAGCTGAATGCCTCCCACACTATTTTATTATGGATGGATCATGAGCTGAATAGAGTGGTGAATAAATCACTGAAACTTTTTCTCAGGGGTCTGGCGTAGGCACCATCTCATGGTAGCATAATCTTAGTTTTGGCCCTGCTAAAGAACAAAAAGCAGTCTAATTTTTGGAATCCATTCTCTGTGTCTTTCATAATATAAAATATTTGCTTTATTTTCCAAGTCAGAGAGGAAAAATGCCTTTAGCTGAAATGAAAGAGTCAGAGATTGTAAGAGTTTGGCTGAGTAAGGTGAGATTCTAAGTTACACTGGGAGTGGAGATAGTTACCCCTTACCCACTCATGGACCTAATGAGAGCAGTGCCCTTTGACCAGGTGTAATGTCACTGTTAGTGGGATTGGAGGGAGTCTGCATTGTGGGCTTCTTACACTGACTTATTCTCTCATCACTTTTAATCTATAGTTTTATGTATTTTGATTTAAGAGTAAACAGTTTTTTTTCCAAATAGGGATAGTGAGTGATGGGCTGGCTTTTGGTTAAACGGTTTTGCAGGTTTTTGCCATTAGTTTGACAAGGGGCATGTCTACACAGCAGTGTTATTTCGGAATAACTGACGCACAGACTTAAGCTATGCAGTTGATGTAGCTGAAGTTGTGTAGCTTATTTTGACTTTAGCCCTGCTGTGTAGATGTGCCCAACATGAGTCATAATTTAATGACATGAATCCTTTAAGGCAGCTGAGCCTTAAGGGATGTTGATGGGGTTTTAGGTAAGTATGTAGCTCTTAGCAAAGTTATAGGGAAAACTGTCTCTTCCTGGAAACGACAACATAGGAATCACATCAATTTCTCATTACAAAGCTGTCTGTTAGGTGTGGGTTTTTTTTTTCAATAGTAATGTATAGTTTGGTTCTCAAATATCTTGGCTCCGTGTATTATGCTTGGTTATACTTATTTCAGTGTATAGTGTAAAGTAATATTCACTGTAAAATAGAAAGCATTGTTACCATGAAGTCAGCAAGAACTGGTACCAAGAGATCTTGATTGAACAAAGCCCCAAACACATCTATGCTTAAAAGTAGCTGGAGTACGGGTTCCTGTGTTTCCTTTTTCTTTTATAATTCTATTTGTCTCCTACAGTTTAAGTATACCAAGAGCTGCTTATCCTGCTAACCCTCTGAAAACTAATATTAAGAAGATTAACATGAATTTGAGAGGTTGTTGCGATGAGAACAGATATTGGAAAAGATGAGAATAAAAAAGTTATGAAATAGCCCTTGAATAAGTATATTTTAAAGTACCTCTTGACTAGTGCCAGTTTCTAGTGTTGGGCTTCTGTGAATGAAGACTTTGCCAGAAGAATTCATGACGTTCTAATTTTATGTTTGTAATACACTAGACCTAGAGACTTCAATCAGGATTGGGGTCGCATTGTGCTTGGTTCTCCACCAGTATGTGTGTGTAATCCACTACAGACTGTCTTTGATAACAGACTCAAATCCTTTGTAGACGGTTATAACACACAAACTAATAACTACACTGTGAAGCACAATCTCAGTTATGTTTCTATAGTTATTCTTTGTTGAAACAATACATGCCATTAAAGAGACCCTTGATGATGTGTGTTGATTAAATGGGTGTTAGGAATATTTTGGGATAGACTTTCTTCTGACTGTGGATATGTTTTTCATTGTTTTATGTATCTTACTTTTTGTCTTTATTGTGATGTTTTCATGTACAAGTCTAAATCAACTTATTTCATTTCTTAGAAGTTTCAAACAGATCAAGCAATTTTAATTCTGCTACAAGAAGTATAAAGATCTCAGAGAGACACAGGTAAAGAGATGCAAACTGCATGTTGCCCTCCATACTTCCCAGGGCTGCTTTGTTGTAAACGTGTGCTGAGTACAGAATGTGCGATAGAAATCTTTTAGGATTTGTTGCATGCACACTTGAGCTCACCCATTTCACTGTCAAGATGATTAAGAGCTAAATCTAACTTTGTGAGACTTCTTTTCTGAAAGACAGTAATTAAAGAAATAGAAGAATCCCAAAAGGATGATTTTCCATGGAAAAGGCCATTACTTATTCCTGTGGAAACTTTTATGTCCCTTCATTCCACTTCCTATGTAAACAAACAAAATGCTATCTTATCTTCAGGATCTTTAAATTTGTCTCAAATTGTAGTTCTCCTTCCCCATCAGAAGGCTTTCTAATCTTCACTGTGTGAGTTTCCCAGTCAGCCACTACAGGTTAGACACTGGGTTCTCAGGCTTGGGTATAAGCTTGCCAAGTCTAAGCATTCAAAGATGTGTGAGATTGGTGCCCCCCAAATAATAATTTTTAAATTTGACTTATTTAATATTTTTAACCTTTTAGGATTAAGTTTTCAAACTTTTCTCAAGCACCACAAAGGCTAGAAATATACACATATGTAAAATGTGTGTTTGTGTATATATATTTTAGTGAAAATGGATTTTCACATAATCAAATAATGTCAGAAGCTGGGGCTTAAAGACAAACACTTGGTATTGCAAGATACATGATAACTCCGGTCATCTGAAGAAGTGGGCTGTGCCCATAAAAGCTCATGATACCATCTACATGTTTTGTTAGTCTATAAAGTGCTACCAGACCATTTGTTGTTGTTTAAGTTTATCCTGTACAGACTAAATCAGCTACCCCCTGAAGCTTCCGAACATGATAAAATAGTGAGAGTTGGCAATACCAGAGCCAGTGTGAGGTGGTCATGACGACAGTCACCATACCGTTTCCATATTGCTGTATAGAGTCAGGTTAAATGGGAATGGAGTGGGTCACAAACCCAGTTGAATGACTCTCTTGGGCACTCACCAGTCTGGTGTGAGGAAGCCATCCACTGTATTTCATGAGCTTTAGCCTCCAAAGTCTGAACAGAATCCAGGCACTTGTCTCTAAGCATTGTCTTAGGTGAAAACCGTCTATTTAGCACCCTCTCCTAAGAGCTTAGACACTACAGTCCAGCTGCCCAGCCCCTTGAGTTAGCATGGACCACTCAGTCATCGCTGCTATAGATGAAAAAACCTTCTCCCAGAACTCCAGCACTGTGGATGCTCTGATGTTGTAGATAAACTCCTCAAGAGCACATGGTAGGCATAATCCATAATTCATGCACTCAGTCTTTGCACAGAATTGAAAACACTATTGCTCTGTACTTGATAGTGCGAGAAATATACAGATCTATTAAAAAAACAAAAAAAAACACCTTCCATGAATTTCTCTGCCTCACCTTCCTCACCACTCCGATGCATTCTTTGAGCAGGGTCAGAGTCTTTTAGGGCATCCAAGCTCCCTCTCCAGCATTGCATGACTTATCTTCTCAGCCATGCAGTCCCTTTCTCCTTAGACCATTTTGCTTTCTCTGACCTTGGTTGGTTTCACAGCTAACCTAGGTCTCCCTTGCTATGAAAGCATCCCTGTACCTTCACATCTCCTACCAAAAACAACTGTGTGGCTCTGTGGGCATGTTTACACAGCAAAGGAAAACCTGCACTGGTCCATGCTAGCCAGCTTGGGCTGTAGGGCTGTTCCATTACTGCCTAGACTTTGGGGCTCTGGAACCCTGTGCACTGTTCTAGAACTTGGAAGTCTACACAGCAGTGAAACAGACTCAAGCCCCACAAGCATGAGTTGTCTAGCACAGGCCAGCACCGGGTTTTTCTTTGCTGTGTAGACATACCATGGAGCCTTTCTAGTTTTTTAAAGGCCAACTAGCATGTAACTTGATGTCTTTGTTTTGCATTTGGGGATTTTCCACTCCCTCTCCTTCACCAGCTCCTTGCAGATAGGTAGGAAAAAATAGTTCTTTTAGGCTTCCCTTTTGCCAAGGTGGTTCTATCTGAATAGACAGTCATTGAATTCAAATGATGTGCCATTGTGTCTGGTGTGAGAGACATGACACAGGCATTATTAGCAAAGGTCTAATTTTCATGTATAAAGAAGTATGCAGTGATAAAGCAGTTTTCATAGGAACAACTTTATAATTTCAATTAGAATACAGTTGTGCAGACAGATTCCCCAAAGTATCACAGGGTTCCAGCATAGAAAAGATTGGGAATCCTTGTGGACAGATAATGGTCCAGTACTAGAGGATTGGGGTAGATGTTACATTGCTAAAAAATTAGTGTTGTGAGTTTGAGGTTTATAATTATATGTTCATTAATTGGATAAAAATTGTAAAAGCTCCCTGCAGCAAAGGTTTTTATCATTTTAACAGCAAAGAACACTTGTGGGTAAGGTTGCTAAGCATCCTGTACATCCCGATCTACACACATTAAAAGATACTCTGCAATTATGCATAATCATCTTTTTTTTTTAAATTGAGTGTTTTCCCCATTTCAATACTCTTAAAGCATTGGGAGAACTGGTGGATCTGTAGCATCAGGAATACAGATAATTGTGGTGGTTACTAATCTTACTAATCTTTCCTCTAACGGTTATATTTACTAATATTTCACTCATTTTGGGATAATCAAAGAAAAGGCCCTTGCTTTCTCCTAAGTAGTTATACCGTTTTGTATCCGCACCAAACTGAATGCATGTTTAAAGAACTTGTAAGATGGAAGTATGTCTGAAATGAAACTCATGAATGATTGATTAATGTTGGTTTCACTTCACAAGGACGTAAAAAGTAATGATGCATGCTGTGCAAACTACAAATGTTGCAAGTACTGTATGTATTAAATTGCTTTTAAGTCAACCATCTTGATATACCAGGATATGTCACTGTCACTAAAATCTGAATTGTTACCCAAGGCACAAATGTGTTAAGTTGTCACTTATCATTGTTTCTCTATGTGATATAGAGCAGATTAAATAATGTGTGGGATTAAAAGGCTTGTGCGGTATCCTATTTTAGAAGCCACTCAGTAAAATTTGAGATTTATATTTCAGTTCACTGAACCACTGTTTTCAAAATTTATGGCTAGTCAGCTAAGTTTTCAAAAACATTGTGCACAAACATCTTTGTGTGAACTTGGTTAGGAATTTTTAAAGATCAGTTTGCATCTGTATGTTTGGAAAATCCAATCATGTAGTCATAATAGATACTTTTGTGTTCAGAAGTTGAGACAACACAAGTGACGTAACATCTTTTGCTGGACCAACTTCTTTTTGTGAGAGAGAGAAGCTTTTGACATAACATCCCAAAACTCTTTCAGGTCTGAGAATTGTACTCATTGTCACAGCTAAATACAAGATGGAACAAATTGTTTACTGTAAGTAACTTATTTCCAAGGACTGTCTGAAGTGAAGTGGACAGTTATGGTGATGTGATGTTTTTGTCTTTTTATAATTTTCCTGTGAGTGCAGTTACTCTCCTGTGTTTAGTTGTCATTGGAGCATTTAGTCCACTGGATGTAGTACACCGTATGCTGTGATAAGCATGTGTAGGACCCAGGGATCTTAAAGTGTGTTGTGGGAGTTGAGTAGACTAGAGGGCTGTCTTGTACAAGTGAACCTAAGTGAGATATTGCAAAAGGTTTAAAGGAAATAGTTTATACAGCTACAGAAGTTGATGTTGAAAAAATTTTGTTGCACTGTGCATGTGTGTGTGCATCCTGCAGTTAAGTTTCCTGTTTTCCCTAATGGTTACTGCAAAATAAATTGTGCCATCCTTTACTTTGTGCCAGAATTGTTGCAAATGTAGGAAAATGGCCTCAGATAACTTTCTTGATAATTGTTATTTGCTGCCTAAAACCATAAGTTAAATCAGATCTTCTTGGTGCCTTCCCAAAATGTCTCTCAAATCTTATGGAAGAGGTGCATAAAGGACCCCAAATTTGTGCTATGGGACCAACTGCTACTGTACAGTGGTGAGAGTTCTATCCATCATTGCATGCATGCTCTTTTCTACATTATTTCATTGGTAAATTGGAGTGAGGGGAGCATGGTTAACATGGGATTCTGTTTGCTAGGCAGATTCACTAGGCTTATGCTGATTCACTGTATGTTTCCCTACAGGCTTTACTCAATACTTTGTAATGAGAGAGGCAAAAATGGAAACCTTCAGTTAATCAGTCCTCTTGCCACGAGAGAAGCTGTTCAATATGTTTTAAGAAGTATGCACTGGAGCTGTTTAAAAGAACAAGTCCAGATGTATTTGCCACTTTGAAGAAGGGTAGTATCATATGAAAAGGTAGTGACTGCCAAAAAATAGGAGCATTCTTCAGGTTGATAGACTTATGGAAAAGTTTGCTGCTTTGGCACCTGAAGTTTGGAGGATGATCAAAGCCAGCATCAGTGTCCACATGACCGTCGGTGAATTGGTGCACCTTTAACTGAGGTTTTCTTTTCGTTGCCTGCTTTCAATCACCCCTTTATCTCTCCTGGCTCTGTTGGAACAAGTTACTGGCACTGACGTACAGAGACTTGCATAAGTCTCCTGCAGAAAGAGATTCTGAAGATTTGTCCCTTACACTTTTATGCAAAATGTGGGTACCTTGACGGATTTCCTTTTCACTCTTTAGAGACACCTTGAGATTATGGCCAGGGTACCTGCTGGAGGAAGGGTCTCCTCTTCTGGTGACCCATGTTGGGTTGAACATTGGAGAGAGCTTATCTCATCAGGGGCATGCCATAGTATATGTAACCTTCACAAACAGCAACACACAGGAAAGTAAGGTCCAAATATTTACCAACTGGTGTATTCTATCTGGTTCTCTGATAGACCAGTCTTGATCATGTGCCAGTAAACTCCTGGAACTGCTCCAACTCAGCTAAAATGAATTTATTGGGTGATATTGTAATTCCACCCAGACTTGTAAGAGATAAAAATGCAGACTAGACTATACAACTGCTTCCTCAGAAAGGATGTAACTATAGGAACAGTTAATGCTCCAGAGGATTAGGAATATAGGCTGCAGTCCCGAACAGGGATGGGGCTCCTGTGGAGACAATACTGACCATGGATGGTATGGTGAGATAAAAGGCAAATTTAATTGCAATCCAGTGGAGTCAAAGTGCAGTGCTGATCTGTGCATTTCAGCCTTTACTTGTATCATGAAAGTATGCACAGCCATAAGTCACTGCATGGACATTGCTTAAGGAAAGTGGGTGAGGCCTCTGCTAGTAGTATCTGAAGCTATAGGCTAAAGATCTCAGAGTGTTTTTGCACCTTTGCCTTCAGGGCCAGATGATCAGGGTCTTGCCCAACTACTAATACAATTTCTGTTAAAAAGGAAAGTAGAGTTGGCCAGTTTTAGATTAATCTATTCTATATTTTGAAGAGTTTGTTTGTTTGTGGATTTGTTTGTGCAAAATAAAGCCATGCTTCATGATTACCTACAGATACCAAATTTTGCATAAACAATTCTGTCACTTAAATTAGATGAATGCACTACTTTTTTCACTGGAATATGCTGGATGAAAGGTTTAAATAATTATTTTTGTTTTTCATTGGAAAAATGTCATGATTATTGTGATTAGCATTCATAAAAATATTTGCCAACAAAATTAAAACTTGTCACCTATTCAACTGTCATTTTAGTGCAAAGAAAATGTTGACTGTTACAAATCACAGAAGGTGGTATTGGGGGGAGAACCTCACCATGATATACCAGGGAATGGTCTGAAGTTGGCTAGGCTTTGTTACCCATGTGATCTCTTACTAATTAAAAGATCCATCTTTGCAGTTTTTCCTCTTCTCCCATTTTCCTTTGTGTATCCTCTTCCTCACATTTTAAATTTGATAAAACTGCTTAAGCATCACGCACTTTTGATTGTTTCTCCTTAGCCAAAACTCCACTCTGTGCTGGTATCTGACATTTCTAAACAGTCAGCCTCTGCAGTACTGACTCTGGCACCAAATCACTCCCTACTCAGTCAGCATATGCCATGAAATGACCTAATGTTACCGTGCTCAACTTTTATGCATATGCACATAGTATGAAATTCTCTTCAGTGCGGCTAACCTCTTAGTCACAGTAGCAGTGGCCCCCAAAGATGCACCCTGTCTCTAAGGTACATGGCTGTCTTATACTCCCATTAGTCACCATTTTGAAATCTTCCTTGAGGGATTCCTTAACTTTGGTCCAAACACTGATGCACTCATCTGGCTTTGGATGTCCCATGTTTTGGAATTGTAGTTTCCATACTGAACTGCATGTCTATGACATGTTTCTTCTTATTAAAGGTACATGACATTTACAAATGTATGACTGGTTGAGAGAAATATATAAGAAGTCAGTAAGTTACAACATTTCATCCTAATTCAATTGTTTTGATGAAGGGGCTGGTATCTAGAGTTCAGTGAAATTCTTCATTGCTATGTCACAGGTCCTACATTGACTAGTTTATTCTGTAGTTGAATTCAGATAATTACTGATTCTCTGCAAATGTTCTCTCCAATGTTGTTTTTATTATTTCTTCTGAAGCATAAGGTTTAATATATGAAAGAGCATTCCATTGTCAGCAGAATGTTCTTTTATAATGAATTTAGGAACATAGGAATTGCCATACCTCTACAGAGCAGTGCTCTATGTAGTCCAATGTCCTGCAGAGGAGGTGTGTGCTTTCCCTCTGGTAGACTGGCTACGCTGCTATTTTTAGTTCACCTGAGGCAGCATAGGTAACAGTTTGGCCTAGCAGTCTGTGTATAGCCAGGAATTCTTGGTGGGTTTATACTCTGAGCTGCCACCCATGCTCCCCTGGGCTGCATTGCTATAGGCTATATAAGCTGGGAACCACACTCCCTGTTATAGTCTACAGGAAATGCTTTAAAATTGGCTAGTACCAATTGCTTCAGAGGAAAATGCAAGAAACCTTTTATTGGGAAACTAGAAGACTTACCCAAAATTGCCTGGGTCAGGGCTGAGGGGACACACAGGTCTCCCGCCAGCATTCCCTGGGCCTGGCCAGGGGGAGATGACGTGTGGGAGGGAGGGGGCACATAATCCAGTTGGCTCGGCAGTGGTTGGGGGGGTGGGCTCTGGCTCCTGTGATGGGGGCTGGGACAGTGCTGCCCAGCCCCAGTCGTGCTCCTGGGGTGGGGGACTATGGCAGTGGGGCTCCCCCCTCCCGGTCTGGTGCTGGGATCGAGGCCAGGGGGAGGGAAGGATTTGGGGGAGGGAGTTACCTGGTCTGGTGGCAAGCAAGATGGTGAGTCCAGTCCTAAACTGGCCACTTCTTTGGTGGCATGGCCGCCTCTAGTGGTCACTCTGCAGTATAGCTGTCCCCTGTGCTCACTACCTCAGTGATGAGTGTGAATATAGTGTCCCTCAAGCCCCTCCCTTTCCATGTTATGGAAAACAATCAGATTCCAGACACATCCTGTTTTCCTGGCACCACCAAGCCTTCAGGTTAGGATAAGAGGAAGCTGCATGCTGAATTTGGTGGTCTTAGCTCTTATCTTTTAGGAGACATTCTTGAACAGACTCTCAGACAAATCTCTAAAATATATATCTATATCTAGATTATGGAATAAACTGCCTATAGGGGACATTTCATCTTAACTCTCATCAGTAAAATCTTTGGTTTAGACCATGAATCTTGAGAATTTATGCCATATTAAAATAGAAATGATCCTGTGTATTCTAATTGTGGATGTTCTCTCTGTCTTTCCATGTTTTAATTGTACTATGCTTTAGGGTTCAATGATATCTAGTGGCAATGCACTTCACAGGAAAAAACATGCACCTTTATCTTTTTGTTAGTTTTAAAATTTGCCTTTCAATGTTGTTTCTCCTTATTCTGGTATTATAAGAGAGGATAAATAGGAATCCCTGTTTACCTTCTCAATACCATTCAATAATGTGTTATACCTCTACCATGTTTTACTTTTACTTCTCAGATGGAAGTTTCCCCATGACTAATTTGCATTCCCTGTTTCTCGAGTCCATTCTGTTTCTGCTAACATTTTAAGATAAAGTACTCAGAACTACAGTTTTGCAGATAAGGGGTTTCCATTGGTTTATTTAACATTTTTGAGTATTTTCTATCACATTATTCATACACCTCTCTCTTGCTTGTTTATTATTTTTTCCACTAGTTAATATCGTCTGCTGATGTTGAAAATTCTCAGTCAGTCATCTAGATATTTCAGGGATTCTTTGTCTGGAGGATTCACTTGACCTTTCCTTGTTTGTTGTTCTGTAAGGGGTATGTCTACACTACAGCGTTATTTCCAAATATCTAATTTTGAAATAGTTATTTCGAAATAAGATATTTTTGAAATAACGCATCTACACACAAAATGCATTTCAAAATAGCATTTGGCTATTTCGAAATAGCACGTCCACACTGAGTGGACACTGAATCGTATTTAAGGCCGGCCAGAATCAGTTCCAGCAGGGCATCAGGTCAGGAATTACTTTGTGTGGCTGCTGCCCGAGGCTATCTGAAGCCTGTGCTTAAAGGGACACTCCCCCCACTCCCACCCTGGACAGCCGGTTCTCAGGTTTCCCTGCTTGCTTGTCTACCTCGATGAGGGCCAGCAAAGCATTTTGTCTCTGAATGCTCTGGTTGCCCTCACTTGGGACACCATAGCACTTTGCAACATGGAGCCAGAGCTGCCCCTGGGCACTCTGGTGCTTCTTGTGGACGCATTGCTGCGAGCCTGGCTGCACTTTCTGCAGGCTGCCATCCGGGAGGTCCATCGGGAGGCTGTCAGTATCCAGGAGGCCCTGCGGGAGAGCTTCCATCCTGAGGAGCACTAAGAGCCTCCCTGGTCTCTCAGCACCACAGGTGCGGGGGCCTCGGTGTCCCCGGGGGGGGGGGGGGGGGAAGGGGAGGAGGGTGTGGACAGAGAAGCAGGAGGGGGGAGAAGGAGTGGGAGGAGGAGTGGTAGCTGGGGAGGCAGCAAGCACTGGAGCAGCAGAAGGCAGCACGTTCTGCACCAGGGTCTGCATGTGCTGGCATGGGCCTGGGCAAGCTGCTCCTGCCGGAGCTGCAGGTCTTCTTGCACCTAGTGCTGGAGAGTGCGGTGCAGGGCTCGCAGTGCCCCCAGGTGCTCCTGTTGGTATCCCTCCACTGCATGAGTGGTCCTGCGGACCCTCGAGTGCAGGAGAATGTCCTGGGCAGGGTGGTTCGCCCTGCACGTGCAGCTGATGCAGCTGTGGAGAAACAAGCGAAGTGGTCAGTTCTCCCTGGGGACACAGCGGGTGAAGCCCAGCCCGCCTCTGCAAGGTGAGGATGACCGTGCCCTGCGCCATCAGAGACGATGTGCTTGCACAGAGGCCATATTCGGAATGTCCTGCTATCTCCAGGAATGGGAACTGCCCCGAGACCACACCTATGCCCTGGTGCTGTATATAGTTTGTGTGGAGGGGTGGGGGGGGGGAGAAGATGTCCCCTGCCTCTGTGTAGAGTGGCCTTGTGGAGGGAGGGCATCCTTCTGTGTCCCACCCCGGAGTCAGGAGACTGTCATGCCTCTTCATACATACACATGTGTGGCTAACAGGGTAAGGCCTCTTTGTGGCAGCCAGCTGGGGCCATGTGCCCAGGGGTGGCACAGCACATGCTCGCTCATGCACAGGTTGCTGCATGATCCATGGACAGCAAGGCCCACACACGCAGTCCCTGGTTCCCCTCCACCCCAGCATAAGGGGACTGTGATGGCACTCACATGTTGATGCCTCCTCGGCCTCACACAACCTGGTAACAGGCCTGCTGGGACAGCTCGAGGGTCCTGGGAGTACAGCATGGTCCCTCTGCTCTCCTGCGGCTCCTGACCCCCCTTCTCCTCCTCTGTGCCCTGGTCTGGGCCCTCTGCCCCAGGGTTGATGACCACCTGGGGAGCACGGACCATCCTGCCCCCCCAGGATGTGGTCCAGGGCGTCAAAATAGGGGCAGGTGTCTGCCCCTGTTTAGGAGCTGCTCCCTGTGGCCTTGGCACATGTCTGCCACAGCTCCTTGATTTTCATGCGAACCTGCTCCTAGGTTCACATGTGGCCTTTGGTCCCAGGCTGGCAGCTATCCTGCCATAGGCAGCCGCGTTCCTCCATCTAGTGTGGAGATCATGAACATTGAAGGATTCCCCCGAAACCTGAATAAGGTCCATGATCCCCTCCCTGGACCAGGAAGGTGCCCACTTTCTCCGGGCCCTGTCAGGCTCCTGGGTGCTGACATACTGCTCCTGGGGAGCGGTGGAGGGCTGGCTGCCAGTGGCTTGCTGGCTCA
>JANRFK010001234.1:71562427-71587074 GCA_030068395.1 Apalone spinifera
TCCCAAGTCAAGGGTCGTATATACTGACCCAATAGCGTATCTTGAAAACTAGAGTGAATCAACAATTTTAAGCATCATTTTCGTTCAGTGACCCAGAATTAGTAAAGTTTGACTACATATATTTCAGAAGCGTTTTGGCTGTAGATCAGTGTAATGAGAGTGTGGCCCACAATACTTAAACTTCCCTCTTCCCAATTTTAAGATGAGGAAAATTGAACAAGATTGCATAGAATAGGGAAGGAAAGGAGAATCCTTCCATATGAGGCCTGAAAACAAAGTAGTTGTTTTATATAGTGCCATATGTTTTTGTGTGAAATAGAGAGGTTGGATGAACTAGAAGCTGTGTTCCCTCTAACATTTTATGTCCTTGGGCAGATTGAATTTTCTTGTGTGCAGTATCAATATTGAGGTAATGTGTGGATGTGCACCACCAATAAAAACAACCCACTGCGAGAGACACACACACACACACACACACGCGCGTTCATGTGTGAATTAACACATGGCTTCAGGGTTTGTAGATAGATGCATGTTTCAAAGATTTGCAAAGAAGGTTTCATCCTATAAAACAACTAGCATCACATCTAGTACTTGCTACTTCTGAATTGTAAGAGCTAGACCTCTACCACATAACAAAGATCTGGCCTTAATGCAATACAGTATACCATATATTAATTAGTGACACGGGATTTAAAAAAAAATCATTAAGATCAGAGTTTTAGATATCTACCACACTCAAAAATATTCTGTTAAAGAATATTTTCTTTCTTATCTTAAGCCATTAACATCCATGTAAAGTTTGAAATGTAATCATACCAGTGTCCTGGCATACCCCACTACAACCCAGACCGAGAGAATTGCAGCAAGTGAGTTAGGGACACCCCAAACAAACTACCTCTTGCTTCCACCTCATTGCACAGATGCCAGCACTCACCCACCCCCTTTCTCTCATCTGCTCTTGTGAAATCTGCTTCCTCCAGCCCAGGTGGGCACTGGGATAAAATCTTTCTCAAACTAGCAGGCACAATAGTCTGTCCTGTCCTAACTCCCAGTTAAAGCACAAAAAATTATCCATACCTTCCCCACCTCACAGCACAAACAAATTCCCCCCCCACCTCACTTCAATGCCAGCACCCACTTATGCCCTCTCTCCCCCACCTATCCCATGCAGTCAGCCCCTTATCTCCCCCTTCCCAGGAGGGTCGAGAGTGCTGAATTTCTGTCTCTCTCTCCTCATGCAGATGGGACTCTCCAAACTCCCCTCCCTTGATTCCCCTCGGCCAATTAATTAATTACTCCCTTCTTCCTCCCCCTCCCCCTTCCCCATCCCTCAGCCACTTATTCCGTTATCTTGCTTTTTACATGTTCTGGGAGCTATTCAGTTTCAAGCAGGCAGCTAGTTCCATTTACCTGCTTAGTCAGAGACACAACACCCCTTCCCCACTAGTCAGCTGAGCTCCTTGCCCATGTGGGAGCTTTGAACTTCTCAGCTGAGGTAAAAAATGGTTGCACAGTCAGGTAGCTGCACAGCTTACAGAGAACTTAGACTTGAAGTGTCTGAGAATGAAAGATGATAACGTTGGAAAGCTGATGATTAATTTTCTCTCTGATTAGATGAAGCAGCTGAGATGAAGTTAGATCAGAATCACAATTTTTGTTTTATTTATTTGTGTAGCACCAAATAGTTACTAAATGCCTCATGGTAATACATACACTACAGCTCCTACCACAAAGCTTATTCTCTTGCTTTAGAAGTGATGAAATGAGTAAGGGTGATAGTCAATGGGGGAGGACGGGAAAGAGGGAAAGGGAGGGCAGAACTGGGGCAGGGAAAGGCAGGGGTAATTGCAACATGAGCCTGTTATCACACAGTTTACAACATGTGCAGCTCTTTTTTTAAAATGAAGCAGAGCAAGCTAAAAATAACTGAAAAACAATTGACTCACTCATGCATTAGTTTTATTCCCAGTTACCCAGATCATTTATTTTTTCTTGCCACTTGAGTGCTAACTATAAGAATTGCTAGGATGCTTTCACAACTTAGATATTTTGAGGCATCACAGAAATTCTAATAGTTTGGACTAAAGTGGCAAGAAAAAATAAATTATCTGTGTAATTGGGAACCACCTGTAATATCTGTGGTACTAATTTGGCTGCCATGAAGCATTGTAAAGTGTTTAGATACTATGGTAATGTAGATGTTCTCACCATACCCTTATGTGGTAGGGACGTGCTGTTGCCTCCAGCATAAAAGGAGGAGCTGAAGTACAAAAGGTGACTTAAGTAACTTGTCCCGGTCACACAGGAAGTTGGTATTAAATTAATTAGGCACATTTTCTTAGACTGTTAGAAAAGTTTAGAAACTTATTAGAGGCAACAGGTAAGGAGGAAACTGGGGCCCACCACCTGTGTGACACCTCCTCCCACCTGGGAAGGGCTTGGACAACCCTGCCCCTGCCCAGGCTCCACTGCTGCCAAGCCCCTGCTCTGTTCCTCTTCTCCCTTGCTCCTCCTCCATCATGCCTCTTCCCTCCAACAAAGGCAACCCAGGGGGAATAGCGGGGTTAGAGGGCTGGGGCCAGTAGCAGGAGTCCTCTATGCCCACCTCCTGCACTCACTGGCAGGAAGCCTAAGCAAGGCGACCCCAGCTAGCTGCTTTCTTCTCCCATTGGGGAGCGCAGGGTAGTCCCACTCCTTCCCCTGGAGTGGCATGGCCAGGTGAGCAAAGCAGCTGGAGCCACTTTGCTCCACTTCCGCCAGTGCTTCTAGTGATCCTGGGGTGGGGAGAGGCTTCTGCTGCCTGCACCAGCCCCTCAGCTCTACTAGTCCCCCTGCCGGCTCCTGGGTGGCCCCTCCATCCTCATGTTTTCTCCTGTTCTTAGTTAATCCTCAACTCTTGAATAATATGCTCAGAGGGAACGTGTTTGAATATCTCTCTGATAGAATAATTAAAGTTTCAGTGTGAGGCAAGGAGTTCATGAAAGCCATAAAGATGTACAGAAGTATCTTGAGTAAAAATATCGCCACTTCTGAACTACTTTATCTTTTAGCTCTTGCTGCTGTGTATGGTTTGTGTTTTCTTTCCATACAAATGTAATTAATCTACCTCCAAAGCTTCATATATATGTCTTTGTGTTGATCAGGTCAGGGACAGAGATAAATGACCAAGAAGTCACGTTATTAATTGTAAGGATGTAACTTTCAGTGACTGCTTTTATGGTTAACTGTGGCTCTGACTCTGGCTTTTCTGGGTTAGAAAAAGGGATGGCAGAGGAAACCTCATCTTTATCTTCCCTTACTCTGCCATTCTTATGGAATTATGTCCCTTTGATAGGGGTGATTCTCTTTACTTTCTTAGCAGATTTTTTATTCATTATGGCTGGGCAGCACAGTGTGTCTCCATTTTTAGTAGGGTTTCTCTGGGACTTGCAGTTTACTTGCTGGTTTAAGTAACCTTGAGTCTACAACACCTCATTCTGTACATTGACTTTGTACAATGTAATGTATTTTGGTTTTAAAGCCTTAAAGGATACAAACCCCGGTTGCATCATCCTTACAGCTGCTTCCCCTTCAAATACTACAACTGCATGTTATATCAGTAGACAAATCAACCTTTGCGGTAGTAAGATGTTGCACATGGAACTCTCTCCTGCAGTCTGGCCCAGTTTTACATGAAATCTTAATTATTCTCCCAGTCATGTTTTTAATTTCTTCATTCTGCCAAGTTTATTTAATTTCAATTCCACTCTGCCAACATCAGTTAGGCTTACCTTTGAATTTTAAGACCATGGTTTTGTATTACATTTTCATTAATTTTATTGAATTTTAAGTGTCTCTAATATAGTATCCCAAGTATTTCAGTTCAGAGGAGATACCCAAAAATCCAGCAATAATTAGAGTGATTTTTTTTTTATGTTCCATCTTTGAAAATCTTCCTATCTCCCTCTAAATGGGAATGTACATGCCATATGAAGTGACTGGGTTTCCCAGTGAGTTTGTTTGACATTTTTACTTCTAAAAGTGTTTGACGTGAAGAGCAAATTATAAAGATGATATTTTATCTTCTCCCCTCTTAAAACTAGGTACCAGATCGTAGTGGAAATAGTTCAAGCAACGACAATCAGCAACTTTCCCCAAATGAAAAGACAGAAAGGTAAGTATGCACTCTGTTAGAAGTTGAATCTGCATATAATACACAAGATATTCAGACATAAGACGTATACATGACTGGACTTGTGTGCACAGTTCTTAGATGGATTTTGGGAATGTGCCTTCCAATGTTAGATATTAATATTCCAGTTTGCTCATAGTAACCAAAGAGGTACTTCATTTGGTTTTACTTGTTCGATAGAGATTACAATTAAATTAAGATTTTGGCAAATACATTTCAGACAAGGTTCAGAAAGTAAATAAGAGTTGTTACTGCTGTGCCTATCCTTGTTGGGTTTTTGTAATAACTTGGTATTTTACATGGTACACTAAACCCTCTTACATTACTGTATTTCACATATTTTCTGGCTAATACTTGTCATTGCATAGCTGTTCAGAATTAATCTTTTAGTCCAGCCTTTAAAAATTATCCAGTATAAACTCCACTTGATACTTGCTAGTACCTATATTATGAAACAGTGTCTCAATCTCTATGAGGCTGTCTGTTTTCCCAGTTATAAGTGAAGGGATTACAGTTCTGAGGAAGTGGATTATTGTATAATGAAAGGATGGGGCATGGGAGAGGAGTAAGGATAGTGTTACACAGAATGAAAGGTCAGGAAAAGGGGCTCCAGTTTACACAATATGATTCAGATTTTCCTCTAGGTTCTCATTAATGTATCCAAAAACCTGTGGTACATTCGCTTAGATATAGTGCACCTGACATTTATACCCAGAAATTGGGCAATGACAGGCCTCACTATTATAACTACTTTCCACACACAAAAATACACCTACTGTGAAAGTTGTCTGTAAACTTGCCCTGGTTAAGTCTTTCAAAAGAGGCAGCTCTGCCCCACCATAATGGTTCACCTGCATTTTTGCTGATAGAGCAAAGAAAATTCCAATTCTCAAGCTAAGATGGCTGAGCTCATTCCCCATTATTTTTTTCTGAATTTACTGGAATTGTGGTCTTGTCTTTGTTGAGGTTTGTGGTATACGAGCAATTAAGTGAATATTATATGTCCTTTTTTATATACTTCAAAGCACCCTTCCACCCATTTTTAAAATACCTATGATGTTATACTTTCAAGATATATGGGTATATTTCTTTAAAATATTTATATTCATGTGCAATTTATGCTCCCACCTATGAGTATTTAATTTGCCTTTATTTACTTTGCTCAATAAATGTTGATTGCAGTGATAGCAAAGGTTCTGGCACAGTTTTATGTGGAAATGGGCAAATCTTTTTTAAAGGTAATGAAAGGTAATAGAAACAGAGTATTAGTTTATTTGTCTATCATCTAAAGTGGAAGGGAGACTTATAAGTGTGTGGTAGAGATTTAACTGAGTTTTTCTCCAGACTTTTAAGAAAATTCCAGTGTAATCAATTCTTGCAATTTTTGTCATGAATCTTACAATATTTGGTTTCTTAGAATCTCAGATGGTGGCATTAAAATATTGTATCAGAAACTGTTTTCATTTAAAGAAAATATCTTTTTAGCTCTAATGGATGCAGAGAAAAGCTTTAAAATGTGACCTCAGTGCACTATGAAGGCTCAGGAACGCCCATCAATTAAGTACCAATAAGAAAATAAAGCCCGTCTTGTGTGTTTTGGAGCCTGACCCATATTTTTTTTGAGTGCTTTAAGTTGGCAACACTGAAATTCCTTTTTTATAACATAGGTAGAGCTAACTATCTGCTGATACATAATGAATTGCTTATACTGAAACAAAGCAAAAGGAAACCTGAAAATCAGTGTTAAGTTCACTGTCCATTAGAAAAAGGGAATATTAAAGTAATTCAGATGAAAGGTTAATTTGCTGCAAAGAGTTTTTCTCTTTCTTATTTTATTACTTTATAAAATAAACTCACAAGTCCATTAAAAAATCAATTTTTCCAAGTCTATGTTTGCCTGCAGTTGCTAGTGTTAAGGAACTCTGTTTTTCTTGTGACAAGACTTGATTAATGGTACAATATTTGTATCAATTGTATCCTGAAATGCTTTACAGAGAGAGATACTATTAAAGGTTTTCAGGTAAGATTTCAGAAACCAACCAACCAAGGCTGACACGGGATTAAAAAAAAGCCATTAAAAATTATGATTAATCACATAATTAAACAGCAATAAAAAGCCATTTATTTAAATATTGTTGATATTGTCTGCATTTTTAAATAAATTGATTTGAGTTACAACATAGAACACAAAGGTTAGAATGCTCACTTTTTATTTATTTTTATAACAAATATGTACGCTGTAAAAATCAAAACAAATATTTTCAATTTCTTCATTACAAGTACTGTAATACAATCTTTTTATTGCAAAAAGTGAATTTAAAATGTAGAATTTATGTGCAAAACACTTGTATTCAAAAATAAAACACTGTAAAACTTTAGAACCTACAAGTCCACTCAGCCCTACTTCTTGTTCAACCAATCACTCAAACAAATTTTTTTACATTTGTAGCAAGTAATACTGTCCCTTCTTGTATACAGTTTTACCGAAAGTGAGAACAGTAATTTGTATGACACTGCTGTAGCCAGTATCGCAAGATACTTATGTACCCAGTGCACAAAATATTCAAATGTCCCCTTGTGCTTGAACAAGCATCCCAGAAAATGTGCATCTGTACTTATGATGGGTTCTGCTCAGTAATGACCCAAAGCAGTGTAGACTGATACATGTTCATTTTCATCATCTGAATGAGATTCCATCAGCACAAAGTTCATTTTCTTTTTGGTGTTTGAGTTCTGTATCTTCCACAGTGGAGTATTGCACTTTTAAGACTTCTGAAAGCATTCTCCACACCTCATCAGGCAATTCAGGATCTTAAACCTTGGGGTTGAGTGCTTTAGCTCTCATCTCATATTGCTACCTTCTTTGCATTTTTTCAGATCTTCATTGAAAGAGTTCTTAAAGCAAGCAATATGTGTTGGGTCATCATTGGAAACTGCTATAAGATGAAATGCATGGTAGAATGTGGGTAAAACAGAGCAGGAGACATACAATTCTTCCCTTAGGAGTTAATTACAAATTGAATGAATACATTTTTAAATGAGCGTCATCACTATGGAAGCTTGTTCTCTGGAATGGTGGCCAAAGCACGAAGGGGAATATGAATGTTTAGAACATCTAGCACATAAATACTTTGCAATGCTGCCTACAAAACATCTTTTCACTTTCAGGTGATGTAAATAAGTGGACAGCATTATCTGCCATAAATGTAAATAAACTTGTTTCTCTCGGCAGTTTGGTTAACAAGAAGTACAACTGAGTGGAGTTATAGGCTCTGAAATTTTTCATTGTTTTAGTTTTGAGAGCAATTACGTAACAAAAAAAATTCTACACCTGTAAATTGCACTTTCACTATAAAGAGATTCCACTAATTATTTGTATGAGGTGAATTGAAGAGTGCTATATCTCTTTATCATTTTTGCAGTGCAGATATTTGTCATAATATAAAGTGAGCATTGTACACTTTATATTCGGTATTGTCATTGGTATCACTATATTTGAAAATGTAGAAGAGCATCCAAAATATTTAATAATTTCAATTGGGATTTTATTTTTAACAGTGTGATTAAAACTGCAATTAATTTTTAGATTAATTTTTTATTTAATCACGTGAGTAAACTGCAATTAATCAACCGCCCTAAAGCAATTTAAATGATGAGATGATTGAAGACTGCACCACATTGTAATTTTGCCTTGACCTGTGCTCCTATTACTTTTCAGTTTATATAAATATATGTAATCTAATAATCTACCATTCTGAGGTCCCTTAATTAAGGAATTTCCTGAAGATACTTTTGTACAATATTGTGGCTTAGAAGGTTTAACTATTATTTAGTCTATCATTGTGGTTCTGGGTCTAGTCTAGTTTTTTCCCCATTCTGTATTTTTGTTTTATGGAGTTGGTTCTGTATTTAATCTGAAGTTTCGATATTTCCTATCCTTAAAAACAAGCTCCATAACAATACTCTTTAATAGCTAGCATGATAGGATAGTATGTGGAGGCTGTAGCTTTACTTGCTAGTTTAGGACAATAGCAGTTTTGATTTCTTATGAGAACCTTAGAGTTGAACTACTGGTGAGTATCCTTTGTTTCTGGAAAGGATACTTGTTTCCTTCTAAGGTGAATATTTTGTTAGAGGAAATGTAGTTGTATGGCGGATACTTTTGCAATTTTCATAACATTGCCTTGTTCTGCAGGCTTATTGTTTAACCTTGCAGCTGTTTGTGTGGAATCCCACAGTCAGAATGATTTAAGGTTTTACTGTTCATAAACACTTTTTTCTATTATTATTCAAAATATTCGCACACCATGCACAAGTTTATAACTGTTTTAATCCACCTATCGCTAGAATAAACTTCAAGTTCTTTGTTTTAGTTATTCTCCTACTTTTTTCCTCCAAAATAATATTGGATTAACCTAGCTGGAGCTGAGCTTCAGAGGACACAATTAACCGGTATAGGGTAGGGTTCAAGTTTGTTTGTTTTATTCTTTTTTTGTTGAGGTCCAGGAAGTTATTTGGAAAAGCAAATATAATGTGTGTGTTAATGTCAGTGGACACAATTTAAAGAAGAACACTATAGCCTGGTGAACCTAATCGGAACAGTTTAGTGCTAAGCTGCACCTGTTCCCAACCCAAATCTCATTCAGGATGCTCTTGGCTCTGTATTCACTCACAACTCTTACATTAGGCTTTGTCTACACTTCTAAAATTAAAGTGCACTGAAAGCGTGGCCATGGCAGGAGTGCTGGATGAAAGCCCCCAGTGCTCTATGTAAACCACCTCCACAATGGGAGTAGCTAACAGAGTTAGCAGCCTGTTTACCCTGGTGCTTTACAGTGCTGTAAGTTGCTGTGCTTGGGGTATGTGTGTGTCTTTTTCACATCTCTGAGCCAGAAAGTTGCTGTGTGCAGGGGTAGCCTTAGTTTCTGGTGTTGATTTTAGCCCTCTTGTCAATTGTGCACTTCCCTCTCCTCCTCTTCTCAGGACTGCCACAGACCTTAAGGGAAATGGCTAGGTTTACTTCTGCAGGAGTGCAGTATCTTTACCGCTTTGGCATCTGTAGTAGCAGCTGTAAAGGCAGAGATTGGAACAGCTAGCACCAGATGACCAGCAAATGCTCCACAGACCAATCAATTGCAAATGTTCTGCTAAAATATAATGGCAGCCACCGTGCTAATTCATGATAACTAAAAAGAAAAATTGACCAGTCTGTCTTAATTGTGCAGCTGATTGAATAGCAAAAATTGCAGACAATACAATAAATGAAAAAGATGTATCAGAGTTTTAAAAACTTTTTGTTAATAATCTGCTGTTAGTAGTATCTGTTGTCTACATAGCTTGGTGGTGAGGTGATTTTTATTAAATATATATAGTACTGTAATTTTAAAAAGATTTTTGTCATTATTCCTGCTAAGCTCTAACCAAGTGAAACATCTGTGGTGATATAATTTCCTTTCAGGTTCACATTTTTTAATCATCTGGAATATGAGTTCAAATTGTGAGAGTGAACATATGCTACTTCTGATTCATTTTTAACAGTCATGTTTGCGTTTAAGTCCTAATGTGAATACCATAGGGGCAAATCTCTCAGTGGTTTGAGATGGAGGATTATGTTGAGAGGTTCAGTGATTTACAGTAGTGATCCTGTGGTAGGTGATTTACTTTCTATGACCAGGAAAGTTATTTTTGGTAAGTGCTAACATTAAAGTAAGAAGAAACCTGATGTAGCATCAAATGCTTTCTGAGGTGTTGACTTTTTATTTTTGCATCATGCAGCCCATTGAATAGATTCTGTAGTTTTAAATATTGGCATTGCAGGTTACTTTCCTCATCTTCTCACAGACAAGCCTGCTGAATCTGATTTTTCACTAATCTACTATCTCATTTCCCCTCCTGAGACAACCCATCCCCCCCAAAATAGAGCATAGTGGCCAGGCAGTGGCATAGCAGCCGGGCAGGGAAGGAATGTTGGCAAGCAGCCCGGCCAAACAGGGGAGAGTTGGTGAACGTAGTGAGCAGGGGCGCAGCCTCCTACTAATCTAAAAATACGTTTTTTAAAAAAGTACAGCTTTTTTCACGCTGCCAGTTCAGCATTTTTGTTTCTTCTGTTATATTTATTATTGTTACATTAGTGCAAAGAGGCCCAAACCTGGACCCAAGGTACCTATTGGCGAGGTGGCATACAAACCAATATGAACATATAATCTTTTTGCAAAATAGCTTACAATTAACTGGATCTCTACTTACAGTTTTTGCCAGTAGCCCAGCAAGGCTTCTAGCATTATCCTCCAATTTTCATTTCCCTGCCTTCCACATGACTCTAGCATGACCAGAATCATCTATCCTAGGAGGACTGGAAAAAACATTCCTTCAGAGCTTTTTCAAACACTACATTTTAGTTGTCCAAAGGACATCACAGTTGACAGAATTGCCCCCTTCCAAGCAGGGAGTGAGAAAATGTGGCCTGAAAGGAAACTCTGCCTAAGAAATGCTTGTTGCAGAGCTAGAAGATTTCTCTTGGTGAGTGTTCCTACCAAGCATAACAATATTTGTATTTATAGGCAGAGCTGAGGACTAATGTAGAATCAGAAGTGTTGCAACAAGGGTTGCTGTGGGGAGAATTCTTAAATAATTACCTATAAAAACAGTATTTTTTAAGACATCATTTACCCCGTCAGTCTTCAGTCTGACTTGATTTTTTTTTTAATAGTCAGTCAGTCAGGATACCAGACTCACATAGCACTTTACATCTTCACACCACATAGACATCATTGGATTTTAATTCTAACTTTTTTAGTATGAACTCCTGTCTTTCTGCATAGGTGATAGGTTGTGCTCAGAGAACTATGATTGTACTAGCATGGGTACTACTCTTAATGCTATATGCAGAGAGAAAATAGTTCCTGCACATCAGAGTTTGGGTTACAGTGAATCTGGCCTAGGCATTTCCAAAAGCAATTTCACTGAATCTTCTCTTTCTTACCGACTAAAATCTTCCAAACTTGCTAGTGGTGGTAATGGAGCTGCTGTTCACTTGGACAAATGCCTGTCTTTGGGTTCACCTCAGGAGTTACTGAGGTGAATATGAGCAGGTTGAGTTCCTAACCTGCTGGAGAGGATATGCATACTGGGTGTTCATTGGACAATAGTTCAAATGCACTCCCTTCGAGAAGTTTGCCTTTATTTGCTTCCTATATAATAAAACTTAATATTAGCCCACATTTTCTCCCCTACAATGACCTCTTTCTGATGAGTTTTCAGTCAAGTTACTCCTCTCTCATTAACCTAACTCCAGTGAGAGTGGTGATCGATCTGGAATAATTCTCCAACCATTGTGTCCACACTGGTGATGCATTCAGTTAGCTGGCCTTAAGACTTCTGTCAGTATATCCCATGACTCATGCTGTAATAAGCTGAGTGACTCTATATGAATTCTTTGCCAGTGTATTATGAGAGAACTTGTCTGTCCTTCCTGAACACACAAAGTGAGTTGTGGCAAGGCATTGTAGGACTAGTGGCTCTGAAGAGATGATAGCCTGTACTGTATTTATGCTACAGAGCAGTCACATTATAGTGGCTGAGTTTTGCCTAATCAAGATGTAGGCCGTGCTTCCAACAGGGCAGCCAATTTGAATTAAAAGTGTCATCATGCTGGAGTTAAGAGTTTTTATGCACAGATCAAGTTAAGGGCAACGTTTGATTTATAACTTAACTTTAGGGTCAAGACAAGTTGTATGAGTTTGACGGTAGCACCCTTTGCCTTAGAGAGGTGCTCCAAAACCTCTTATGTTCATTCACTTGAATAGACTTACCTGATCTAGCCTCAGAGTGATTTCGCAAATATACCTCTATGTCTCTGTGCAGGATTTAAGTGTCTAATGAGATGATTCAGTTAGAGTCCTGGAATTTGCCGCCTTGCTGTAAGAAATTGTGTAACCTAAAAAGCAATGTAGCAATCAAGAGTTTCACATTCACTTAATTCAATATCCTGTCTTTGATCTTGATAAGTACCAGGTGCTTCAGGGGAAAGGTATAAGAATGTCTGTACAGAAATGCACAAGAAATCCTGGAATTGCTTCTAAGCAGGTTTTTTTCCTAATCCCTGTCCACTACAGGGGGTGGTATTTACTGGAACATGAATGATTATATTACTTATACAATTTAATGTGTCAAGTTCTGCTGTAAAAATGCTTCTTAGCTATATAAATATCTCTAACCCTTTCTTGAATCCCACTAAACTCTTGGCCTTCATTATGTCTTGTGGCAGTGAGTTCTGCAACTTGGTTATGCATTAGGTTTAAAATGAGAAAAATAATGTTCTCACATATCTGTTTTAAATGTCCATCCCCGCTCTCTGGTGGTATGGTTACTATGTAGAGTACCATTACTGAAATCCTCTATTTGAAGATTCTTGTTAGGTTGTATAAATATTTCCTATGATTAACCAACTTGTGGCAAGGGCTTATAAATAAGAGTAGTTAGTATCTAATGATCTATTACTCATTCTCTTCTTAACCCACAAGAATTAGCTTTACCTTTTGCTTTTAGCTGTGTTGTCATGGTCTTGTGAAAGAACCCTGTTTACTGTACTTTTCAGTTTGAAGTCCGTTGGCATTTACAGAATTAAGCAAATACTTTTCTAGGCCCAGGCAGGCTTTAAAAATGTGAAGTTCGGTCTTAGAGTTTACAGAGGTTTTTAATGATCAGTAAATTCTGCAGCACTGTTTATCTTTATTTAAAAATGTTAAACAAGTTTTTCTCCATTTATATATTTCAGCATGGCATTAAGAAAGTACAGTAAATGCTAAACTCTCTAAGGGTCTTGGAAAAAATAGAGTGCTGGGTGTATTTGAAACTTCCAGATAAGCTATTTGGGTTAACACTGCTGCAGCTGGTGGTGTCAGTGACAAATCCACTAATTTTACAAAGCAGCATTGTGAAAAGCAAGATTTTTGTTGTTTTTCCCCCCCTTTGGCTATAGAATCTATTAGTAAAATACAGATACACATTTGCTTTATGTTGTTTCCATCAAGAGGAACAGATATTTGTTAAACAGTAGAATATGGTTTAGTTAATGTTTTGGTAAGAACTACATTTCTAATTTTCAGAGGGGTAGCCGTGTTAGTCTGAATATGCATAAACAACTAAAAGTCCTGTGGCACCTTATAGACTAAGAGCATGTCTACACTACAGCATTAATTTGAGTTAACTCAATTCAAAATAGTTAATTCGAATTAAGCTAATTCGAAATAACGCATCTACACACACAACCTATTTTGAAATAGCGCGTCCACACTGAGTGGACCCTGAACCGAAGTTAAGGCTGGCTGGAACCAGTACCGACAGGGCATCAAGTTAGGACTTAGTGTGGGGCTGCTGCCTGAGGCTAACTGAGCTCCATGCTTAAAGGGACCCCACCCCGGACAGATAGTTCTCAGGGTTCCCCACTTGCTTATCTACCTCCTTTGAGGGACAGCAAAGCAGTCCTGTCTTGGAGTACCCTGAGTGCCTTCACTCGGGATACCACAGCACTCAGCCACATGGAGCCAGAGCTGCCCCTGGGCACACCGGTGAGTCTCGTGGGGTCGTTGCCATCAGCCCAGCTGCACTTGCTGCAGGCTGCCTTCCAGGAGGCCCATCGGGGACTGTCAGATCCAGGAGGCCCTGAGGGAGAGCATCCACCCCGAGGAGCCCTCAGAGCCACCTCGGTCCTCCCCACCGGGGGCTCGTGCCCCATTCCTCCCTCACGTCCTTCCGCTTATCCCTCCCTAGCCACAGTGCCAGCACCTCATCAAGGTCTTTCCTAGAGATGTGGGACTGGCTGCGGCTAAGCCTGCAAGCTGTTGTATGCAGGTGAGGTTTTGCTTCTCGCCTCAGAGAGGTGAGAGGGGGAAGAGCTTCAGGATGGTTGTGGTCTGTGAAAGGGCAGTGGAGACCAGGAGCACCTTAGCTGTCACTCTCAAGAACAGTAGAAGAAGTTCCTGAAATGGTGGGCGGAGGCTACAGCCCAGCTGGTTCCCACAGCTGCAGTTTGGTTGAGCAAACTTCTCTTGGTTCCACTCAGGGAAAAGGAGGAAAGTTCAAGGCCTCCCAGCCAATTTTCTTTCTTGGTTGGTTTATATATCCCTGACCCCAATTCTTTCAGTCACAAAAATAGTTGTTAGTGTTGTTGTTCTAACAATAAAGAAAGTAATATAGTAACTCTTTCTTTACTACATGGGAGCCAGGGCCTATAACACCACTTCTTTTAGTACTGCACTGTCTTCTCTCTCATCTGCATATAGTACACATCTCCATATGTATTATATTACTGATACTAACATCTCCTCCTTTTCCTGCTGTGGGTGTGTATGGGCTTATTCCTGACCTGATAACTATCAAAAGAAATCCACTTGGAGTCAGTTAATAATTTTTAACAAGCTTGTGAATTCATATAGATAAGATGAACTAATACGTACACATCAAGTGAAAGAACACACAGCACATGTGACAACACACTGCAATGAAATGCAAAAACAATGAGGAATCCTGTGGCACCTTGAAGACTAACAAATTTATTTGGAGATAAGCTTTCCTGGACTAGAGCCTATTTCATCAGATTCATGAAGTGGAAATTTCAGTTTGGCAGATGTTATATATACACATGCAGAGATTGATCAGTTAGTCTTTAAGGTGCCACAGAACTCCTCATTGTTTTTACAGAATCATATTAACACAGCTACCGTTCTGAGACTTGCACTGAAATGGAATTTTCCAGCATCAAGTCAGAATGAAACAGGAAAGTGTAAATAAAATAAAATATGCTATTTTTATTTTGCTTAGTTCTGAAATGGCTTCATTGAAATCAAAAGGACTTTGCAAGACATTTAGATTCTGATGAATTGGTAAAGTCTAATGAAAAAGTATTCTGAAAATTTTCCAGATAGCTCCACTTCTTTTACTTACAGTTCCTGTTCCCCCATGCTTTGCAGATAAAAACACAGCATACTTGTAATCCTGTAGAATTGACAACATTAATGCTCCTGACAATATTAATGCTCCTTTTGTCACTTCCCATTCATGAGACCATTCTGCCTCTCCTTACCTCAGTGTGCTGATCAATCTTATTCTTCAAAACATTCCTTTCCACCACTTTTCTGCTACTCCTTTTCATTGTCATTCTCATCTGTCTTCTAATTATGCTAATGTTATGAAACCGAACATTCCAAGAAGTTAACCTAAGACAGCTGAAGATGAATACACATATATATGTATGAATGAACTACTTTGGATAAGGACTAGGTGTTATCAAATGACATGCAAATCTATGATGTCATGTAAATAGTCAATTCTAGTGATGATAATCATTCAAGCAGAAGATAAAATGAGTTAACTCTCAAAATGAGCCATGTGACTTCATGGTGTAAATCTCATCTATGAGCCAACAGAGCATTTAATTTATAATTTCAAACTCTTGGCTAAAAGTTGATACATATGTGATAGAACGGGAGAAGTGGAGGAGAAGAGGAGGAAGTCCTGAGGTACAATATGCTCCCCTCAAATTGCAAAATGTTTAATGAACAAAGAATTTTGACAGATATTGGGAGATGCCCAATTAAAATCTATCCTTTGACATTCCCACTGCTAGCCATAAGACAAAACACAAACATTCTGATAGTTACTGTTCAAATGACTGCAGCTCACTTTGTTTGACAAACACCAATTAAACAAAAATGCTCTCCCAAAAGGCTTCCCATCACCCCTTTTATTAATGTCCTTACTCCATGTGTGTGTGTGTGTGTTCTCTTGCTTGCTCACTCACCATCTCCTCCCTGTCCCTTTTATTACTTGTGTGTGTGTGTGTGTGTGTGTGTGTGTGTGTGTGTGTGTGTGTTCTCTCTTCCACATGCACACGGTTACAGGGCTAGCTGCCTTTGTCCTTTTCTTGTCTCTCTGGTGCACCCTCTCATGCATTTGACCTATTTCATGGTGGAATTACATAATTCTCCCATTCTTAGATAAGGCCCTGGGCTACAGTTCTTTGGTATCCAACATTTTTATCCAGAGGGTCCTGTTGAGTTTGAACATGTTCATTTTTTCCCTTTGGGAGTCCATGACCAGTGGTATACTATGATGAGACAGCCGTCTTAAAGCCAAAGTATTGTTTATCCTAGCAGTAGGAACAAACGATTAAAGAATGGATTTTAAAATAGTTTACATGCATGTCAGTCTGGCCTATAGCCCTTTCATCCTGTGATGGTGACCTAGAGTCTAGTCATTGGGTTTCTGTGTCTGTCAGTTTCCCCTAAATAACTGCTTCCTTAAGACAGGGCCCTATAAATCCCATTATTTTTCAATATTCTTGGGCCTTTTTCTGTCCCTGTCAAAATCCAAGTTGTGGCTTGAGGTGGAGGCAAAATCATCAAAGCTAATAGTTCTTGTCAGTTCCTTAACAACTATGAAGTATGTGAGCAATGTCTGTCTTGAGCCATTCTTTTCCTTCCTGTCTTTTTTTTTCCAGACAGACTCCAACCAAGATTAAACCATAATAGTCACTCAGCAAATGTCTCAATACCAGTCCAACAGATAGTATTTAGACAAATTACTGAGCAGCTCCAAATCTGTCGTGCACACAGATATATATGTATATATGTTTGTATGTTTAACCCAGAAAGAATCCCATTCACCATCACTGTATGTGTATGCATATATTATTATACTAACACATTTACCCAGCATGGTTCAGGTTCTTAAGGAGGAGGTCATGACAGGGGGCTGAAGGATACAGGAGTCATGACTGGGGGGAGAGGTGTAGCTCTGGTCAAGGAAAAGTGTGTGTGCGTGCGTGTGCGTGTGCGCAAGTACAAGGGTGGACAGGGGGCATTGTACCTTCCCCCCAAGATTTGTACCAAAGCTGTTTGCTCTTCCCCTTCCTGTCCCTCTCAGGAAGCAAAAGGTGCACGTCTCTTCTGCCCCCTGCACTCTGCAGCCAGAGTGAAGAATGCAGCAAACTGTGCACTTTCCCCTCTCTCCCAGACAAAGGGGAACAACCAGCAATCCTCTGAATATGGCTTAATTCTGTATTGCCACGTTAACTTGCTGCAGAACTCTTGTTACACAGGTATAAGAAGTTTTGTCATTGAGCAACAGCATTGTATTACCTTTTAACAAAGGGTGTGTCTAGACTACATGGCTCGGTCGACGGAGCCATGTAGATTAGGCAAGACAACACAGGGAAATGAAGCGGCGATTTAAATAATTGACGCTTCATTTAAATAAAAATGGCCACCACGCTGTGTCGATCAGCTGTTTGTCGGCACAGCACGGCAGTCTAGACTGGGATCTGCCGACCCCAGAACTAAAGGATCTGATGACAAAGGGTTCTGGGGTCGACAGATCCCAGTCTAGACTGCTGTGCTGTGCCGACAAACAGCTGATTGGCACAGCACGGCGGCCATTTTTATTTAAATGAAGCGGCGATTATTTAAATTGCAGGTTCATTTCCTTTGTCGTCCTACCTAATCTACATGGCTCCATCGACCGAGCCATGTAGTCTAGACATACCCAAAGAGAATAAATTTGCAAGAGTTGTTCACATTCAGGCAAAGCACAGGAATAATTTTCAGTGCTGCATGGGTTGGTTTTTATCTGTGTTTTTAACTGGGCATTTTTAGAACTCTTGGGGAGGATTCAGTGGGGAGAGCATGGAAATTTGAAGTGCTCTGAATGTCTGTATTTGTTTTATGCACAGGCTCTATTCTGTTGAATTTCAAAAATATTTCCCCATGTTATCTCAAATCTAATATCCCATCGAACAGCCTTGGCCTAATCTTTCAGGACTTTGTTGTTTTGAGTGGGGTTAATCTGATTTGAGTCTGTCTCCTGAGTAGATACTGGAATATTCTGTATGGAAGCAGACTTCCAAGTATTTTTATTCCAGTGTCCAGCTGGATGTTGAATGACAAACACTTCAGAAGCTTGTAATCCGAAGTTTTCCATTGTGAAAGACAGCTTCTCATTTCTCTGCTGTTTATCGTAGATACTAAAGCTAAAGAAACTGCTGCAATGAAAGCTGACCTCTTGAGGGCCCGCAATGTGAAAAGGTATATTAATCAGTTGACTGTGGCAAAGAAGCAGTGTGAGAAGAGAATAAGACTTCTAGGAGGTCCAGCTTATGACCAGCAGGAGGATGGTGTATCTGATGAGAGTGATGGGCATCAGAGCCAGAAGGTAAGTATTACATAGTGTGAAATTTTTCCAGGTGTTAGTGTTTGATCACTTTTAATTATGAATGTGTATCATCCAAGTGTTGGTGCAATTGTTTTGTGCTCTGTTCAGTTTAATGTTGGGAAATTATTGCAATAGTTACCTTGTAAAGTACATTGTAATGTATTAAAATTATGGTACTGGGGTATTGTCTATGTATAGAACTTCATAAAGGGTTCTTCAGCTCATGAAATGGCTGAGTATTCAGACTTGGCATATATAGTAGACTGAGACACACTTACACACTTGTAAGATTACTTCTATACCAGCAATATTCCTTGGTCTTTCCCTATAGTTACTGTAGGAAATACCTGAATGTTGACTAAATAAATAAAAAATTTCAATGTCTTTGTACAGTGGATATTGGAAAAATATTGCATTAACTGAAATTTTCATTTCTGTAGCTGTTGGCTAATTTAATAATAAAGTGTAACAGGGCTAATAATTTGTACACTATACTTCCTGTGCCTTTTGGACTGAGCTCAGTAATTGAAATATTGCAGTTAAAAAGAAAATGCTACATTTTTATGTAGGTAAGAAAGAGAAAAATGTTAGTCTTTAAGTAGATGTCTTTTTAAAATCATTGTAATAACCGTAACTTGATTGTGCATCAGAAGAAAGTTCCATTGCTTGGAAATAATTCTTACTAAAGATGGTACTGTATTATTTTATAGTAAGTGTAGAAAAGTAGAAAGGTAATGTCTGAGAGGAAGCAGGTTTGTTTTCTTTTTCTTTCCTTTTTTAAAATGTTTATAGAAAAGCACCTGTTATAGGATGTGCTAGGCCAATCTTGATCTGTTTCAGAAGCAGAGAGATTCTGTTGTTAATGCAACCATCAATGCCCTGTTCCCAGCTGGGTGGTGTTAACAGTAGGTTAGCTAATGCAAGCAATTATGACTCTACTGACAAGAGGAAAGCCACAGTCATGTATAGGTGTTTGCCATATTGTTGGTGGCAGCCGTATCAGCGCTGAATTAGAACTGCCCAGCTCTAAGCCTTTGGTATTCTAAGCCAAAAATTTCTCCTCCATGCCCATTTCTCAGAGACCAGGGCTTGCAAAGCACTTCCCAGGCCTACTCCCCACTCCCTGTAGAATAGCATAGAACATTTGATTGTAGATCAGATGCCCACTAGCAGGGTTAGATGGCACTGCTCAGCTCTGGGAGCGAGCCTATTTTTATTGGCGATGCTTCCCCTTTTGCTCTCTCTATCTTATCAATAGCAGCAGTTCAAACTTGTATTTACAAGCAACCAGCATTGTAATCCTGGTTGGTAATGACAGGCTGAGGTAACGGGTGCAGAGACACGTCCCTGGATCCTGACCCTTCAGCACAGGTGATGGACGATGCACAAGTGCCAAGGCCTGACAGGTGCTGTCCTCACAGGCCACCGACAAAAAGGCACACGCACTCTCACAAGGTCTGGCACTTTTATCTTTTCTTCGGTGGGAAACTGGCACGTGTGTCGGGTGCAAAGAGGGAGTTTCGTGTGCATAGTTCTAGCGTGCCAGGTGCACAGTTTTAGCGTGCCATGTGCAATTTTGTAACAAGTTCAAACACTTAAGGCGGGAAAAGTCCAAAGTTCAACAGTCCACAACTCCATTTTGTTTTCCAGTCACTGATGATAACCACCAGTTTAAGTGTGCACCTTACCCAAATTCTGTACACAACAATTGCACTATAACCATTATGAACAAATCAACATTATAACATTAGAGTCCCTCTAACACTGGGTCGCCATTTTGAAGAGCCTATTTAGTTCTAGTTACATCGAGCAGGATGTGTGGGTCAATCCTCCCCATTCCATCCCATCGATTGTTCTTACTAAGCCCATTTTATAGCAAAGCGAGACTTGGTCATTCTAATAATATTTACCAATTGATTATGTATTGTATAGGATACGTAAAATGCCCAGTGCCCCTATTTGGAATACATCCTTCTCAGAATGTTACCTAAAACTATCAGGAGATAGCCGAGTTAGTCTGTTATAGGAAAAACAA
This sequence comes from Apalone spinifera, assembly GCA_030068395.1. Lineage (NCBI taxonomy): Eukaryota > Metazoa > Chordata > Testudines > Trionychidae > Apalone > Apalone spinifera. The sequence goes on from JANRFK010001234.1 coordinate 71,582,842, forward strand.
CAACAACAACAATAACTCTGGTCATCTGAAGAAGTGGGCTGTGCCCGCGAAAGCTCATGATACCATCTACATGTTTTGTTAGTCTATAAAGTACTACCAGACCATTTGTTGTTTTTTTCCCCCCTTAAAATTATGTGCTCAGTTGACCGTTTCATGGCTACATCTGTACTTTTGCTTATTAGAAACAGAAGTACCAGTACAAGGCTGCTTGTTGTGTGTTCTTGATGTGGTCTCACGTACCCTGCTTAATCTGGATTGTTATGCAAAACAATTCCTGACACTCTGGCCTTGCCTGCGTGCTTTGGCGCACCAGACTTGAGAGAGGCCTGAAATCTGCACTTTGGACAAGGCAGGCATCACCATTTATTGCCAATGCAGGGTAGTGCAGGCTCCTCAACACAATATTGTTTAAAGAATAATACATCAAGTGTATATGAAACAGCAGATTTGCTTTTCTCCTATTATGGTGCATGGAGTATTTAAAGAATAGACATTTATTGATGTATTTTGGATGATACTGGTGTGTATTGAAGAGGTTTGAAACATTCTAATTGACTTAAGGAGGAGTCAGATGAAGAGTGAATTGACTGATGGCTTGGAACTATACTCCTGTCACTGCCTCTCATTCAGCAACCTTCCTCTTTAGAGGTAGTGTATTTCCAGTAATCTCCTCATTTTAATAAATGCTTCGGTTATAGAATTAATGTGGATGTGAAGTCAGGGTTCTTCTTGTAATATAGATTAAAAGAAAGAAAACGCTAAGATCCAAAATTATGCTACAAGTTCCTTTGTAGCAAAAGCAATGTTGGCTATAAAATAGCTGCATTTTACTTGAAGATCAATATATAAACTCCAGAGAATCTTACAGGTTCCCAGTTTTATTTCTTTTAAAATTCTGTTGCATTTAATTTTCATTTTATTGCATGGACCTGAATTTGATTGCTATGGCTAGGATCTGAACTTAAAGATGAACAATGTGATTTTAATTACATGTCTAATAAAACTGGCTATTGGCTGAATCAGTATTCTGTAGTTCAGTCATTTCCAACCTTTATAAGCATGAGATCACTTTTTTTTTAATTTAAATGCAATCCAAGATCTACCTCAGACCCAACAACCCTTGCCCCACCTAACTTGTGCCCGTTCTCCGAGACCCCGCCCCTGCTCACTCCATCCTCCATCCCTCCCCCATCCTCCCTCACTTTTACCAGGCAGGGGCAGCAGGTTGGGTGCAGGCTCTGGTCTTGGATTAAGGGATTTGGAGTGCGAGAGGGGCTCTGAGCTGAGCTTGGGGCAGGCAGTTGGGGTGCCAGAGGGGGTTCTAGATGCAAGCTCTGGGAGGCTGTTTGGATGCAGGGATACTCAGGGCTAAGGCAGGGGCTTGGGGTACAGGAGGGGGTTCATAACTGGGGTAGGGTTTCAGGAAGTGGACTCTGACTGGGCCCTGCTTACCTCAGGTGGCTTCTGGGTGGTGGTGCAGTGGGGCTAAGGCAGGCTCACCCCTGCCCTGGCCCTGCACCACTCCCAAAAGCAGCCAGCGAACTCCCTCCCAAGCCCTGTTGTGCCCCCTCTCTGCTCTGTGGAGATGGGATACAGGAAGGGAGAAGGAGCACCTTGACATCAGTGCCCTTCTTCTCCCTCCCCTGCCCATCAAGCAGGAGGCTCCCATGGGTGGGGGGAAGGCAGCTCCAAGGAAAAGGGTAGGAGTTGCACAGCAGTAGGGGGAAGGGCAGCTGAAGTGCAGCACTTGATAGCCTCTTGGCCAAACCAGTCAGGATCACCTGTCAGAGGCTCCAAGATCTACCAGTAGATCCTGATCTACTGGTTGGTGACCATTGCTGAAGTTGGTTCCAGAAAAGTAAGCCTTTGAATTAAGGCAGAAAATAATGCATCCTTTATAATCTTTGATCTTTATCCTTTTTCTAAAAATAAGTCACGCCTGCACAGCAATGTATTATTAGCCTGAAGTTCCTGTTTTCTGTGTTAATTGAAGAAATTATTTGCATCATCTGTAAACTAACCTCTGCATAGAAGTTGCATTGTGTTATTTATAAGGAGTGTTGTATAGAGTCTTTGGCTGATTGGTTCCCACAGTGCGTTCTCTGAAGCACCAGGGGTCATTGAGCATTTGAAGTCTGATTTCAGTTAATCTACAAAATGGATGGAAAGCTCCTCGTAGCCAGACACCATTTGAGTTTGCTCAGGCAAAGGCAACCTGGCTGCACAACTGTTCTGTTGATCATGGCTTGGTGGATGATGTAGTGGAAGAGAAAAAAAATAATTTACCTCCCTCCACCACACTGACAGGTTCTTTGTTATAAGTGACCATACTTTGTGATTTCTGCTCCTCCAGTCTTCTTTCCTTATGCTTTGTGTCACAAGTTATCTTTATATCTAGGTAACTTTTGAGGATGGTAGAAAAGGAGGGAGGGACTTAAAATTCTTCTCCCATCCCTCCCTCAGTGCCTCCTGTATATGCTAAAGTAAAAAAAAAAACAACGGAAGAGGCATATGCTCATAATGTGTTAGTATGAATGTATGTGTTTTGCTTGGATTTCCCCTCAGTGAAAGTGGTGGGGAAAATAGCCAAAACTCCTTATATTATAAATGCTCAGGAATCCTTGATGGTGAATCAATGTGGTGCATCTATCTATTGCTACAAAACCCAAAGGCATGCCTATATTTATGGTATTTATGATTAGCTTTTTTTTAACAGGCCATTATTGTAATCAAGATACTTCACATGGGATCATCCTATATCATGGGGGCATCTTTCCAGTATCATTCATGTTCTGCTATTTTTGCATTTACCCCAAAAAAGGAAAATATCAAAATAGAAGTCCTCTACCTCACTCTATAAATACCATTCACCCATCAGAAAACCTTCATATTAACCAGATTTCTCTTCACTAAAGTCTTCTTTGTCAGCTCTCTTCTATAAAGCTTAAACTTGTTATAATTCAGGAAACAGTTACCATGAAGTGGGTTGTATCCACGAAAGCCCATGATGATGCCATCAACATTTTTGTTAGTCTCTAAGGTGCTGTGAGGCTATTTGTTATTTTTTAAGTTTTTTTCAGTAACAGACTAACTCGGCTATCCCTCTGAAACATGTGTACATCAGTTTTTCATTAATAGGTCAATGTGTAAACGTATAGGGTCCTATAAATAGAACTAGGCTGGCCACGAGTGTGTTGGATTAACAGTTCATAATAAAATAATTATTTCAGATTTATCTCATTTACTATATAATCACAATGTATTTTCTAATCCTTTTAAGAAGTCACCTTGACCAGGTCTTGGATTGCTGAGAACTGTGGAGGAGAAAAAGTTCTGTGAGCTTTGCTTTAACCACTGTCTTCAAGCTCCCATATGAAAAGACATATTTTCTAATCCTATTATGGAATTTGGCAAAACTTTTGAGTAATAATGCAGTAGGAGTCAATGTATTCCCTGCTCCAAGATGTGGCAGAGATAAAGGTTGCTGTTTAGTTTTCTCCCCAACCTTCAAGCTGATGCATAGTTTAAAAGGCTTAAAGGGTTACTATTAGGGTTGCCAGATGGTTTCAACAAAAATATTGGACACACTTGACATTACATCCCAGTCTACATTACATCTTATTTAGAAAATACCGGACATTTATATTTTCTCATTTCTATGTTCTCAATTTGTTTCCCGAACAGAAAGTTCAAATACTGGACTATCCGGTTCAAAACCGGACACCTAATAACCCTAGTTACTATTAGGGCTGATAGCTCTAAGCTTAGATTTATTCTGGTTTGAAGCTATTGTTGAAGTAAAAGACTTCACTCATTTTACGCGGCTAAACAGATAGTTTTATTGGCCAATAAAACAAAGTGAGCCAAATGTGATCCCAATCAGAGCTGGGCTCAATGAGGCTGCTTAATACAATCAATCCTAGTATTTTATACCCTTAACTAAACAAGTCTGACGTCAGGGCAAGAAATCAAAGCGAACTTCAAAAAGGAATTATTATCAGCAGAGAAAGAAACAGGTTGTTTTAGGAAGTTCGAGCTTCAGCTCAAAATAGTTCATTAACACATTCCAACAGCGCATCTGTCTGGGCTCTCCCCACCTCAGTGAAGGCCAGTTCACTCCCTCTAGTATACATGCGGACACAAGAAACTGAAATAGCTTTTGTTATACAGAATGGCTCTTAGCTAAATATGAAATGTTTCTACAACTCCCCCCTTTTAGCCTTTTAAAGACTA
>JANRFK010001234.1:71587174-71643488 GCA_030068395.1 Apalone spinifera
TAGCTTTTGTTATACAGAATGGCTTCTAGCTAAATATGAAATGTTTCTACACTATGCACATGATTTGAACACATGTGTGTGTGCCAGAGTAAGTTCTATCTGTGTGTCCTCTAAGTAGGGTTGATAGTGAGCAGTGGGGTGCTACAAAAATGTACAGGAATGCGTCACAGAACATTTCTAAGCAGGTTTTGAGATCCTGTCTCTTCAAAACAGTAGGCTAGTATGGTACAAACACAGAGAGACTCAGCAGCATAGATCTTGTATTCTATGTATTTTGCAGTCCAGTCCTGCAAAATAATCACGTTGAACATTTAAGTCAGTCATAATATCTACTTGCTTGTCATTTATTGTGATGCATGACAAGTAAAATATTTTAATTTTATTCACCTTTGACTTTTTTGAAGAGTTTCTTTACTGTTGCCTTATGAAAAAAACTGAATGTAATTCTGTCAGTATTTTCACCTTATTTTTTATTAACATGTGTTTTCATGCAAACCATCTGTTTCTTAAGATTTAAACTGTCACCAGTTTTTGTTTTGTTTTGTTTTGTTGGGGTTTATTTTGCTTAAAGTCCTAATTTCATATGGTATCATGACTGATGGCTGTAGAAATTATTGTGCCATGAAAGTATTACAATTTGGAGAGGTAACATGGTCCAGTGGATAGATAGGCCTGACTTGGGAACCTAGTCCTTGGGGTTCTAATTCCAGCTGTGCCAGTGACTTAGTTGGAGACCCCAAACAAATGAAGGTCTCCAACTAAGATGGAGATCCCCTCTTTGCCTCTGCTTCCCCATAGATAGAAACACTACCCCACAGAAGAGTTAACTACTTTACGTTGTCTATACTGTATTCATCTCTTTAAAGTATACAGCAAATCATGGGTGAATGATAGGCAATCCACTTATGCTGATTCAAATATCTAATTACCAGTGATGCTTGGGAGGTAGATCTATTTAAAAGTCTCCATGATTGCCTATTATTCACCCAGCACTTAATGGTCAAGAGGCTGCTGGAAAACTCAAGGGTATAAAGACCCTTGAGACTTGATCCTTTTTCTCTCAGATATGCCTGTTGCTTTATCAGGGAAAGCTTTAAATTGTAGGTTGAGATCTCCAAGCCTGCTTGGATTTACTCAGATATAGACCTTTGACGATAACCTGTTACTCTTGGGGGAATTATGCAATTGTTGCATATGGAGCCATAGTAAAATTGCAGAATTCCCCCAGGACTGACCTATGGACTACAGAACTCCTTGCAACTATAAAGCTCAGCATCTATACTATGAACGTGATTTTTGAACTGTACTTAGTCTGTATGTGTGCTGATCTCTTTTAACCAATACTCTTTTCTTTTTTTAATAAATATTAGCTTAGTTAATAAGAGTTGGCTGTAAATGTATATTTGAGGTAAGATCTGAAATACTCATTGACCTGGGAGGTAATGTGCCCAATACTTTGGGATTGGTAGAATTTTATTTGACTTGGGTGTCTGGGTGGAAGCCTAAGGCGGGGTTGCTTTAAGAGAACTCTGTTGTTGGCTTTTGGGTAACCAGTAAGGTATCAAACAGATTTATTTATATATTTAAATATTTTTACCCCGCCTCTCTATTTAAATATTCGAGGCAGCTTACAAAATGTTTTAAACTCATTACAAATATATATAAAAATTTAAAATACGAGACCCCAGAGGGACATAAAACCTGCTAAAAATATCAAGAAGAGGAACACACACATACAGACTCAAACACCAATAAAATCATGAGTAAAAAGAGTGGCTTTAGTCTGATGCTGAAACAATACTAGCATTGGTGCCATGAGAATATCCCAAGGAAGAGAATTCTGCAGCCTGGAAACAAAAGCTGAGAAGGCCCTGTTCCGCGTAGTTGTTAATCTTATCTCCATAAGTAGGGGAACACTGAGCAGAGCCTCCCCAGCTGACCTCAAACCCCAGGCAGGTTCATATGGGAGAAGACGGTCCTTCAGATACCCTGGACCCAACCCGTTTAGGGCTTTATAGGTCTAAATATTGGAATAGCCACCAGTTTTCTGTAGTAAGAGGAGGAATTTAAATAACTTTTTATTTTCAAAAAAAATTTTTTGTTAACCATCTGGAATATCCTGTAGTCAACAAACTGTACATTTTATCTGCTATTTAAATAATTCAATAAACCATTACTATCGCAAATAATTAGATCCTTCTATGTATTCTGGGGCATAATCCAAGTCAAGGGCCTAATTTAATGTCAGAAGAAAGCTCATCAGAAATGTTACATAGTAGAGCATGATTTGCCATTCTGTAGCCTCCTACCACCACCACAAAAAAAAAAAAAAATCCTTCAAAGCAGTTCAGTCTTATATTTTCAGTCGGTTGTTAGATTTCATTATTAATAATTCACTGATAAGAAATATGGTCTAGGGGAATGAGCATTGGACTCCAGTTCTGATCAGTCCATCAGTGACTTTGTGTCACAGTCACAATCTTGCTACCTCTATTTGCTGACCTTTAAAATGAGAATAATATTTACCAACCAACCTCAGAACAGTTTTTCAAAGGAATAATTGCAAACTGCTTTGTAGATATAATATACCGTAAGAGCTAAATATTATTAGCCAAAAACCATGGTCATTTCTTCCATCACAAAGATAAGATCATTTGTTTTTAATCAAGTGAGGTCACAATTAGGAAGACAGGTGGTAGTCACACTAAAAACAAACAAACAAGCAAAAGGAAGTTTTTCTTCACCCAGCGCACAGTCAACCTGTGGAACTCCTTGCCAGAGGATGTGGTGAAGGCTAGAACTTTAATAGGGTTCAAAATAAAGCTAGATAGATTCATGGATGTTTGGTCTATCGATGGCTATTAGCCAGGATGGGTAGGAATGGTGTTCCTAGCCTCTGCTTCTCTGGAGGTGGGTGACTGGGAGGGATCACGTGAGGATTACGTGTTGTGATCCCTCCCTCTAGGGCATCTGGCATTGGCCACTGTTGGTAGACAGGATACTGGGCTAGATGGACCTTTGGTCTGACCCAGTATGGCCGTTTTTATGTTCTGATATACTTACCAAACAGGAGACTGGAATGGAATGCAGTGCAGCTGAAATGGATTGAGGGATCATGGTAGATAACCAGCTGAGCATGAGCACGTAGTGTGATGCTGTGGCTAAAAGAGCAAATGATTGTTCCTGTAGACTAGCTATTCCTCTTGTTACATCTTTAAAAATGGCTTCTCAAAGAATTGCTGTCTAATGAAATATTTTAGAAATGCTGTGTGCAGATGAGGAACAGTATTCAGTTAACTACTGTATTTAAAGAGTCGCTTATGAATTATAAACCAACCTAGTGATAATTGCTTTTGCACTGCTTATGAAAGGTATTAATATGTTTTCTTGTTAAATGGCAAATTAAAGAAAGCCAAGAAAGTAGGCTGGTTATGAAGTACTCAGTATCCAAATTATTTTTTTTCTGATTATTTCATTATAATCCATAATCCTGTTAAACTGAGGGATTATAAAATTAACTTTCCACTATCAGACTATGGATAATTAATTTAATAGTATAGTTAATGAAACAGGCTGTTTGGAATTATTCTGGGTATGGTGAAAGAGAGAATAATATAAAACTTGTTTAAAGTTGTTGCCACAGTTAGGATCACTGTATCATTTCTTATGTACCCCAGACTGTCAATGACTTCAGAATATCATGTAAATTTTGAATGTGAAAGCTGCATAGGGTAGTATGATCCAGGGATGTTCACTGTTAGAAAAAACAATATTTTAAACTTTTTTTATCCAGAGGTGCTGTGCATTTGCTTTTCTTTAACTATGTAGACTTAAAAAAATCTGTCATGTCTCCTAATTGGTGGAAATGGAGTTTAAATCTTTGACAATGGGTTGATTCTTCCCCATGGGAAAGAAAGGAATGGTGCACACACACAGCATATTCTTCTTTTTCTGGTTTGTTCACAGTATGGTTACCAGTGCCTGTTTGCCTCTTACCAAGTGGCAAAAGATACAGCAAAATGTTACGCAAGCAATTCATTATCCCAGCTAAAACATGCCTAGATCCCAACCCTTTATGTAGGCTCTGCTGCTTTTCTGTCTCTCTACTACAAGTGTAGCCAAGGACAAAATGTTTCACTTGCTGCCAAACTACATTCAGCACCAGTTTAACTGCCTTGGTTAGATGTCTGTTGCCAGCAAGGGAGAATTTTGATTGTGTTGATCAGGTTTGTTTGTGTCAGACAGACTAAAAAGTCCTGCAATATTCTAACTAATTCAGCATGGCCATTGCACTTTCACTGTTTACATCACATTGGTTAGATTATTAGTAGTTGTTGATAAATCTCATTTAGTTACTTTTCTGGGCTTTATACTTGATTTCTCCTTACAGATTCTTCAATTTGAGGACATTTTGGCTAACCCATCCTATCGAGAGCACTTTCGAAAGTACATGGAAAGGATGGACAAGAGGGCTTTGATTAGCCTTTGGGAGTCTGTGGAATATCTGAAGAATGCTAACAAGGTAGAAATAGTGTCAAGTATATGGGGGCTTGTTAATAAAACTGAATCTTTATATGGTGAGTTCTGCTGCAAAATCAATATTCAGAAAAGTTGTGTTAATATTTTCTTTTCTTATATGTCTAAAATCAGCAGTTGTTCTTTAGTCCAGAATGGTACTAGCCATTTCCTTACTTCAGTCTGTTTATCTTGTTGCCTTGGTCTTGCGATAACAGGGCAGAATTAAAAATCCTTTACTTTTTTTAACAGAGGGGAGGAAAGAAAAGGAGTTATAAACATGAATGATGATAAAATGGAACATGGGACCATTGATGTTTTTCCAACATTGTCACATACAAAAGCCCATTTAAAAGAGTCAAAACCAAGTATAGCAGTTTTTTTTAACCAAGAAATAATTTTCTCTAATGTATTGACTTTAATAGCTACCCTTACCTAATTACCAAGTAAATTATCATGTGATACCTTGTCTGGCACCTAGAAAATTTTCAGGTGGGCAGCTGCTACACCTGCACCATTACTTTTTTTGCTGGTACTCCTGTTGGGGCTTATGCAAAACCAGTTGAATAAGATAGGTATTTTTCCATTGGACACAGGGAGGATATATTTGTTGTTTGTGAATATTGGAATAACCAGAGATTTATTTCTGAATGTATTTGGAGAAACATTCAGGATTTTCCTTAGTATGAAATCCTGATTTTCATATTAAACACCAGTTATTATTCATTGATTGTCATTTATTGTGTGTAGTAAAAAAAGTTTTCTCTCTCTCAATACAATACAAAAGTTGGTACAGAGAGGCCACATTTTAGGACTTAGTTATTTCCTCTGTTATGCAGACTTCCATCACTTTATATCTTGTAAAACTGCCTGTTCTGCATGACTGCACAAGCATGGTAACTAATCTTAACTAATGTTAAAATGCAGAGCTGTGCACTTATATTTCCAGGCACAAGATATCTCCAATTCAACCTTCTTTAAATGAAATCCATGAGGATTCTGAGATATGGTCCTCTTTTACATTTATTTTTCTCTTTTTTCTCCCATCCCAACCTCCTTATATTCCAGACTGAAATACCTCAACTAGTGAGTGAAATTTATCAGAATTTCTTTGTGGAAACCAGAGAAATCCCTGTGGAAAAGTCACTTTACAAAGAAATACAGCAAAGTCTTGTGGGCAATAAAGGCATTGAGGTTTTCTACAAAATTCAGACTGATGTTTATGAAACGCTAAAGGACAGGTACTACCCCTCCTTCATTGTCAGTGATTTATATGAGAGCCTAATCAAGAAGGAAGAAGACAGAATTGAAGTTCAGTTGACTTCTGAGGACAAGGATGAAGTGGTGAGTCAAATATACAATTCTTGCCGCTTTTATCACCAGAGGATGATCTGAGTAAAAGGCTAAGGAGTATTTTCTCTTCTCAAACTTTCAAAATTCAGAGTTGTCTTTGTACTTCATAGTTACAAAAAACAACTTGCATTCTTTGATATAAGAGGAATAACTGAAAGCATGTCTATGCTTGGATCATCAGTAGGGTGCATGGCATTTTTAAACCAATAAACAAGTGCAATATGATTATGATAATGGTAAACCTTGGCATTTAAGTTTTAGGTTTCATTTTTACGTATCTCCAGTTATTTACATGTTGAGTGTTCGCTTTATTATGTGATCAGTAATATGATGAACATGTGATAGGAGGTTTAAAAAGATACTGTCTTTAAAATTAACTGATTCATGACCTCTTTAACATCAAATGGAGCAAAACGACTGAATAGTTGAACTTTGATAAATTAAGAACTTTTGAGATTTGTAAAAGTTTTCACTCTCAAATTTTGCCTTTTGCTAAAGGAAGTGAAAGATGACTTCAATTATTTTATTTTGTTTTCAGATATTTACAATTTAAGTTGATTTAAACAAATATTATTTCAATCTGGAGTTTATATTAATCATATATATTGATTAATATAAATCAGTATTTAAAAAACCAAACAGCTTCTGTAAACTAACTTCCTCCCCACTCAGTTATAGTCTACAAAGCTTCAGACTCCGCCAAATTTACTTGCACTGAAAGTAGTATAAAAAGACAGTGGGAATGATGCTAAAGACATTATATAGACCATATCTTGGATGATTGCATAGTCAGAACCTTAGTGCTTTTTTATTAATTTACAAAATAAATTAACTTTTATGTTATATTATGCCAGTTTTTTTCAGGTATCTAAAAGGGTGTCACAAGGAGGAGGGAGAAAGATTGTTCTCCTTAGCCATTGAGTATAGGACAAGAAGCGATGGGCTTAAACTGCAGCAAGGGAAGTTTAGGTTGGACATTAGGAAAAACTTCCTAACTGTTAGGGTGGTTAAACACTGGAATAAGTTGCCTACGAAGGTTGTGGAATCTCCATCTCTGGAGATATTTAAGAGCAGGTTAGATATCTATCAGGGATGGTCTAGATGGTACTCGGTCCTGCCGTGAGGCCAGGGGACTGGACTCAGTGACCTCTCGAGGTCCCTTCCAGTTCTAGTGTTTAATGATTCTATGAATAGCTTAGTGAGTTCAATAAAGAATTATGTCCCCTGAAAATATGATTAAACACAGAAATAAAACACACACATGCACTATAGAAAGCACCCTAGTCTATTAAAATGATAAAGGTTTTTAGGGGAATTTCTATAGAATACTTTTGTTTTCATCTTTAAGTTCTACAGCTCTTATCCATCTCAGAAGGATGAAATAACAACAATCATTAATTCACCAGAAATCCTTAATCTGATGTTTAAAATGAGAGGCAGCACTGTTTGTAGGGTAGGAATGGACAACCACTAATATCAACACTCCAATCATCTGAAGAAGTGGGTTGTGCCCACGAAATCTCCTGCAATGAGGTTTAACAGGTAGTTTGAAATAAGGCTTTATTTTCAATGCCCGTTTCACTGCTGCATGTAGACGCGGGCAGTTATTCCGGGCTTGTAAATTTCAAAAAATGGCACCCGGCCAGGAAGATGCAAATCAAGCGCGGGATATTTAAATCCCGGGCTTGATTTGCAATTCCGAGTGCCTACATTTGCAGCCGTATTCCGAAATAGGCTGCAAGTGTAGACATAGTCTGTGAGGGTAACTTGGCTATCCCTCAAATATTGGGTGGGCCACATGAGTGAACCTCCTTCACTTCAATGGGTTTCACAGCCCACTGGGGTTCCACCTGCAACTCCCCCATCTGTTTCCCCTCTGCCATGTGCCTAGTTTGCAATGGAGCACCGGAGCCCTGCACTTCCTTGCAAATTCCCCACCACTTTTGGAATGCAAAATTGAAGTCTGATCATAGAATCCTAGGACTGGAAGAGACCTCAGGAGGTCATCGAGTCCAGTCCCCTACCCAAAGCAGGACCAATCCCAACTAAATTAACCCAGCCAGGGCGTTGTCAAGCCAGGACTTCGAAACCTCTAGGGAGGGAGATTCCATCAGTTCCCTAGGTAACCCATTCCAGTGCTTCACCACTCTCCTAATAAAATAATTTTTCCTAATATTCAACCTAGACCTCCCCCACTGTAATTTGAGACAATTGCTCCTTGTTCTGCCACCCCTCACCACTGAAAGCAGCCTCTCTCCATCATCTTTGGGATCTCCCACCCATCAAATAGTTGAAGACTGCTGTAAAATCCCCCCTCACTCTTTTCTTCTGCAGATTAAATAAGCGCAAATTCCTCAGCTTCTCCTTGTAGGTCTTGTGCTCCAGCCCCCTAATCATTTTGGTTGCCCTCCGCTTGGCCCTCTCCAATGCATCCACATCCTTTCTATAGTGGGGGGGGACTGGCTCCTTCCTTTCTCTCCCAGAGCTTCAACAGCTACAAACACCTGATTTGCAGCATTCCAGCTCTGGGAGGGGGAGGGAGCAGCGGGGACAGAGCGTGAATCAGGTGATTTGCGTCTCCTCTGAAAATGTTTGGAGGGAGAGGGAGGCATACAAAGTGCAGGGTCCCACTGCTCCAGTGAGTGAGGCACACGGAGAATGGGGGCATCCAGGGGCTCAAGGGTCACAGGAGGAGCTGTAGTAGGAGCCAGTGGGCCACGGGTTGCCCAACATTGCTATAGGGTCTGCTGTTCTATAGGCTCTGGTGGATAGAGGTTCTGGGTTTTCTATCTTCAGCTCTGCCACTCCCCTGCTGTGAAGTTGGGCAAATAACTTCATCTTTCTGTGCCCATTTTCTTTATATCCTGTTGTCTTTGCAGACTGTAAGCTCTTCGAGTCAGAGACTTTCTCTGTACTTGTATAGCACCTAACACAGTGAGGCCTCTCTGGGGCCTCTAGGAGCTAACAATAGTATCAGTAAGAAAGACTAGAATCAGAGAATGTTATTCACGGGCCCCTTGAACATTACCATATAGAGTAAAGTGGTATTTAGGAAGTATAGAAAGGACGCAAAAAAGAGAGAGAAAGGTCCAAGCATGTAAGAAAGTGAAACAATTTCAGCACTGAAAAATGGGGAAAAAAAGTGTCATCAGTTTTGGTCTGGTAATTAGTGTTCTTCTGAGGCACTATGTTAATTAAAAACCAGCAGCTGTATTCTTAGGGAAATGCTGAATCATTCCTTCTTTGTTGTCAGCATTTATGTTTACTTTTTAAACATTTTTAGATAGAAAACCTTGCTAGAATAATCAGGCTCATCAAAATAATTTATTAATAGTTATTTTAATGTATAAAAATTACAAGATAATCAAAATTGTGATCACAATTAATTGTTGATAAAAGTGGTCATGTAAACTTGTTAACTTCACTCTTAAAATCAGTTCTGTTCTTCTTAGCACATTAGTAATCAAGACCCTGGGCTTGTAATTTATTTTAGTACAGGTTGAACCTCTCTAGTCCGGCACCCTCAGAACCTCATCATTGCCAAACCACAGGAGGTCAATATTGTCCCGCAGCATTACCAACATGTCCACTGCTTACTGGGCTCTTATAAGACAGTTAGGGGTAAATTAGAGCTACATAACAGCTCAGAACCCTGAAAGACAGGACTGGTGGCTGCAAACAAACTTTATGGGACTACAGGAAACTTAGCCACATCCATGATAAGTGGACATCCATCTAACTAAAATCACACCAGACCACAGATGTTTCGAGACCAGAGTGTGCTTGATTAAAGAGGTTCAACCTCTACTAGTACAATGACTGTAGCAGCCTGAATTTTTGTCAGAGTTAAATCGGTTGTCGTCTCCTCTTAAATTCTTGATTTTCTCCATTTTTTAAGGAAGTCATCTTAAAAGGAGAGAAATGATAATTCATTAATAATTAGAGAAACACAGTCTCTCCATAAATTCAAAATTACCTATTCACTGTTTATGGGGCCCTCATTTGTTTGCAAACTACACAGTAGCACTGTATGGTACTTCAAGGATGTGCTGTGTCCAGTCTCTGCATTACGTTAACCATCTTTGCTGGAATGTTACCAGTTATATCTATGGCATGGTTTTACTACAACTACTTTCTATGACAGGAAATATTAACATATTGGCATCAGTTTCTTCACTAACTGGCCAAATCCTGCGATCCTTATTCAGGAAGAACTCTCATCAGCCTAAAATGTGTATGATCTTCAAGATTCGGTCCTTGATGAGTTTCAAAATAAAACAAAAACATATGCATCCTGATGAAGGAATAATAAATGAAGCCCTCATCCATGTATAAATGTCATAACAGAAACCTGTATGAGTGGGTCAAAAGTGAGGAATACAATATAACAGGTAAATTTATGGTAATTCCAGCTCAGGTGCTGGATTGGGGAGTCAGCAAGAAGCCCTTGGAAGGGAATTTATAAGATGACCGCTGGTGGGAAATGCAAGGAAAGTCCAGCATGGCTACCGGAAGCGTTGGAGATTACCGTTAGGGCTATTGACCCACTCCGTCCTACATACTAGCATTATTGATGAAGTGTGGCGACTGTAGGAGGGAAAAAGGGCTCACTCTACTTGTTGTGCAGCTATAACAAGCCTTGCTGTCCTGCAAGCCCCCTCTGTCAGCATCTCTGGAGCCGTATCATTTGAAAGGTGCAGCTGTGCCTCTGAAGATAGGTAATAAAGCCTTTCAGCTTCAGAAATGCCAAGTACCCATGGCTCCCACACCTGCGTAGAAACTGTGGGTGTTGAGCACCATTGGGAGTGGTTGTGATGGTAATCCAGCTCTAATCTCTACTAACAAACACCAACCCTCCAGAAATATAACTGCCAGAAGAAATTGATTTCTCAGTTGCATCTCTTGCTACATAGGAAACTGAAGGACTATTTAGCCAACAGTATTATTTTCCATATCTGCAGAAGCTTTCACAGGCTTTCAGACAAGATTCACTTCTTATGCTCAGTTTAAAGCTCCTTGAGGCTCCCTGCAGAGCAATTAGCATTGCTGTATTAGAAAGAAGTACTCTAATTGTACGCTCTTCATTAGCAATTTGTGATAAACAATTTTAAAAAAACCTTTATCCACACACTGCAGGGTTGTTGATATATTGGTCTTTGCACATATTGTTCCAAGTTCAGCCTTCAAAATCTGCACATATTCCCTCAAGTATTTAAAGGAACATTAACTGATGCTAATGCTAACGAATTAGCTTCTGATGACTACATAAGCATCTAACATAAATCTTAGCGGACAGTAAAAAGACAGTTATTCTTGAAGTGCTTTATGAATTTTTTTAGGAAAATGCTATCTGTGTCAGGATCTAGATAAACATAAGACAATAAAAAAAATCACAACTTTTTTTTAATAGTTTGACATTTCTGGGCAATATGTTGATGTTTTCTGAAAGACCTATTGATTGTATGGCTCAAAAAGACTATATTTGAAGTGCCTTTAGTTTCCCTATGAATTGGAACACAGGTGGCTGAGTAACAGAAAGAGAAGGAAAATGTATATAGCTGGATTCTTGAATCCCTTATCAAGGAAAAAAAACATTTAAGAGAAGAGCAAGTATTAAAAGAGGGAACATGCTATAAAACTGTGTGAAGTATTTTTCTGTAATACAGGTTGGACCTCTCTTGTCTGACACTCTGGATGAAGGAATCTGCCGGACAACAGACGGTCTCCTGATACCAGCCCCTCAGCCTGCTGCCAGCTCCTTCAGCCCAGCTTGGCTGTCTGCTGGCCAGCCCTAGCCCTGCTGCCTGATGGCTGGGCACCTTTCGCCCCACTGCCAAATGGCATAATGCCCAATTGGGCTGCCACAGCCCCAACCCTGCTGCAAGGCGGCACGTGGCTGTGCTGATTCTGCTGGGCTGCTGTGACTGGCTTCCCTTTTCAGGCTGCTGTGGCCACTGCCCGGGCCCCACTGTTGAGTGGTGGGCAGCCCCAATCATGCTGCCATCACCACCGCCACCAGCCAGGTTGCTCCATCACTGTCACCTCCAGGCTGATGTGGCTCGGCCAGGCTTCCCCTCCTGGCCTGCTGGGGTACTGGCCTTGTTGCTGGGCGACAGGCAGTCCCAAGCACACTCCGTCCTGGCTGCTGTGGCCTCTCTGCTTGCAGACTCGTGGGGCTGCACCAGGTTACTAGCTGCTAGCTCTCCTGCCCCCGGGCTCTCTCATTCAGGGACATCCGTGGTCATGCCAGACCACAGATGTTGCTGGATGACAGAATCCAGGATTTGGGAGGTGCAACCTATAGTTTGTTTCTCAAAACCATCATCCTTTTCATGTGTATAACAAAGATATGTCATCTGTCTTGCTAGAGAGTAGTTAGGTTTTTCTCACTAATGCCTGTATAGTGCTTTGAAATCCCTAGTTGAAAGAGTAATAAAATAAGTGCCTCTAATCTAGCTCTGGAAAGATTTATAGAAACTTGCCTTCAAAGATATCTGGCCCTGAGGAATTGCCATTTGGAAAGTCTTCTTATAGTCCTCTTGCTCTAATGTATTTATAGAATGTAGTCCTGTTACCATTTATGTCTCTAGATAGATCAAGCTTGTTTTGTGCCTTTGCCTTTCTAATCTTGCCCCTGCATACTTGTGTTTGCTTATATTCATCTTTTGTAATATGACCTAGTTTCCACTTTTTATATGACTCCTTTTTTTATTTTTAGATTATGCAGGATCTCCTGGTTAAGCCAAGACAGTCTTTTGTCATACTTTTAATCTTTCCTATGCAACAAAATGGTTTTGCTTTTGGGCCTTTGATAATGTCCCTTTGAAAAACTGCCAGCTCTCTTCAGTTGTTTTTCCTCTTGGTCTTGCTTCCCATGGGACCTTACCTACCAGCTTTCTGAGTTTACTAAAATCTGCCTTCCTGAAATCCATTGTCTCTATTTTGCTGTTCTCCCTTCTACCATTTCTTAGAATCATGAACGCTATGATTTCATGATCACTTTCACCCAAGCTGCCTTCCACTTTCAAATTTTCAACCAGTTCCTCCTTATTTGTTAAAATCAAATCTAGAACAGTTGCCTCACCAGTAGCTTTCTCAGCCTTCTGAAATAAAAAATTATCTCCAGTGCAGTCAAGGAACTTGTTGAATATACTGTGCCCTACTGTGTTAGTTTCCCAACATATGTCTATTTTCATTTTCCATAAAGAGCACATCTGCATTGCTCATGAAGTTAGCTTAATCAGATCTGTCCTTGTGTGAAATAAATATGTGGGGTCTAGACAAACCTGTATAGCCTCTCTAGTAACTGAGTGGAATTTTGGGCCTCTTGGAGGAAGGATGTTAACAGCTAGCAGTGGGAGGGAATCTGTTTGCTTGTCTCTGTTGGGTCAAGCCCATTTTTTCAAGATGGGGACATCACAGCAAGCAAGGGAAACTTGTATGTGTGAGATTGAAGAGTGTATCAGTGGAACAGATCTCTCAAAGGTGCAGAGTTTTGTGCCACCTATGTTTATTGGCCAAAAGTACCCATGTACTGATGCATTAAAATAGCTAGGGGAAAATGAACCAGAAATTCAAGATTATTAGTGTATATCCAGTATTGGTCTTAAACTTTTAACTTAAAATTATTAACTTGTAAAGCAGAAGTAAAATCCAGTCCAAAAAAGAAATGAAGTGAAAATTTTCAATTTAGTTCAGAGTGTTTGAAAATTGATGCTTCTATAAAAATTGTAGCAATGTATTTCTACCATCTTCAAGACTCAGAGCTGCAGTATTTATTCACTGTGTGGCTTGAAATACTAATTATAATCACTAACTTGTATTCTGCTTTTATATTACAGATGTTGAGTCTTATTCTCACTTACAGTAAAGCCTCAGTTTAAAGTCTCTGTACACTGCCAGAGCAGCGTAAAAGGGACTTAGTATAATTGTGAATAAGACTCTTTATCAGTTTCTCACTGCTACATTACATGACAGATGTGGAAGTTTGGAACATCTACTGAAATCTATTACAATTTTAGTACCACATGCCCTTTTATTTCTAGATTTGTCTATACTGAGATTGTTTCAATTGTATATAGGTGTAAAATGCAAATAATGAAGCAAGTGTAGCAAATATAAACAGATTTACCTTATTTTGTATCAGTGACATGGACTGCTTACTACCCAACAATTTTTTTTCCCAGAGTCAAGGTTGTGAAGAAGTTATTGATGAATGCAACACAAGAATTAATGAACAGGCTAGTTATGCTGCAAATAAACTTCGCCAACTAAATGACAAACTTGAATATAAGAGACAGGCTCTTAATTCCTTATGTAATTCACCAAAACCTGACAAAAAGGTAATGCTTTCAGTATTCTCAATCTGACCATAATTTACTTATTTGTCTGTGATATCAACAGCATGTTGGTTACTTTTCTGACCAGTATGAAAACAAGGTCCCTGCTTTAAAGAATTTACATTCTAAAAGAGTGTCAGAACCACTATCATAAATATTTCAAAAATTAATTGAAATGACTTTGTTCCTCATTCTTTATAGTACCCTCTTAGAAACCTGAAAATGTTTTCTCAATAGTTTTACCCTGTTCTATTTTTCCCTATAGTTATATCTGCTTCCAGCAAGTACTCTTATAGCAACCTAAATTGACAAGATTTTTCTGTGTATTGCTGCTCCAATAGCATTGCAGCTCTGGGGATCAGATCCGTCAGTAAACTTGTGCTCCCTCTGCTGGCCCTGCAGTTATAGAGCACAATGCTTTGTAGCTCCTGCAGTGGTGATAGATTTTCTTAATTAAAAAAAATCCAAAAGTTTAGCTAAATTTCTTTACAAGACGCTATTTAGAATCCTAAGGGCATTATTTTACCAGACTTTAACAATCTAAGATTGGTGGAAATTTTAATCCTACAGTACTGGGACCAAAATCATACCATTTTTTTTTTGGCTTTTAGAATATTTTACACCATTTCTCCTAAAATTATTATTTTTTTATAAATGGATTAAGATGGTTAATCAGGATTAGAGTCTGGCTAAAGTTCAGGTTTAAAGATGATTTAGTGCTATAGTACAACTATGACAGAGTTAAGACCTTGAGTTCTTGTGAGATTTTTGCCCCAAACAGTGGATGTCTTATGCACCCACCCCACCCCAGTTCTTGCAAAACTCCCACAATCTTCTGCAAGTTCTCCTTCTTAAGAGATCTTTTTCATATTGAGGAAGGCTCAGATATAGATTTTCAAATCCAAATGCCTTTCTACCTGGAAATGTTATGGGTAATATTTTCAAATTCTGGGTACAGTAAACTTCTGATAATCCAGCACCTTTCGGATCTAGGTGGTGCTGGATTATCGGATATGCCGGAGTATCAGGAGGTACTGAATACTCCCAACCCAGTTCCCTCCCCCCCCTTATGCTCAGGGCCCAGAGCCGCTGGTACAGCCGCACATCTCCCTCCAGGCGCTGGGGCACGTGCGCTGAGTGGCCGGCTTCTCAATGAGCTGGCCAGGATGCCGTGTGCAACCCAATCCCTCTTCCCTTCTCCTCCCCTTCCCCAGAGCCAAACACTTCCCCTCCCTGCTGTAACCCACATGAGAGCGGCTGACCTGAACAGTTCTGGGTTCTGTCCCGGTTCCGTCAGGAGATCTTGCCATTTTGATGCCGGACTATCGGGAGTGCCTGACAATTGGATGCTGGACTATTGGAGTTTTACTGAATTAGTTTTTATCCATTACTTATTTTGGTGAGGATTTGCTTTCTTTTTAGCTTTGTCCCAGTAACTGTGACCACAAAGTAAAAATGATGTAACAGAAGCTGATACTATGCTGAAGGTCAAGTGCTCTGATTTTTGCTTCAGAGATGCTGAGTATATACAATTCATGCTGAAATCAATGGGAGCTTCAGTTTCTTAGCTGCTCTGAAAATAAGGCCACTATAGTATTTAATGAACAGCACAAGGAAAATATTAGCTGAAATAGTAACAAAATATTTTAGTAAGTTCTTTCTTGAACTCTGTTAAATTAGATGAAATTCAGCAATTCTTAATTTGAAAGATGGATCCCTTATTTCTTTCATCTATTGCAATGTTGAATCTCTCTAAGGGTCAGACAGGGAGAACATTTAAAAAGATAATAGATAAATTGCTTAACCTGTTAATTTCTCAATATATTTGACTTTTAAAATGTTTGTGTAGTGTAGTAGATTTTTAATGACCTTTTTAGATATTAAATGACCTTTTAGATTTTCAATGACCTTTTAAAAATCTAAATCTCCCACTCAGTTGTTCATTTTCTTTCTTTAGAGATTACTGGTCTCTTTGTGGGATCGATCCCCTGGGAGTGCATGGTTTAAAAGTGGCAACTCTTCTGCCTGAAGTGTCTTCCTTTTACAAGGAACAGGCTGAGGCAGGATCCACCCCCCCCTGCATTTTAGGTAGGGAAATACCAGGTTTGGTCAACACCTGCTGTGGACCTTACCCTAGTTGCCCCTTTTTTTAAGGGTGTCTGGAAAGGAATTTTTTCCTACCATCATATTGTTTGGGGTGCAGTTGTTTTTTCTCCTTCCCCACAGAAGGCTTAGGAAAGCTCTCTTCATGTGTGGCATAAGAGCTGTAATCTATATGGGTATGTCTACACTAGCTCATTAGTTCGAGCTAGGTAGGCAAATGAGGGCAACCGGGCTTCATTTGCATCTTCCCGGGCGCTGCCATTTTTAAATCCCCCTTAGTCCGAACTCTGTGCCCGCGGCTACACGCGGCACAGAGTAGGTAGTTCGAATTAGGATCTCTAATTCGAACTACCATTACTCCTCGTGGAACGAGATGTACCGGTAGTTCGAATTAGAGATCCTAATTGCTTTATCCAGTGATGCCACTGTTCGATGAGATATACTCTGTATCACCTTTGCCATCTCACTTTTTCTCATCAAAATGAAGCTGTGATGTGTTTCCCATGTAGAGGCTCCCTGTTTATGGTATGAACACAGGCAAAACAAAAGGGACCGTGGTGGGGGTCATCCTCAGCTTGGGCGATGCCGATATAACATGCCACTTGCCACATTGGGAACCACCATTATATTAATCTCCGAGCATCTCCTTCCTGTGTCTCACAGGAAAAATCTTTCTCTCCAGTGGCATTGTTAGCTAAACATCCCATGCCTGAGCCAGATTCAGGCCTCTATGAAGAGGTGGCACCAGGAGAGCTCCAGCAACTTTCCTCTCCTTGAAGTGATCTCTAGATAAGTCAGTGGCACCTACATCAATTTCAGTGTGTGATGAGTTCATAGTTTTTAAGGATTTGTGACCTAGATCACCAAGACTCTGGACACTGAAATCTTGATGACCCAGGAAAAGTCCTGTAAACTCTTTGACCTCCTGAGCCCTTCAACCCAGCCAGAATTGTTCTCCCCATGAACAGGGTATATGCAAGTTGGTGAAGTGACTTTGGTTTGTTCTTCATCTAAGAGGATTTGAAAGAGGTACCTGTGATGGGTTAGATCACAGAAATCCCCTTGGGGCTGTTCCCTGGTTTGTTAATGAAACCACTGATGCCCACCTTCTTGCCCTCAGCTTTGGGAGGCTAAGCAACCAGGAAACACCCTCAAAAGGGACCAAATCCCCAAATAAATCTGTCTTAGTTGGTGTAAAAGTTTTATACAGAGAAAGCTCATAAAGATGTCTTCCCCCTTTAACAATAAGAGAAATTCACAGTGGTTGCTTCCCCCAAGTAACAGTTATTTACACTGGTCCTAATAGTAAACAACAATGTTTTTATTAAGTATAAAAGTTACATTTAAATGGTTGCAAGTGAAAACAGATCAAAGTAAGTTACTATGTTAAAATAAACAACACCAGCTGCTCTTGATCCACTAAGAAATGTGTAACATGCTAATTCTTACCTTAAATGGTTGTCCTAAACATCTCAATCACAAGCCAAGCAGTCTCCTATCTTGGACATGATCCTTCCCCCTGTTCAATCTTAGATGTTTCCAGCAGGCATCTTAGGTGGTAAGGGGGGGGGGTGTCTCCTGGCATATGGTAACTGTCCATTTTGTTTGGTTCCCCTCTTATATCCCTTTTGCCCAAGGCAGGAACTTTTGTGCTCGGTTCAAACTTTTCTCATCTCAAGTGGAAAACTACAAAATGCAAACTGGGGTTTCAGTATCAGTTGGTCTGGCTATGGGTCTTTTTAGGACCAAACCACAGTTTGGGCTCACAGGACAAACAAGACTTTTCACAGGTTGTTGACTTGATCTCAGACCCATTAAATTTCCAGAGCATCTGTAATGGCCTTTATTAGCATATTTAGAATTATAAACATATTCATACTTTACATTTCTAACTTCACCTACAAGAATAATGCATGCACAAAAATAGGGATGTGCACAGTCAGCAGATTATAACTTTAAAATTGATACGTTACATAAGCTATTTTGTCTAAATCATCTCTGAGTTATGCATATTTATATTCAGAAGCCAGTTTCCATAAAGGATAGGGGCTGTGACAGAACCAGGTCTCATAAAAGGGCTTGTAGGCATTTCTCTGTCCATCCTAATCCAGGATCCCTGATGGTATTAGAGAGAAACAAAAAACCCAAAGTATACCTTTGAAAAAGGATACTCAGAAACTGGAACTCTTCAGCGACAAGGCTTAGTTTGCCTCCTAACTACAGTTCTGTATTGTGAACTGTTGGGCATTGTTCTTGAAATATAGTTTTCTCATCTGGGAGAGAGTAGTCCCCTTCCTACCAAAACTCCCACAAAATACTAGGGAGTAACAGAGATCATGAAGGAAGACCAAATGGTCACCAAGCACTGGTGGATATAGCTGCCACGTTGATGGTCTTGGTGGGCACCAGGAGATGGGCCTCTTGGGTTCAAACATTCAGCATTCCTAAGGAGGTGCAGTGCATCTTAGAAAACCTGCCCTTCTAAGGGATGGACCTCTTCAGTAGCCAAGCAGATGTGGCACTCCACTCCCTTAATTCTAGGGCTATGCTGTGATCACCAGGCATCCATCCCAACCTCCTGTGATAAGCCACTCTAATCATCAGCCCCAAGAGCGTGAGAGAGCTCTCTCTTCTTCCCAGACTACACATCCCATGTATTCTTCACAAAACAGGTTACTCCAGGAGGCAGTTGTCATCCTCTTCTTTTGTTACACAGCCAGCACCTTTCAAGGGGCACCAGGTTTGGCAGGAATGTGGGGTCCACACTGACACATGCTCAAAGAACGAAGTACGATTACCTACTCTAGAGTAACTGGGTCTTTGTGACAAGACCCACCCTGCTTTTCTGAGTCCTCAACTACCATGAGCTTTGAATTGTGATGGTGTTGTGGGAGGGTCATAGCCACTGTAGCCTTTATATCCCCACGTGAGAGGCCAAAGAGGCCCGGGGTGAATGTGTAGCCCCTTCCATGTGGGGAGAGCACGTGATGAGGGGGTGAAAATAAAAGGATGATGATGGTGGGGGAGGGTGATTTTGAGTGGTAGTGTGACTGGTTTATGGCTTTTTGGGAGTGAAGAAATGTGATACATGGGAATATGTAACTATTCTGTCCCTCAAACTTCCAGACTCCTTTTGCAGATTCCCAGCTTCCCTTGCCCTAGAGTGCACCCTAAACTTCCTGTCCTGCCTTCTATCTTATCTCTAAAGTCAGTCCCCTAAGTTACCTCTGTGCAATCTCTAGTGTATCAGTAACTAGCTTATCACTTGTCAGACAGAGCATCCAACTGCTCTTTGAAGTTGCTGAGTTACAAGCAAGGGAGTCTAGGACATTATCTGAAAAGCATGGCAGAATGAGAGGAGACTGTATGGCAGGTAGAGGCAACTGCTATGGCTGACTTAAAAATTAAAGTAGTAGGAAGGGAGGAAATGAGATGAGGAGAGGACCCCAGAGGTTATAGAGGAGGTGAGGAGAAAGAAGTAACCAAATATTGTTTTTGTTAGGTTTTTACAAAACCAGGACAAACCTACTGGTGTGTTTTGAACTATCTGAGACAGTATCTGGCTTTTGAACAAGGACTATATATTTAGCAAGATAAAGAGAATTATCAAAGCACAGATGTGTCAGGATTCATAAATACAGTAATATCAAATAATGGCATGCCATGAAGACAGTTAAGTCACTGGGAGTTTTTCCATTGATTCCAGTGGGCTTTGTCTTATGCCCTAATGCCTGACAATTGTTACTATGTCTTTGAATTAATATGAAGTTTTAGTTGCCATCCAGCAGAGCCCTCCAGCCCACTCAGTCAGGAGTCTGGTGTTTGTACTGCGCCCTTCATAGGTGTTTGTTTCCATATAGGAGTAGAAAGATGAAAGTCTAAATGTGACCTGCAAACTTAAAATGAAAGTGAAATTTGTTTGCTTAATAACATGATCACCAAGTTACCGCAGAGCAGTCAGCACAAATTTAAACTAAACTTAAAATAGGCCTTCAAATTGTCTAGGATCTCTCAATGAGCCAGGTGGAGCAAAGAGAATTTGAGAGAAGAAAAAACACGTCTAGTTTCAGATGCTTTCCAGATGAATTAGGTTTCATTTTTATACAGAGTTGTACAGAACAAAATATCACAAAAGTGTTTCTGTTGAGTTAAATTCGTACTCAAATTCCACTTAATGCTTGTTTTTGTTTGGCTTTATTCTGCTTGATTGCCTCCCAAACATTGCCGTTCAGGGCTAGTTTTTGAGAGCCCTGCCCAATTTTAGAGATTAACTGATTAAATACTATTTTACATTTCTAGTCAGCATGTATTTCTGGACCTGTTTCAGCGCTGGACCTATATTTAGTGCTGCAAGTCAACTTTTAACTGATACAATGTATTCTACCAATCTGTATTAGATTGTGTGTATTGTACAGATTTGGTATTTTTGATAATGACTTGTCCTACAGGATTATTCCTTTTACTCTCTCCTCCCCTGAATCCTTTCCGACTCTTGAATATTATTACCAAAGAAACCAGTGGCTATGTTTTCTACCTCTTGTGATTCCTATATTTTTCTTGCCAGATTGTTTCCAAATTGAAAGATGAAATTACTCTAATGGAGAGAGAACACAATGACCTTCGATTGCACATTGCAAGAACAGACTGGTGGTGTGAAAATCTTGGCATGTGGAAAGCCTTCATAAATTCTGCCGAGGTATGTTTTTTCTGTATTCTTATTCTTTAGTTCATTTAAAATTCTCAGTGTAAAGAGAAAAAGAAATGATTACATTAATTTTCAGTGTCATTTAAGACAACCTGATCAAGCCTTATTCACAAGTGCCTCTCATCCTTCAGCTCTGTTACTCAGAAGCTATAGGAACATCTGTAAATATATCATTGCATTCGGGCATAGGATAAAGTGTTATGGTGCCTAAAGAGCACTGTTGTGCATCAATATTGAACACATTGTAATCTTATGATGCTAATTGATTGAGACATAGTCCTGTTGTTGTCATGAATGGTGTTTGGGTTCTCCTGAGACCTCTTCCACTCAGTTCCCCCCAAAAATCAGTTGGAATCCAGCCTCGTCACTCAGTTTCCTCTATTTGGCATACAGCAAAGCTACCCTGAGTTGATCAGATACAACAGTAGGGCAGGGGTAGTATAGGGAGTATAACAAATCCAAAGTTACACAGAAACCTCATTCTTCATATACATTTTCACGTTACATTGCATTTGCCATACTTTGTATGGACCAATCCCTTGTACAGCAGGCACTGTTCATTCAGTGTCCATGTGTAATTTATTTTTTACCTTATCCTACATTACAGGCTAATCTTGTCCATTGAAAAATGGTTTCTTGCCTATTTCCACCTTATTTTCACTAGTACAGACATTCTTTTTCCAGCCTGCTGATCCATTTACTTGTTCTAGCGAACACAACTATTCTGTTTACAGCAAAGAAATCTTAGGGAATTTCGGAAGTACTTTGTCACTGGAAGAACCTTAGTGGAAAATGTGACTCTCTTTCACATAGTGCCCCTATGAGTTCTCTACTGTTTGCATTTGTGACTCCATATGCCTGGTTGTTTGAGATGCTTGCAGATGTGGCTCACACTCTGGTGCAGATTTGAGTGTTCTTTACTTTGAAGAAAATTACTCAAACTACCTAACTTTTGCTTAAGATCTACAGACACTAAGAGTTATGGAATGAATTCTCTCAACTTATACAGTTTAACCCATCAGCTTATTGTCTGGACAATGAAAGATGAAAAGTGTGGAATCTCTCTTGTTTCATTACATATATTAGATTGTAATAAATGCTTCTTGTCTACTAAGGGGGTATTGTCTACCATTACTCATATCTACCTCATGAGATTAGTACATAGACATTCTCAAACTTTCCCTCTGCAACAAAATGCCTGAATTAAAAAAGCCATTGACTCTGTGGGTACTCTGGGGCAGTGGTAGGAGGGGCGTGGTTTGGGGAAAAGAGTGGAGTGGGGCTAGGCTGAGGAGAAGGAGTCGAGCATCCATTGGCTAGAGGGAAAGTCAGTGCTTATGAACTCTACTATTTTTCTGTATATTTTAAAAAACCTGTTTCTATTTAAATAAAGAAGATTGTTTTCTGAAACTCATGGGTGTCTACATACAGATTGAGAATATTTCTTAGTCACAGGATGCATAGTAGTATATGTGTACTAGAGGAGTAATAATTCCAGTTACTTTTAAAGCTAAGTCAGCTCTGTGTGCATTAATGCTGTGTTATTGCTTCACTATCTAAAAGTAAGTAGGTAAGTGTATGGGTGCATAGATTCTAAGCCAGAACAGATAATGTTGGTCATCTAGTCTGACTGCCTGTATTACACAGGCCATAGAATGTCTCCAGATAATTCCCAGAGCAGATCTTTTAGGAAAAAATGTTTTTTTAATTTAAAAATGGTCAGTGATGAAAAATCCAGTATGAACCTTGGTAAATTGTTCTACTGGTTAATTATTCTCTCCTTCAAAAATGTACACCTTATTTCCTGTGTGAATTTGTCTAGTTTCATCTTCCAGCCGTTGAATCATGTTATAC
The DNA here is from genome assembly GCA_030068395.1 of Apalone spinifera. NCBI lineage: Eukaryota > Metazoa > Chordata > Testudines > Trionychidae > Apalone > Apalone spinifera. The sequence continues at coordinate 71,610,044 of JANRFK010001234.1, forward strand.
CTTCCTTTGCTAGACTGAAAAGCCCATTATTAAATATTGTTCCCATGTACAAATTTATAAGCTGTGATCAAGTCACACCTTAATCATTCCTTTAGTTAGCTATATAGATTGAGCTGTTGATTCTGTCACTAAAAGGTATGTTTTCTAATAATTTGTTATTTGTATGAGTCTGAGATATGGCTTGCCTGAAAATATTACTTTAGAGTAGGAAAAAGAGCTAGTGTAGTGGTCCCCATCCTTTTTTGTGTGGCGGGCGCTGCACCGGTGGGTGATGTTATCCCACTGTGTCGCCCGGCTTGCCGGACCCGTGCCAAGTGTGCCAGTGCCAGACCCCCCACCGCGGCCATTTCGGCGCTCCGGACCAGCCGCCCTGCTCCTGTGGCTTCCCTGCCACGCTCCCCGGCAGGTTCTCCTGCTGCCGGCGCTTCCCCATGCCCCGACATGACACGAGTTCAGCCCCGCAACACATGCAGTCCGTTTTCCCCTGGCCATCCCGCGTTGCGAACCCGACTTAGGCGGGTGCACATAAATGCCCCAGCAGGCGCCATGGTACCCGTGGGCACTGCGTTGGGGACCACTGTGTGGATCTGTGATGAATGGGGGGTAGGGAGTAATACACTTTTCTGGACATTTCCAGTCTTTCAGTTAACTAAATGTCAAGGCTGTTCCCCACTCTGGCACTCTGAGTGCAGAAGGTGGGGGCCCACAAGAGACTTTAAAATACCATACCATTAACGGCTTGTGTTAAAACTCCACAAGATCACAGATTCCCTGGCCTTGTATTAGTATTACTGTCACTACCCAAATGCAAAACCTCTTTGACAACCCTGGCAGGTGCACTTGGGAAATCCTTCTTGTGAGGTACCCTCAAGCTCTTTGAACCCTCTCTCTGGAGAGCGCTTTAAAACTGTAATTTCTCTTAGTAGTTTGGCTTTGCTGTCTTAGGCACATGCACACAGAAATCTCTCACTTTTTAGGACATGGGAATCAGAGCATGATCTTTTATTAACACACACACAAAAAAAAAGACAGAGAACACAGTTGATGAAACATTACTTGTTTGGTAGGTGTTACAGAGCAACTGGAAAAAAAAAAGAATTAACAGAGAATTGCTTTCCAGGGGATCATTTTGGAAAGTTACAGTGTAAGGGGTAGATGCATATGTTCAGCACAGAGAAGTCCAACAAACCCAAAAATAAAGAAAATTACCTGATTGTGTCTGTCTGAACATTCCCCGTTATACTCACACATCTGTAGTGTCGAGACTTAGTCCATTCCTAGGCATGGATGTCACTGGATTCTCAATGGCTTGCTCCCTGGCTTAATTCACATCCTTTCAGGGACTCTGCTCTCATTACACAACAGGGAAGGAAGGTCACTGCTGTTTCCATTGGCCCTCCTGACTTCCTGCCAAATCAGTTCCTGCTTCCCTAGCATTCCTGGTGACTCTCTATAGCCCACTGTCTGTGGTTTTAACTCTTACAGGCAAAACAATTAGGATTAGGTCTGAAGAGTTAACTATATGTTGAACCTTTCTGGACCCGAAACACCCATCGTCTAGAAATATTTTAGTTAGCTGGATGTCCATTTTTCATGGGAGTGGCCAAATTTCCTGTGGACACACAAAGTTTGTTTACAGCTACCTCACTTTCAGTGTTTACAGTCCTCACTTTCAGTGTTCTGTACTGTTATTTAGCTCCGTAAATGTCCTCTAACAACCTAATAAGTAGTGGAAGTGTTGGTAATGCTGCTAGACAATGTTGATCTCCCGTGGTCCAGAAAATTCTCTAGTTCAGAACCGGTCAGGTCCTGAGGGTGCCAGACTAGAGAGGCTCAACATGTACTGAGAAGGACTTTAGTTAATTGAATGGCTGGAATGTCCAAAAAGGGATATTAATCCCCCGCTCCCCATTCATTAGAGAAAACAACAATCAGTCTTATTAGGATCACTCCAGTTCTTACAGTTCGCTCCTAACCATTACCAAATAATTCATAGAATCACAGAATCATAGAGCTGGAAGAGACCTCAGAAGGTCATCAAGTCCAGCCCCCTGCCCTAGGCAGGACCAATCCCAACTAAATCAACCCAGCCAGGGCTTTGTCAAGCCAAGACTTAAAAATCTCTAGGGATGGAGACTCCACTACTTCCCTAGGTAACCCATTCCAGTGCTTCACCACTCTCCTAGTGAAATAGTTTTTTCTAATATCCAACCTGGACCTCTCCCACCTCAACTTGAGACCATTGTTCCTTGTTCTGCCATCCATCACGACTGAGAACAGCCTTTCTCCAGCCTGTTTAGAACCTCCCTTCAGGAAGTTGAAGGCTGCTATCAAATCCCCCCTCACTCTTCGCTTCTGCAGACTAAACAGACCCAACTCCCTCAGCCTCTCCTCGTAGGTCATATGCTCCAGCTCCCCTAAACATTTTCATTGCCCTCCGCTGGACCCTCTCCAATTCGTCCACATCCTTTTTGTAGTGGGGGCCCAGAACTGGACACACTACTCCAGATGTAGCCTCACAAGAGCCAAATAAAGGGGAATAATCACATCTCTGGATCTGCTGGCAATGCTCCTCCTAATTCCCCAGGAAGGATCCTAAGTAGTGTTCACATTTATATAATGATTGGTACACAATTTACAGGACCAATTCTATGTTGTCTTTTTACCAGTTAAGGGAAGTAAAGGATAATTGGCTCTCTACAGGATATTCTTTCCATGTGAATAATAAAATGTGTCCTTAAAAATATATTTCTAAATAAAGAAGTGCAAATAATTTCCATGGTGTGAAAACACAATAGACTTGGGAATGAATTGCTGCTGAGTTTATTGCTTACGTCTTAGGTTTCTGTAAATTAATGATAGTTCTGCCTACAACAAAACCATGGGCTGTTATTCAAGTGGACTATTAGATCGAATATGTTAAACATGATATATCGTTTTGTTAAACTGAGCTGTTACGGTGTTTTATTTTCTTAGTTTTGAGCTGCTGTGGGTGAAATGACCTAGTTCATTAAAGTGAATTCATAATATACCAGAGTAATTAATGCTGTCTTGCCAACCTTGTGTTCTTGGTCTCTTAAAATTTTGTTTAACTTTGAGATCCTGAATAAAATGATAACATTATCATGTATAGCCAAACATGTACCTGGCAAATCAGTGGCCAGTAGCACCCAAAGAGGTAATTTTCTAAAGGATTTGGGGTTGCAAGCAGTGTTAAGGAGTCACAACCATCTTTTGTATCCTAGCTTGATCCTAAGTAAATAGGAGGTGAGGATTCTGGGAGTGGTCTGTGTATGATAAAGGGAATCCCAGTATAAAACCAGCTGAGAGTCCATGATCTAAATGAATAATTTGTAAAGAGCAATGGACTACACTACACAATTAGATGCATATTGAAACTTGAATTGTGTTTTATTTATATGACACTGATGGAATGGAAAAGCTTGGGAAAGTCTTGAAGTTGCAGTTCTTTTGAGCAAAGATTTAGCAAATAATTTTAAAGTTTTTTCGTTGTAGAGAATAGATAAGTTCAGAGGATCTAAATCGACAGCATTGATTCTTTCTCTTTAAAGTTGATTGTTGCTTATCTCAGCTCTTGGTGCAATTGCAAGAAGCATTTTACAAACAGAATTATTTTATAACTGGTTCTAATGTAGGTTGAAATCAAAGTGTACTGTCCTTATTGCAGAGAGGCAGATGTTACTGTATTATTGTATAGAGAGAATCACTGGAAAAGGAAATAGCCTGAGACTATACAATTTTTAAACTGAAACTTAAAGAAGCAATATACAAAATTCTAAATGTATTTCTATGTCAATACAAAAAATGCAAAATCTAAGCTGTATTTGCCGTAGGTCTTGACTTGTATATATCAATTTTTAAGGTTTCTGAAGCATGTAGCTGTGTGAAATAAAATTTGTAATTATTGCCAATGTTAGTCTGTAAGTGTTGTTTCAAAACAAGCTGTCCTGATAAAATTGTCTTTGAAGTCTAAATATTTTGGGTATTTTGTAGAGGAGGATTTAATGTAATTGGTAGTTGAAAAACAGTTACGTTATATGAGCAAGACTTGTATTTACACTTCATATAACATACTGACACATTCTCAGCTGTTGTCAATTGGCATAGCTCCAGCATGGAGTGGAGCCTCACTGATTTACACCACATAAGGATCAGATCTTTCCTCTGTAAAGCCTCTTTTGATCTGTTAGCATTTCATGTTTTAGGCAAGAACTCTCTTTCTCTCTTATTGGAAATTCAGTCTAGAACAAGGAAAACAATAAACCCCGTCCCTGATGGACTATCTTCATTTTTCTCTACTTGCTTTGTTTCTCCAAGAATGGACTTCTTGAAATGTGCATCTCCCTCAAAACCTAGGATAAACTGCTCTGAACTCAAACAAAGACAAGAGAGAGAAAAACCCCTCTGTCCCAGTTTGAAATTCTTATCTGCTGATTGCCCAAACCGTTCCTAGCTGACATCTTTGCTAGGTACCTGAGTTAACCCCTTAGTCACTGGGTACGGATCAGCACTCCTTCTGATCATGACAACCTATAAGAGTTAAATGTGGAGTGAAGTGTGGGGGGCTCAGGGCATGGGGCTGTGGTGGATGTGGGAGAGCTCAGGGCAGGGAGTGTGAGTTTTGGGGGTGCAGATGTCATGGCAGGGGCTTGAAGTGTGGGGATTCAGGGCTGGGGGTATGTGGGGAATGCAGGTGTCATGGTTGGGGGCATGAGGAGGGGCACAGGGTAGGGGATTGGGGTGTGCGGGGGTGAACAAGTCAGGGTTGGGGAGTGTGAGGAAGGGCTATGGGCAGGAGGCAAAAGTAAAGTGCTTAGGAAAGTAAATAGAGCATAAATGAAAATCCTGTAAAACTTGGGCGGCTCCATGCCCCTGTCACCACAAAGAAAGAGAGAGGAGACCAATCTAACATGAAACTTTGAGAATCGTAGAAGCCAAATGACAGTGAGATGCAGCTGTCCCTAAAAGAGATTTAAAATGGATTCTGATGATGTAGGCTGCACTGCAAGGCAGTCAGTGAAGAAGAGGGTATTAACAGGAGTACAGGGAGTTATTGCAGGACACGCAGTATCCTGAATCAGATGTAGTCTGGTAAACCAAAGTTTATTAAAAGGTCTTTATGACACAGCAGAGAGAACATAACTGCAATGATGTTCTTTAGTCTGCAAGTTGATTATTTTTAATGTTTTGCTATTTCTTTACAGTCTCAGTAATATATATTTACCCTCCCTCTGCCTTCCAGGTTGTAGAAGAAAATGGAGAACAAGTGCCCTGTTACTTTGTTATGGTGAATTTACAAGAAGTTGGTGGAGCTGAAGCTAAGAGCTGGAGTGTTCCCAGAAAGCTCAGTGAGTTTCAGAATCTACACCGAAAACTGAGTGAGGTAAGAATAATTTTTTATCTTTTAAAATATCAGACCCATATTCAGGGGGAAAAAAAGACTTAAAAGAAAGTTACCATTGCTACCTCTAATCTCTGAAAACTATAAAAATTAACTTAAATATTAAACCCTCTTTTACAAAGTAAAACAAGCCCTCTGTATTCTAAGCAAAAACTATTTATCAAAGTTTGGTGGAAATGGGTTTACAAATCTCTGGTGTTAGGCTCCAAAGGTGAGATTATTAGCTTTTTGATTCACAAGTACTTCTTGGTGGCTAGTTTGTTTAAGCCACAAGACAAAGAGTTCGTGAAGGTAGCTGCTTAAAAGGGACAATAAAGGTGCGTCAAATAGCAACCTTAGGTTGAAATAAGCTACGCAGTTTGCACTACACAAATTGCGTAGCTTATTTCGATTGTATTTCAAAATAGCTTATTTCGTAATTTGGCACTGTCTACACAGCACCAAATTTCGAAACAATGCACTATTCCAAAATTCCCCTTAACCCTCATAGAACAAGGGTTACCAGGACGCTGGAATAAGCTGCCCATTATTTTGAAATCTATTTTGAAATAACGGGCTGCTTCAGTAGCCGCAGAATAGCTATTTCAGGGTACTTCTGGTATCCCGAAATATCTCTGCAGTGTAGACGTACCCTTAGAGACTGATAGTTTTCAGAAATAAAGAGAGCGGGCTAGAATGCATACAGACTGTCATTTGGGACAAGGGAATTGAAGGGGAGAAGATATCTTATTAGGGAGGAACTTGGAGTCTTTCTAAGGTTCCCATAATGGACTCCAGTAGCAAACTTGTGGAGAAAACCACTCTGCTACAGTATATTTAATCTGAAATGAAAGGTGGAAAGGACACAGGAAGAGGCTTAATTTGATGGAAAATTCGAATCCCCCCACTTTCACCTTTGTCACTTTTTTAAGCTTTAATTACAGTCTTTCCAATTTTTTATCTCCTTGCCAATTTAATTGGACACCTATAATACACCTGCTGCTTCCCAGTGCCTCGGCTGGCCTTTGTTACTCATGCTTTATGACTAATGAACATTGTTCCTGGCAAGATGGGTTTTCTGTCTCTGCCTCTTCTCCTTTTCTTACTTTGTCCTTTTTATCTATTGTCCTGCTTCTTCTAACTAGATGTCTGCTACTCCTTCCCTATGACAACACATCCTATTCCTATATTGTTTCCTGGTCAAGAATATGTCAATCTTTCTGTCTATCCAGCCCTTCTTTTTTATAGCTAGTTACCTTAAATTGCATTTTCCATTTGTCTAAAAGAGTGGTTTTCAACCTGTGGTTCTTGGATCCTTTAGGACAGGGATTCTCAGACTTTGTGATACTACGACCCTGTAGAATGCTAAATGAATTTGTGAGACCCCCTGACCCCTCCCTCATTGCCCTGGGTTGCTTCCTCCCCCCTTCTCACCAGACTCCTTGCCCTCCTGGGGTTCCTTCAAGGCGTTTGCAGTCCTCAATGCCCTTCCCCCCTGCAGGCTCCTTCCCCCTGTCTCTTTCTCCTCTGTGCCTCTTTTCCGCTCCTTTGGTTCCTCCTCTCCTCTGCCTCCTCCTCTGACCCCCCACATGCCCTTATTTACCTCCGGGTCCTCTGCCCCGACCCAATCCCCCAGCCTGCTGCCTGAGGGACCCCTCCCTCTCCTAGCTGGGGAAGTGTTCGGTCACCCGACAACCGTGCCCCAGCTGACCCCTCGCATGTCTGCTCCTGTGCTGGCCTCACTCTCCTGCCATCTTGCTTCCTGCTGCAGCTGAGCCACGCTCCTGGAGTCCCCCCACCCCTAGCCACGCTGCACTGCTTGCTGGCAGCTACCTTCCACCACTCTTCGTGGCCTGGAAGAGAGGGGGGTTGCAAGTGAAAAATTGAATCCTGCTGCGACTCCTCTCTAAGTTGCTCACAACCCCCCTGGGGGTTGCGACCCACAGTTTGAGAAACGCTGCTTTAGGGGGTCTGCAAACTATATCGAAATGGTCAGCAAAAGCTGACTATGAAAATAAAGTTTCAGATCCCAGAAGAGGCATTAAAGCACTCCCCAAGAGGTCTTCTGTGATTGCACTCCATCACACTGTTTTTCTAATCAATAAAAAGTATGTGATATGTACAACTACAGGTCAAAAACCTGAAGTGTTGTTACCACAGAAGCTCACAGTTTTGTACCATTTCTCATGGTATTTCAAGTGCCATGCTGAGTATGTTATGGTTTAGATAGTGCTTGGTCCTGCCATTAGTGTAGGTGACTGGACTTCATGACCTTTCAAGGTTCCTTCCAGTTCTAGCATTCTATGATGATATGTTGGTTGAATTCTGGTCAGTCAGTTTTCAGTCTAAGATTTCTATAGTAGGGGTCTTGGTCTGCACTTCTATTTGAATTTTTTTTAGCAGTCCTCAAGTGAAAAAAGGTTGAAAACCACTGACCTAAAACATTTAATACTCTAGAATCTGGTTATTTCTCATTACTGTATTTTTAGACCAGCTGCTGCTTACAGCCTCTTGCCTTTTTTTGGACTCAATTTTCTTTCTAGCAACCAATTTTTGCACTGGTTGACAGATTGCAAAAAAGTTTGTACTTGGCCTTTTCCTGCTTAATAATGAATTTTGTTTGCTGAGCTGATCCACTGTCCTAATGGTTTATGTGCTGGATTGCCATATCAGCCCATTTTGAGTACCAGGCTTAGTCTCTGGCTTCCAGGACAAGTGGGAAGCACTAGTGGGACAGACCTTTGGAAAAGAAAGTGCTTTCTATTATTCTGGAAGCAACTCTTTTGGCCAACATTGGATTGGTAGTGTTGGGGCACAAAAGGAGGAGTTCCTTACCTATGTTACCTATGGATGGGCATGGGAAAGGATTCTTCAGGACACTCAGAGGGGCGTGGAAGGGAAAGAAAATGTAGGGGATATCCTTGAATCTCCATTTTGACACACATCCCTTTCTGTCTTTTTGCTGTATATGTATATTAAAAATGTTATGGAATAATCTGTTTCATCCTTTCTCTGCTCAGTGTTTTCCATCATTAAAGAAAGTTCAGTTGCCTTCCCTCAGTAAGCTGCCCTTCAAATCTGTAGATCAGAAATTCATGGAAAAGTCCAAGAACCAGTTAAATAATTTCTTACAGGTAAGAAAACAAAGGCTTTACTCTTTAATGTTCTATTAATTATAGAGTCTAAAAGCTAATGGGCTGCTCCTGTTCTGAGCTGCTAGCATCTGGACTCCAAGATAGCTTGGTTGCATAAGTGTACAATGTGTTTTCTCCCAATTATTAGGGAAAAAAAATCTTATCTCTGTGTCCTTAGTACTGTTCTACAAGCACTGTTTAGAAGGTCATGCTGCAGTCCCTGCTTCTCCTATGACCAGGGAGAAGGATCACATCGCACATCCTTTTGTGACTTTCTGAAAGTCTGTACTTCAGATGGTCATGTTCTTTTCTCTTGGGGAGATATCAGTGGGTAGTTGCAGGCAATCACCCCCTTCCTGAAGAGCTCTCTAGCATGCAGTGCCACAAGATGCTGTTCTGTCACTCCTCCTTTGTGTATATGACTTAGGAGAACCAGTAAGAGTGCATGGATTTCAGTGTTTTCCCTGTACCAATTAACATCCAGCTGTATAACTCTCTTCTGATGCAGTCCAGCACATCAGCCTGTGTGTTGTTGAAACTTGGGCATGGCTGAGAGCAAGCTGGCTGCTGAACCCACCTTAGTCTGAGCTGATGCTGGGTTGGGGAAAACATCTAGAGGTAATAGCAGCCTCTTTGATTGAGAGAGTCTGACATTAATTAATCGTGTTCACATTTAAGAAGAAATATTAGACCCCAAGATGCTGCTTGAAGATTATATTACAGCAGGGATCCAGTCACCTTTTTACCATTTGTGTCTGACTGGGAGGTTGTGACCTTTTTTTTTTTCCTGATGTGAACCGTGCCACTGTTATCTGTGCTTTTGTCACTTCAAGATTAGATTTTTGTACTGTGCTCTACATGGCACACACCTTATAGCTGATGCAGAATGTATGTGCTTGCTTAGAAAGTTGGACATCTCATTGGGAGCATGAGAGCCCAGAGCTTTAAGATTTACCTGGCTGTCAGTTGCTCGCCAGATGGAGTCTAGGACATTGGTCATGATCTGTAGACTATAAAGCCCTAAATGGCGTGGAACTGGCTGAGGGTCATAAGAACATAAGAACGGCTGTACTGGGTCAGACCAAAGTCCATCTAGCCCAGTATCCTGTCTGCCGACAGTGGCCAGCACCAGGTGCCCCAGAGAGGGTGGACCAAAGACAATGATCAATCGATTTGTCTCCTGCCATCCTTCTCCAGCCTCTGACAAACAGAGGCCAGGGACACCATTTCTATCCCCTGGCTAATAGCCTTTTATGACCTAACCTCCATGAAATTATCTAGCTTCTTTTTAAACTCTGTTATAGTCCTCGCCTTCACAGCCTCCTCTGGCAAGGAGTTTCACAGGTTGACTACACGCTGTGTGAAGAAGAACTTTCTTTTATTAGTTTTAAACCTGCTACCCATAATGTTCTTATGTCCCCTGCTGCTGGTTCCACCCCCAGCTCTGCCTATCTGACCGGGCTTCCTGGTTCTCCCCCTGCAGGTCAGCTGAGCCACTGCCCCCAGAACCTCTGGCAGCCCAGCTGAGATGTGTCCCTGCTTACTGCTCCAACCCCTGCTGCCCTGCTGAGCCACGCCCCAGTTCCCCTCCTCCCACAGCCCAGCTGAGCCACATGCTGGCTCCTGCCTCCCCCTCCCATAGCCCAGCTGAGCCATGTGCCAGCTCCCGGCCCCTCCACTACCCGCAGTTGCAGGGACTCTCTGAACTTGGGACATTCTAAGTCCTTCCGGACAACAGATGTTGCCGGACCCGAGAGTTCCAGTTTACAGAGGTGCAACCTGTAGTATGTATTATATGATTAATTATATTGGGTTGCCTACAGCCTTGTTTAGGCATCATTATTATTTTAAAATGAATGAAAGGTACTTTTTAGATAGGATAATCTTTGAAGTGCTGGTTGTATTTTGTTCCACAAGTTGAAATTGCATTTGTACTCAAATAGCTCCAAACAGGAGACATTATGCAATTTACAGATACAGCAGTAGAATTTTCTGGGTCACCTTGTTTAACATGTTTGTTTGTTTAAAGCAGACTGTTTAAACAAAGTTTAAGAGATGCTTTTGTAGATTCTGAAGTTCAGTGACTAATAGGCCATTGATCAGTCAAGAAAAATTAAACTACTGTATTAATTGATATGAAAGTAAATTGATCTTAGAGTAATCTTCCTAGATAGCTTTCTTGTTTATTATCCAGGTATAATAATACAATCAAAAGTTGCTGTAAAACAGCAAGGTACATTTCCCCCAGGAAGTGAGATACTTGTATGTATCTCCTCTTTCCAAAATAGATTGCTACTGACAAGAGATGAGCACCATTAATATTTAATGTAATATTTTAAACACTAAGGCTATATCAAACCCTGAATGTTTCCCATTCCATTGCTATGTTTTCCAAAGGCATCATGAACAAGTAGCAGAAATGTATTGAAATATGAAACCCAGTTACATTATTGCATATCTCATTGCTTTTTCTTTGCATGCTGTATTATCCTTAAATACACATTTGAGATTTTAAGCATCAAACATTAGGACTCTATTCCCCCCATTTTGTGTCGTCTTGTCCCTTTGTCTTTCCTGCTTTTCTACATTCCCTTCACTCCCAGCATGGTCAGGTGCTCCTTTCTCCATCCCCATGACCTTTCCTGCAAACTATCCTTTTTGTCAGCGTCTGAGGAACCCGCTTCACTTGATGCTGTTTCTCTGGTGCTCAGAATTCAAGCCTGTGTATCTGCATCTTCTCTCTGCTTCAGATTCCCCCTTCTCATATCAACAAACAAGGCAAAGCCGCTAATTCTGTACCAGTTTCCCTGCAGATGAAGTAAATTAGTCAATGAACATATTGTTTGAGATAATCAAATTGTATTTGCCAGTGAAAAATAAAAATGACACATGGGCATGATTATAGGGGAGAACTTGGTGGGTGGGCAATTAGAGCAGTGCCTAGTTAGAAAAGAATTATTAGCAATAATCTGTGAAAAAGCATACCCAAAGCCTCGACAGAAGGGAAAGCTGTTCTCAGAATGTTACTGGAACTGTGTGTTTTTCCACAAAAAGTGACTATATAAAAACAGTTCCTTCTTATTCAAGAAATGTGCTCTCTGTGTATTTCCTGTGAGTATGTCATATTTGCATATTTTAATGTCTAAAATGTACCACTTTTTACTACTAAATAAGTGCAGAGCCAAAATGAGCTGGACTCTGTTCTAGATCATACATAATTTTACCAGCATTGTTACCTATGAGCCTAATATTCCTTTCACACTGGCCTAAATCAGGAGTAAATCCATTTTAACCATTAGAATATGAACAGCATAAGTGAGAACTGAGTAAGTCCTTGTGTTTAGGTTTTCACTGGTGTGAGGAGAGGAAAAGGTGGAAGGGAGGAGGCACTGTATAAGCCAAAAGGAACTCCTCTTGAGTTTCGGGTCTCAAGTTGAGCTTGTGACATTACCATTTAGCAAAACCATCTCTCTAGTGGTAAGTCAGTTTGAGCTCAGAGTGACTGTAAGACTTTAGCTTGGAACTCCACCATGTTATTTTTATAGTAATTTTAGTTTTACTCTTTTTTTAAAATACGTCAGCTTTTAAAATGAATGTCTAGGAACTAATTTGCATGGTATAAGGATATTTCCTTTTAAAAAGTTTTAACATTTAAAAATGCTTCTAATCTGGAAAACATTCCTGAAATTCAAGTCTCTCTAAGATGTGATGGACACTATTCTTATTCACTAATGCTTCTCTTACTCTGCACCTGATTAGGGTATTAATCAGCTGTACTGAAGAGTATGTTACACCTTCTTGTTAAATAATTCATATTTAATTGAAATGTTGTGAATATTCTCTATCCCATTTTCTCCGTAGAAGCTGCTTTCTGATGAAAGATTATGTCAAAGTGAAGCACTTTATGCCTTTTTGAGCCCTTCCCCTGAGCACCTCAAAGTTATTGATGTGCAAGGAAAGAAATCTGCTTTTTCACTCTCATCATTTCTGGAAAGACTACCTGGTGATTTCTTTTCTCATCAAGAAGTGAGTGGTAGAAAAGTAATTTTCCTAGATTTAATTATGTGTCCAATATAATCTGTTAATATACTGCATTTAAGTGGGAATTAATACTGGAGGTATTACTGGAAATGCTGTGCAGTTTAAGCCAAGGGTGGGGAACCTCAGGCCCGGGGGTCAGATGTGGCCCTCGACTTGTCTGAATCGAGCCCCTGAGGCTTAGGGTTCCCCCCAGCATTGGGGGGCCCGTACTGGAAGTCTAGTTCCCCCACTATTGCCCCACGGGGCTGAAGCACACAAAATCTACTAATGTGCCCTCCAACCCAGGGTCCGGTGTATGGGGAATATGGGGACTGTCTTTCTGCTTCTCAGTCAGTGAGGGCTTTTTGTTTGTTTGTTTCTCGCTTGTGTACAGCCCACGGTGGATTTTTCTGTGGGTCAGCGACCCCCAATCCAAAACAGGTTCCCCACCACTGGTTTAAGCAAACCAACAGTGAGTTATTAAAACACTACTACATTTAATGCAGCTTGCCAATAGAACATATTTTTTCTCTGTGGAAAATATAGAATGGAGACAATGGTATAAACTGCATATTCCAAGTTAATGAAATATAAGCAGCCTGGGATACCGTTTGCTAGCAAACCTTCTGAGTTTTCCAGTCTTGAACATAATGTGCTTCTAGAAAGGTTCCGGGATATTTCTGCTATCTTGTGATTGTGAAACCCAGACAGAGGTGGTGAGATGAATCTCTTTCTTAAAAAGGCTTTTCTTTTGTTCTGCTTCTCTACATCCTCCATAAAATGTTCTGTATATACCATTCATCGATATGGTTTTCTTCTGTGTAGTGTTGAAATTTGACAACCAGAAATAAGGCATCCAAATTCACTGGCTCTGATCCTCCCCACCATATGTCCCTCTTCTATGCCATTCAAGTAGTTCTTTTTGTATGTGTCAGGTAGGGGGTGTAAGAATTTAACCGTGTAACCAGTTAACCGATAAGCTCATGCTTATTGATTACCAGCACCAGTTAAATTCTTTATAGGGCTGATCGGAGCCCTGAGGGGACCAGGAGTACCGGCTCTAGGAGCCACGATAAACCACATAAACAATAGAATTTCTATTGGCTACACAGCTAATGATTTTTTAAAATTTTTTACATCCCTCATGTCCGGGGAGTTCTTTAGTTGTCTAGGACAAAAGTTACATATTTTTTCTTATACTGTCTTTTTAATTTATTTTTGCTGCTTTCAATTTATAAAAGTTGCTTATACGCTGTTCAGTATGGGGACTGTAGTTTTCCTGTATGGCTGTATAGTACCTCCTCGAAGTGTGGGACTACAGGTTGTACCTCCCTTAACTGGGACTCACTGGTTTGGCAACATCCATGGTCCTGCTGGACCATGGATGTTCCTGGATCTCAGAGCCAGGTATAGGGAGGTTGGACTGCAGGGTAGGAGTGGCAGAGGGGTGCGGAGACTCATCTGGGAGCCAGGGGCCAGGACACAGAGGGGCAGGCAGTGCACTAGGGAGCTTTGGCCCCTGTGGCCAGGCAGTAACGGGGGCCCAGCAGTGCCTCTCTTCCTGAGACTCTTTCAAATCACTATTTTCCCAAAAGGTGAAAAGTATTACCGTAAAATCCCGACTATAATGCGCACTTATGCATAATACGCATCTACCTTTTAAACATGAGAATTCCGGCATAATCTGAGCTCATATCTATAATGTGCACCCCGATTTTGCAGTATTTTGTTTTGTCTTGTCTTGTCTTGCCTTTTTGTATTGCCGGGTAATCACATGTGAGCGCACGAGTATACAGTGCGCGGCGTTTCCATGCTCTCTTTGGGATGCCATGAGTTGTGGGCGATCTTACATGACTGCTGAAAAACTTAAAGTTGTTAGCTATGCTGAGGCTCATGGCAACAGAGCTGCCAGCCGTGAATTTGATGGCATAACAGAGTCTAACATTCGGCTTTGGAGACGGCAGAAAGAGCACCTGCAAGCGCTGCCTCGGATGAAGATGGCTGAGTGAGATAAAAGCACTGCATATCCTGAGTTGGAGGCCAAGCTAGTTGACTGGATTGCTGAGCGTAGACAGCAAGGCGGTGGTGTTAGCATTGTGGAGGTTAGAATGAAGGCTTTGACTATTGCCAAAATGTGCACTAACACAGCCAGGTTTAAAGCTTCTCCTGGCTGGGGCAATCGGTTCATGAATCGCCATAGCCTATCGGTCTGATGCCGAACAACAATCGCACAGAAGCTACCCATGGACTCAGACACCAAGCTACTATAGTTCCAAAAGTTATCATAAAACTTTTGATACGCAAGCAGCACTGCTACGACCTTTCATTAATTGGTAATGCAGATCAGACACCATTAAATTTCAATAATCCGTACAACAGAACGCTTGAAGTGAAAGTTGCCAAGACCGTCTCCATTGCTACCACAGGCCATGAAAAGTCTAGGTTTACCATAATGCTTGCTTGCATGGCTGACGGAATGAAGCTGCCTCCTTATATTGTGTTCAAGCGCAAGACAATGCCAAAGAATGTTATATTCCCGAACACTGTTCACGTGCGTGTTCACCCTAAAGGCTGGATTGACGAAGCTTTAATGCTTGATTGGCTACAGACGGTTTGGGCGAAGCGGCCGGGTGGACTTAGGAGAAAGCGGTCTCTAATAGTTTGATGCATTTCGGTGTCATCGTATGCCATCCATCAAGAAAAGGCTTCAGCAGGACAAAACAGACTTGGCAATTATTTCTGGTGGAATGATCAAAATGTTGCAGCCGCTTGATGTGACAGTTAACAAGCCAATGAAAGATGCACTATGCAGGAAATGGAACACCTGGTTGTTGGAAGGTGAACATACATTTACTGCAGGTGGACGTATGCGAACACCGACGCTGCAAGATGTTAGCTAGTGGATAGCAGATGTCTGGGTTGAACTTGATCCCGCTATCATAAGGAAGGGGTTTCTGAAATGCAGCATCTCTAATGGTATGGATGGCAGCGAGGATGATGCCCTGTGGATGGCTCCGAGTGACGATGAATTGTCAGGGTGAATTACAGGTATGCGAAGATGGCAATTATTTGTATTACCTGGATGAAGATGTCGAGGGCTATACCCCGGAAGATATTGCTAATCTGTTCGAGGAAGCTTCTAACAAACGCAAATTTGAGGGCTTCGAAGATGAGTAGAAGATCAATTAACATACGATATTTGCTTGTTTGTGCTGTGTTGATTTCATTTGTTTAACTTACCTTTTTGAAACTGTGTATATAGCTGCTTGTCGATGCTAATAAAAATCAACTTAACCTCTGGTGTCCAGTGATTAAGTAAGTGCCGCAGAACCGCCAAATGAAAACTTTGAAAAAAAACTCCTATGGATAATGCGCACCCCGACTTTGACGTAAAAAAACAGGGAAAAAGTGCGCACCATACTCGCAACTTTACAGTATTCAAGGCAAATGGATTCTTATTTAAGTAGGACTGTTTTCTCAGTGGCCCACATAGCTCTCTTCTTCTTTCAGAAGAAAAGTGGATATGCAACTCTCCTTCTGTCCTTGTTCATCTCCAAGAAAAGAAGACAGTATCTGAGTTCATAGTAGAAACAAAAAACAGGACTATGTGGCACTTTAAAGACTAACAAGATGGTTTATTAGGTGATGAGCTTTCGTGGGCCAGACCCACTTCCTCAGATCTAATAGTGGAAGAAAATTGTCAGAACCATATATACCAAAGGATACAATTAAAAAAATGAACACATATGAAAAGGACAAATCAAATTTCAGAACAGAAGGGGTATGAAGGGGGGCGAGGTAAATGTCTGTGAGCTAATCATATTAGAGGTGATAATTGGGGAAGCTATCTTTGTAATGGGTAAGGTAATTAGAGTCCTTATTCAGACCTAAGTGTAAAGTGTCGAATTTTAGCGTGAATGACAGTTCAGAGGTTTCTCTTTCAAGTGTATTCTTAAAAGGCCTTTGAAGCAGGATGCAGGTAATCAAGTCGTTGAGACAATGTCCTTTCTGGTTGAAATGACAAGAAACTGTTTTTTCTTTGTGATCCTGTCTAATATCTGTTTTGTGGGCATTGATCCTTTGGTGAAGTGTCTGAGACGTTTGTCCAATGTACATAGCAGACGGACACTTTCGGTATATGATAGCATAAATTATATTTCTGGATGCGCAGGAATATGTGTTCTTGATCTTATAACTCACTTGGTTAGGTCCAATAATGGTATTAGCAGAGTGAATATGTGGACAAAGCTGGCAACGGGGTTTGTTGCAAGGGATGGTACCAAGGTTGGTTATAGTGTGATATGTCCTGTGGTTGTTGGTAAGAATCATCTTGAGGTTAGGTGGTTGTCTATAGGAGACTATGGGCCTGTCTCCCAGAGCCTCTCGGAGTTTAGTATCCTGTTCCAGTATAGGCTGTAGTTTATTGATAATGTGTTGGACAGGTTTAAATTGGGGGCTGTAGGTGATGACAAGTGGTGTTCTATTGTTGGTTTTCTTGGGTCTGTCTTGAAGTAGCTGGTTTCTAGGTATTCGTCTGGCTCTCTCAATTTGCTTTTTTATTTCTCCGGGTGGGTATATAAATGCTTGGTAGAGATCCTGAAGTTTCTGGTCTCTGTCAGTGGGATTAGAGCAGATGCGGTTGTATCAAAGGGCTTGGCTATAGATGATGGATCGTATGGTGTGTTCTGGATGGGAGCTGGAGGCATGTAGGTAACTTTGAGTCAGTGGGTATTCTGTAGAGAGTGGTGTCTAATTTTCCATTGCTGATTTGTACTGTGGTGTCCAGGAAATGGATCTCTCGTGTAGAATAGTCCAGGCTGAGATTGATGGTGGGGTGTAGGGTGTTAAAATCTCTGTGGAATGTCTCCAGTGTTTCTTGGCCATGCGTCCAGATCATAAAGATGTCATCGATATAGCGTAAGTAGAGAAGGGGTAAAAGGGGGCAGAAGTTGAGGAAACGTTGTTCTAAATCAGCCATAAAGGTCAGCCATGAGTTTATAGTAATAGTAGGTGCCCTAGAGTTATTCAGGTGACTTGCTCTTCCCAGGAGACTCTGTTGCTTGCTTCCACAACCCAGTGATTTTATCCATCATAATGCAGGAATAGACTTGGCCTCAGTGTCTCTAAGGACATGAACCAGCTCTCAGTAGGAAACGTCAGCTGGAATTGGATTAGCTCTGGATGAGGGTAATCCTTTGAAAATCCTGCAGACTGCCAATTCCTTATCTAACCTTCAGTATGTCTTCCGCTGGCAGACTCCTGATGCAAAATTAGGTTTTGTAAATACTATAGGCAGCATGGAGAGAACTTGGAGAGCTACATGGGAGGCTCTGTAGTTGATTCAACTGTAGCATCTTGCACCGAGCTTTAAAATAATCTGTCTTGTTCAAAATGCAGCAAAGAATAGTTCATTAACACATTTATTGTTCTTTTGCAGTGGGGATTGTGGTTGATTTTTATATTCTATGCAGTTAATATTTCAGATACAGCAGCTGCAAGGAGCCCTTTCCATCTTCTTTTTCTCTTTTGTTCCTCTCTTGAGGCATGTCACTTCAGGAGATTACAGTTATAAAAGTGGTAGTTTTGCGGCATATTGAAGCCACTCTGTGAAGATGACCCATCTACCGTTTAAATACACTTGTGGGACATTTGTGGGTATTGCAGACTACATTACCTGTTCTACTTACACAAGGAGGTTTTTTTTGCAGCTCAGTGTAGTATTGAATACTTTTGCATATGTCTTATCTATCTGTCTATAAATTATATTCTTGCAACTATTTCTATTGATAGTAATATTTCATTTTGTAGATTATATGATCAGAAACAGCTGTTCTTTCTTTTCAAATTAGACTTGCAATTGTATCTCTGTAAAATATAAATGTATATTCTGCTAATATGAAAAATAAAAATACCTTCACTGGAAAGCCTTGGACTCTTAGGGAGTGAAAGATAACTTTTTTTTATTCTTTAATTGAAAATAGAGCTCAAGAACGATGCCAGATTGTGTGTGCATATGTGCCTACTGCCTCTCAAAATATGTACATTTATATATGCGTACACATGATGGGAAGAGAAAGATTCAAGGAACATGGGAGAAGGAAGGCAAGAACACAATGACAGGGAATGAGAGAGGAAGAGGAATGAGGGGGTGGAAAAAGAAAACTGATTGAAAAAAATGGAGGAAAAGATAAAGCAAAAGATACACAAAAATAGAATTGTATAAATGTAGGGTTGGAAGGGGCCTTGCTTGGTAAGTCATCAGGTTCAACCTTCTGTACTGAGATAGGACCAAATAAACATAAACTATTCCTCAGGAGTGTTTAACCTTTTTTTGAAAACTTTCAATGATTGTGTGATGAATGAGAGGGGTATTACCCTTTACTGGATATTTCAGCCATTCAGTTAACTAAGTTGCTGGTAAGGGTTAAAACCATAGACACAATGGGTCCTAGAGGATAACCAGGAATGGTAGGGAAGTAGGAAGTGAGTTGGCAGGAAGCCAGGAGAGACAAAAGAAAATACAGTGTGGGTTTTTGAATTGGAAGCAGTGATCTTCCTGTTGCAGTCTTTGTGTGACCAAACAAGAGTTGGGAGACATGAATTGACTCAGGGAGCAGGACATGGAGGATCCAATAACATCCATGTCTAGGAAGAGATAGCAATGATGTTGACAACAGGCTTTTTTCATCCTATTGCAGGGTATTCCTTGTAGATTGTCTACAACAGTATTTCTCAAACTGTGCTCTGTGGAGCTCCGCGAGGTTGACAAACTGGAAACATCGATAGGTACAACACATACAATCAGTGGACCGCTGGGGCGCCGCATAAATTTTTACTCATGTAAAGGGCTCTGGAGCCCAAAAAGTTTGAGAACTGCTGGTCTACAAGTTAAGAAACGGGTGAAAGCCCTAACATACAGCCCTTCTCCCTCCCTCCCCTGTACTGCTGAACTCAGCTGACTAACCCTAGTCCAGTAGTCTCCAACTTTTTAAACCACAAGATCACTTTTTCAATTTAAGTGCAATGTAAGATCTACCTCAAATCCAAATATCTTTGGGCCCCACTTCCTTCCCACCCCTTCTCTCAGGCCCCTCCCCTGCTCCACCCCTTCTCCAAGGCCTCACCATGCTCACTCCATCTTTCTGCTCTTAGGGCAACGGGTTCATAGTGTGGGAGGGGCTCTGGGCTTAGTCCAGGGCGGGGGAATTGGGATTCAGGATGCAAGCTCTGGGAAGGAATTTGGGTGCAGGGGGACTCAAGTCTGGGGCAGGAGATTGGGTGTAGGAGGTGGTTCAGGGCTGGGACAGGGATTCAGGAATCAGGCTCTGGCTGGGCACCGTTTAACTGAGGTGGCTTCCGGGTTGTGGAGCAGTGGAGTTAAGGCAGGCTTACTCCTGCCCAGGCCCTGCACAACTCCTGAAAGTAGCTGGTCCGTATAACAATGGCTCCATGGCATCATGTGCTGCCCCTCATCTACATGCACTGAGCCCACAACTTCTGCTGGCCACGGTTCCCCGTTATTGATTAATGGGAGCTGCAGCAGTAGTGTTGGCAGGCCAGGACAGCTTGTGGAGACCCCCTGCTCTGCCCCTCTCAGGGGCTGCTAGGACACGCAAGTCACTTCCAGGAGCAGCAGTTACCACAGAGATAACTACTCCAGCCACGACAGATTAGACATTTTAGAACTCACTATTCAAAAAATTAAATTTAAGCGTAAGAGAGAAATGAAAATTATAAAATGCACAGACCAGTCAAAACCCAAAACTAACCCACTTTGCAAGCAATACAAGAATTAACAACAACCCCCCCATGTATGTGTTGGGTTGAAAGATGAGAGTGAAGGACAGTGTGTGTTTGTGAAAATGACAGAGCACACACACTGTGTGAGAGTGACAGAGATTTGCATTGCCAAGCCCCGTCCACCCCCTTTTCTCTGTGTGGAGACAGGGTACAGAAGTTGGAGGAGGAGGGACATCTGACATCAGCACCCTACTTCTTCTCCCTCCCACACCCTGCACAGCAAGCAGAAGGCTCCCAGGGGGGCAGCTCCAAAGCAGAGGGCAGGAGCAGAATGACAGTGGGTGGAGGGGCAAATGACGTGCCAGCACTTGAGAGCTTCCTGGCCAAACCAGTCCCGATCTACTGGTTGGTGACCACTGCCTAAGTCTTTCAGCTACATTCATCTTACCAGCCATGTAGATAGAAGAAAATAATAATGATGGAAGGGAATGGAGAAAGCAGCACATAATATTTTTTGTTACTCCTTTTTTTGTTTCCAAAAAAGTTGGAGAAAGGCCATTGTGAATGGATCCAAGACCAGTGCTTCTGCTCAGATACCCAAAGTTTCAGCATATGCTACAGCTCAGCTATTGCCCAATCCACAACATGTTTGTTATTTTACCTGAACTAACGTCCATAAAAGTTTGTTGCAAGTTACATGTTCACCCATTAAAGAAGAGTTTTCACTTTATTCCTTATTTTGTAATTTCTAAACGAAATGCTCTCACTTTTCTTCCATTCTAGGTCATTCCACACATTCTTCAAATCTGTTAGGCTAGGACTATTCCTCTTTATTACTATTTGCAGAATGATGCACTGAAGCCGTTTGAGATCTGTACTATTTATAAAGCTCCTTGAAAAACAACTCTCTAAATTTAGAATACATTTTTTTAGCTGTCAAGTCCAAACCAAATAATAGGGAAAACCAGAATTATTAGTATATTGCACCATTACAAATGAGAGGTGGGTTTAGGTTCATAAAGTAGGTAGTTGGGAGGGAAAGGAGGTCTCAAATTAAGGACCCTTAACAGCTGTCTTTAATACCGTACCTGCACTGCTATTTTAGGAGGAGACAGAAGAAGATAGTGACCTGTCAGACTATGGAGACGATGTGGATGGGAAACGAGATGCTCTTGCTGAGCCATGCTTCATGCTGATTGGAGAGATTTTTGAGCTGCGAGGAAGTAAGTTTTGAACTTGTTTGCTCATTAGTGGTTTCTGCTGGTCTAGAAAAATGCTACAAAATACTGTTTTTTCAGACATGAAAAGAATCTCTGTTTTCCTACCATTTTCATGAGTTGAGATATTTTTGCAATGTAAAATACTGATTTCTTTGGAAATTGTAATGGTTCTTTGACTGTTCTGGGATTAAGCTCCCAGTCATAAGATTGTAACAGGTTGTGAATTTTGCATTCAATATTGACTGGGTGTGAATTTTGCATTCAGTATTGGCAAGCTGCACCTCTGTTTGAAAATGTTCTATATTTCCAAAACACAAGCAAAAATCAGAGTATGCTTTTATGTCTGTATCCTGCATTTATAATGAACTAATTAGAAGGAAAAGGAAAGTCAATAGTTTAATAGTTTGAATATGCATGTGTCAAAGCAGCATGACTTCCACATCCCTTATTGCTCCACATATAACTAAAGTACATAGTAGACTTGAAACAAAATAATGGTAGAAATATCAACTCCTCTGATTGCTGGATTTTTCATTCCTTACATGTGTGAGTAATGGCTACACGATCAGGTCATGGACAGACGTATCAAATAGAACTAATTTATGTCCACTAGATGATGCAGCTGTATCTTGCCAAATATATAGTTTGCTTAATTTCCTTTTCAGAGCAACTGTTCTACGATACCACGCTTTTCAGTGCCGTAATTACATGCGCCAAGTGGAGATATTTGCAAATGCAGATCTTTCCCAAGACATCATTGCTAAGAGAGTGAAAATTAACTGAGAATTTTACAGTTAGCAGCGAATACTCAGATTGTTTCCTTCATTTATTCTTGATGACAAGAAGCTGCCTTTTTTCTTTTTGCAAATGTATCCAGAATTTCAGTGCTATTGATTAATATCATATATCCTATTGTTAGAAATACACATGGGAAAAAAAGGCTTAGGAAGTAATGCTGGGTAATAACTAATGTAAACATTTAGGTTATATATTCTTAAAAATGAAAACCTTCCAATATAAACCAAAAAATTAACAGTGTAGATTTTTGCATATTTCTACAAATATACAAAATGTGAAAATGGTTTAATAATCATTATTTGTATCCCTTCTATGATCTAAACTTAATATAAGTCCCCAGCTATCTCTAAAGAATAAAGAGAAGCTATAATTGGAACAACCAGGGTTCATCTTTCTATTAAAAGGAAGAACAATCTAATTCTTATTTGGCTTCAATGTGTGTAGTGTATAGATTCACTAGCCATCATGTTCCAGAATATTAACACTGTTTCCTCCTGTTTTTCTATTTCTATAAATTGAAAACTTGAACTATTGATTCTAATTTAGTATAGCTCTTTCTGTGTTATTACCAGTTATACCCTAGGGCCTAGGTATTTTTTCTCATAACTTGGTGGCAACACTTGATGTTCCTTATTTTTAATCTCTATTTTTGGACTTTTGCTAGGTGGCTCCTAATAGACAGGTGGCACAATTGAATCAAGTCATGCAAGGTGCTAAGTGTACCCGTAACTTCCTCTGTTAGTTAAGGGTAGATCACCGTTAGGCTCAGTATAGGCCTAATTCTATTGCTACTGAAGCCAATGGGAGTTTTACTACTGACTTCAATAGGACAAAAGTTAAGCTACTGTTGAATGTCCCACACTTTGTGTTTTCTTTTTTTATTGGCCAAGTTGGAATATAGCAGCAAAAGGCCTTTTATCAGTCAAAGAGCTACAGTACTACAGCATTTTTTTTCTGGCTAGTCTATCTCTGGGCAAAGAAAGCTCCCATAACTTAGCTCCAGCATGGTTAGTCATGAAAAAAATGATTAACCTATTGACTAGAAGACTCTAAATGTAAGGAAACAAAGTAATTATACAACTTTGTTAATTGGTACTTATGCACATTTTGAAGAGACTGTCCTGTGAGCCTAACTTACCATTTTCTGTGCAGTTCACTTTCTGCAAGAGGAGAACTTCTATTTAATTTTTTGAGATGCAGATCAATAGAGAAGAGAAGTGACCAGAATTTGAGAAATTTGAATGGTTTCTGTAATATACAGTTTGTTGAATGGATTTTTAAGGCTTTTATTTTTCTTTTCAGTAGTACAGGGTAGATGAGGCTTATTTAGGGAGAAAACTCACTGCATTTTCAATTCACGTGTTTTGTTTTATATGATAGTTGCTTCTGCTACTTTAATGATTTTGGGTACTTACACTATTCCAACCCACTGTGTTAGATATTTGTTTAATCTTTTATTAAAATGATAGTGCTGAATTACAAACAATGCCAAGAAAAGTCTCCTTTATTCCATGAACTCTGGAGCAGGAAACTACGCAGGTTTAGATTGGAGCTGGGATGTGAACAACAATGATAACTCTTAATATGTGATGGGATTTAATGTCTAGTTAAAATTGAAATGCTGCTGTCAAGACACAGCAAAAATAAATATCACTAATCTAAAATAAGTGTATTTCTTGCAATCCAGCGCAGTCACCTTTATTTTTTCTAAAAGTTGAAGGAGCTAGTAAAGTAGCCCAAAAATAACAGGCAGGACAGACGGGGAAAAAATTCAGAAGTGAAAGAAATATATATGTAAACCTTGAAAAGTGAAACAATACAGATAATAGATACATGTATTGTAGTTTTTGGATCATGATTGTGAAAACTATAGTGTTACTGAATGTCTGGTCTTTTCTTTCCTTTTTCATTGTTCTAGTGTTTAAGTGGGTCAGAAAGACACTAATTGCACTAGTACAAGTCACTTTTGGAAGAACTATCAACAAGTAAGTAGCAGTTGCTTTAACTCTGATTCTGGAATCATTACTGTCTGAATAAATAACTACAGCAGACTATTTGAAAATGTTTGTAGACACTGTTCATATAGTTATTAACATGGTTATCTTGCTGGGACTTAAAATTAAGTTTATTCTTATGTTGATCAGAGATGAATCTAACATAGACAGGGAATATGGATTAAGGAGGGGCTCCCAAGGACTGAAGTCAAGGCTTAAATTAATGAAATTGGGAGAGCTAGGGGACAGTCATCCTTCCTCCTTCTCTGGCTGACCAAAGGGTAGATAGAGCCTAGAGAGGAATAAGGGTCACTTGGCATTTCCCCAGCATGTGTGCTCTTCCTTCCCATTTCCAATGGGGCTGTCCCAATCACTGCTGGACCCATCAAGTTTCCCATCCATTAAGGCAGGTGTGTGACATTATGGTTCTGCTCATATAATCTATACCACAGTTCTGAAATCAAGATTGGCTCATAGGGATTTGGCACTTGGGGAATTAAATTACAAAAGAGTAAATAAATATTTTATTGGTGAGAAATGGGCATCATGCTATACAAATGGACTGTTCCTTTTTTCTTCAGAGTGAATTAGATACTACATAATTACCACATAACTCCTTAGATACTATCCTGTATTTTGTGAAGGAGTTAAATATAATACTGGTTTGAGTGGCTTTTATTTTCTGGGTCTGTCTGCTTTTCTTGTGAACCCACAAAGATTTTCTCTAGAGCCAAAACTAGATTTTTATTTTAAGCTGTTCCATTGTACAAGAGACTATAAATTTACCTAAATGATAGAAACAATTTTAAATAGAGAGGAGGATGAATGCCATTTGTTTGTAAGGTAGAACATATAACCAGTGTTGGTAAGCCAAATTGTCAGTTTTCATTAGTGTGGTCTACTAGTCCAAGAAGACTTTTTCCATGTTGCGATGAGGTTTAGGCCAATGCTTTGTGGTCATTACAGAGCTGAGTAAACAGTTGGAAATGTCTTCATGGAAACTGCTGTGGAAAAAACTTGTCCTTTCTTGGTTAAAAAATGTTGACTAATATAGTCTCTCTGCCAGTGTAAGCGCCTGTTAGTCATTCGATAGATCAGAAATTTAGCATCAGCGAATATTGGTTTTTGCTTTCCATGGATCCTTGCATGGTTTAATCACCAGTTCAGGCTCTAAAAAAGCTTTTAAAAACTTTTTAAAAATGAGATAATTTGTTACTCTGTATTGTTGTGTTAAACTTCTGAATCTTGAACATTACATTTAAATATCTCTCATCTTGTTGGTTTGGGGAAAGTTGTTGGTATAAAGCCATCAGAAGGGACATAAGAAAAGTTGGAGTAAGTCCAAAGTTAACAAATTGTAGACCATGGTGCGCTTGCTAGTGGTACATCAGGAGCTGGTTAGCTACATTGTGCTAGCTCCCCTCCTTGGTATCAATGCTAAATTGCATTAAAGACAGCTAATATCTTGCAAGGATGAGAGCCTGCGCTGCGCCTCTTGAAGTTGTGTCCCAGGAAGGATGGGTGGAGGCTAAGATGGCTTTAAACTATCTTTTTACCCATCGCGTTCTGAGCTGCTCCATGGCCCACAGAATTTGGGTTGGAGGCCGCTGTCAATCAGGAGTCCATACACAAGTGAGAAGCAAAAAAACCAAACCAACCAACCAAACAAACCCTCACACTGATGTGACCCTAACTGAGAAGGGGAAGGACACTCGTCACATTCCCCTTGCACACCAGAGTCTTGCAGGGCCCAAGCTAGTAGACTTTGTGTGCTCCAGCCCTTTGGGAAGATGGCAGGGGGGAGCTGGATCACCAGCATGGGCTCCCCAATGTTAGGAGGGAGTCCCAAGCCTCGGGGACCGGATCTAGGCAAGCCGGAGGACACATTTTGCCCCTGCGCCTTACGTTCCTATCCCTGCACTCACTCTTAAAGGGGACATGCTGTTTTAATGCTATTTTATTTTATTTTATTTTGTTTGGCTTAATAAGTCCTTGGAGTCCTTTTTTTTTTTTTTCCTAAACAGCTTTTGTCTCCCCTTCCCCCCCCTTTTCCCCCCCTTCAGCAGAATTTTTTCCCAGTGTTTTTTTTTTTGGGGGGGGGGGGTTCAGTATTTTTGTTTCAACCATCTGGCAACCCTACCTCAGGTGCTGGAGAATTACCATTTTAGATCCCTGACTTGGGCAAACTTTGAGCACAAAGGAAATTTGTACTATAGTTCTGGGAAAAACTTCTAAAAGTAAATCAAAATTTTTGTAAACATCAAAATGTTCAGTAATGTGCTTCCATGTAACTCTTATTCATAAGTGAAAAATCTATTCTCTGACAAATAAATGGGAATATTATCCTATTGGATTTATCAATCAGATCATGATTTTATCTTAGAAAATGGAAGACAGCTATGATAGTGGCATTGCACTTCCAAAAGGCTGTAAACTTCAATAATTTCTGCAGTACTTCCACCCAGGTGAAAGGTTACTGAGAATCTGAAAAACCAATAGTTTATTGTGATGCTGTCAGATAGGTAGATGACACATCCCAGAAATCAAATAACTGTACAGGCTGGTCCCATCATCTTTTCAGCAGCTCAAAGTCATACATGCCAGAATTTGTTCAAGTCTGAGCAGTCTCTTAATCTTATGGAAAATTGGACAAGAAATTATGGGAAATGTTGCAGTTGAGGCCTGATAGATTAATGGCCTTTGACAACAGCTACTTAATGAGTTTTCAATTGATTTTTTTCCCCCTGTATGTTCACATAGTGCAAAGAGGTATCAGGAAAAACCTTATCCCAGAGAGGGAATGTGTGTGTGCGTGCACATTGAATGTGGATTTTTTTCTCAGACATTTATTTTTTAAGGACTAATGTATGATTTTTAAATTGTGCAGTTGCAGTGAAGTAGCTAGTATGGTAGGCAGAGCTGTCCTTTAGCTAGGGCAAATGGGGCAGCGTCTCCAGGCCATGTAATGTGGCAGGTCCTGTGCTTCGACATCATGGTGTCATATATAGTACTTTGCGTGCACCCATCAAAGAGTGAGTGTGTGTGTGTGTGTGTGTGTGTGTGTTCCTCCGTGGGTGTGAGGATCGTGGGGGCCAATCAAGCTAAAGGATCACCGGGGACCAGTGGTTCTCAGGTTTGCCCTGCAGTGCAGGAGACGGTGGCAGTTGTCCCTGTGTGGGCCTCATGGCCAGTTGCCCCAAAGATAGGGTTGCCAGGTGTCCGGTTTTGAACTGGTCAGTCCAATATTTGAGCTTTCTGTTCAGCAAAAAAAAATGAGAAAATATGAGAAAATATAAATGTCCGGTATTTTCTAAATAAGATGTAATGTAGATTGTGATGTAATGTCAAGTGTGTCCAGTATTTTTGTTGAAACCATCTGGCAACCCTATCCGAAGACATGGGGACTGCAGTGATGGCAGGATCAGAGGCACAAGGCATCGCCACGGGGAGGGCTAGGTGGTGAATGTAGAGTTGGAAAAGGGGGAATTAAGCCAGGTCACAGGGGTCAGTGATGCCTTCCTGGGGTCTCCGGCCTAGCCCAGCCCGGCCCACAGACTGCAGGGTCATGGGAAGGCTCCATTGCAGCTGGCTACTCCTGTGCAGGGCAGCGGGCTGGTGTAACCTACCAGGCTCTGGCCCTTAAGCTCCCCATGGGGATATGGAGTGATTCAGACAGTGGCCGCCACCTACAGGCACCATTTACAGCTCAGTCTTGAGGTCTGGCTGCCTCATGGTGAGTTTTATTATAGGAGCTTCATTGTAATTATACATAGGTACAATATAACTAATTATACAGCTGGGCACTATCACTATTTAACCTATAGCTGCCCTTGAAATTCACTATAACTAGATTTCATCTGTATAAAATATGTTAAGGAGGGCCAATATAGGCTGATTTGTCCCAAACCCTGAACTTCCCTAGGGATGGCCCTGATGGTAGGTCATTGCTTTGGAGCTGGTTGTATATCCCAGAACTTGGGCTCTATACCCAAAGAGTGCCTGAGATAATAGTTAGCCCCAGCAGGAGGTTACCAGCACATAACATAATAGGAAGTGGGGGGCAGTGACCAAATCAACTGAAATAATAAATTGGTACAGTTTTATGAAGTTGGTTGTGGCCTTCAGTATTTGTTTTTGTGTAACATGTGAGGTACAGGCTGTCCTCACTATAAATCCAGCATTTCAAAAAACTTGGACTTATAGCAAAACAACTTAAAGCAGGGAATTTTTTCCCTGCAGCTGACTTCCATTTGCACAAGTTTTTTTTGTGTGTGACTTAAAGAGCGGGGAATGGGAGGCCATATAACACATCTATTCCTACAGGCATCAACGAATTTAGTGCAGAACGGATGTATGCCAGGGTGACTTATAGCGGGGGCACCCTGTATGACTTATGACGTTTCCCTTTAAATTTATTTTTAAAGACAAATACGTGACACAGTAAGCTGGATATTCAGCGAGCCAATGCTTGTTTACTACATCAGTGTATTCCGAGATGCTTTCTGGCCAAATGGAAAATTAGCAGCCTCAACAAGATCCAAAAGTGAAGAGCAAAGTCAGGAGACAAAACAGAGAGCACAGCAAAAACTACTTGAAAACATTCCAGGTGAGCCCATTTGTGTTTCGCTACATAACCACACTTGGAACAAACAAAGGCTAGCCCTACACTTTTCTCTTTGCAGTATAGATCATACCTTCTAATGCTGAAAACAGGCACAATCTTAATCCTGGGCCTTATTCCTAGCACCTCTAGAAGGCAAATTGCAGTGCTGTTCAGTGCAGAATGGGACTTCTATGCCCACCTCTAACAAAATTTTAAAAAATGGTAGTGAGGCCTGTAGGATTTGACTCTTCTCCTTTAGCTGAGATTTCAGAATCCGCCTTTTCCACAAGGTTGTCCCCTACTTATACACAAAACACACAGCTGCTTGGGGCACCACATTGCCCCAAATTTCATGGTAACCAATGCAGTTGCAGGCTCCATATGGGGTCCAGTGGCTCCTTCCCCCTCACGGTCTGTACCTCATCTTTGCTTACCAGGTAGTGGTGAGTGGTGTAAGCGTGGATCAGAGAACTCAGAAGGAGCAGGGAACTGTAACACAGTTGCCAGCTGGAAAAAAGTGGCAGTTTTCCTTTCAAAGCACCACTTCTCTCTGGCTGCACAGCCACCCTCTTCTACTCTGACCTGCACTCATGCCACTTGCCATCACTCGTCAGATGGTAAGGTGGGAGTTTAAACGTTTCCAGTGCCAAAAACAACAATTTAGGGATAGGATCAAGAAAAAAAATCCAGAATTCCTCTTTCTGAATTCCATGTTCTAACCTATTCTGAGCAGTTTAGCTAATACACTAAGCTTGTCCTACAGATTAACATCTCTTTCCATTCAGTCAACGTACAGAATGTTTTAAGCCCAACTCTTCACACTCTGATTTATGAGCTATTTGGATTTAAGAAACTAACTTAAGTGGCCTGATTTTCAGAAGTGCTGCTCACCTGTTAGATCTTCTTGGCTTTAC
Organism: Apalone spinifera; assembly: GCA_030068395.1. NCBI lineage: Eukaryota > Metazoa > Chordata > Testudines > Trionychidae > Apalone > Apalone spinifera. The sequence goes on from JANRFK010001234.1 coordinate 71,639,868, forward strand.
TTTGTAGACATGGTCTCAGCATGCTATATGAGCCATTCCTATTGCTATCACATACCTTGCACAAAAGTAGAGCACACACATTTTCCTTTTCTTTGAAATTACTATCTTATACACCCTTAGTTGATACTATAGTTTTCAAGCCAATACTTACTTGCAGCTTCTTCCTCTTCTGAGGATAACGTAGCCATTTCCATATAGATTCCTGTTATACCATGTTTCATTGTAGGTGAAGTTTAAGTTAATCTTTTCCTCCTTTAAAGTTAATTACATTCTTTGACTAGAGAGATGTGTCCTGGCAATGAGAGCTCAAGAGATGTGGCTGTTGCTAATAATTGTAAAGATGGATTTCAAATTTTAGCCTAATACCCTAAATACCCTACTACCTGATTTCTTTATCACCTTGGGAAAGTAGGCTTCAATGATATATTCGACTGCTTCACTAATCTCTCTGTTACACACACTTATCAGTAATTTTAAATTTATGTTCAACAGACAAAACACAACACAAGATGTGCATTGAAAATATTTGAAATATAGTATAAAGAACATCATAGTAGCCTTTTGGTATGCTATACTTGGCTTAAATAAATAGTTGAACATAGTTTCTTCATGGAAAAACACAGGTTGTTTTGGATTATTTTTATATAGGAAAACAGAATGTGCCACATGTTGCTAATGGTCAACCAAGAAAGCCCTAGTTATTCATTTAGAAATATTTTTATTGCTTTGTATTTGGAGATATGTAGGCTTTTTAATATTAAGAGGCAGCACTGTGACAAACATGAGATATGTCTCCTTCAAATTACTTGTTCAGATTATCAGATACTGATATTTTCGACCAATTTTCTTAATGGTATCACTTATCTATATTTATGTTGTATACAGTATGTGAATATCTGAATAATATGAGAATACAGGCCTGGTGCTCTATGCTGCTAAACACCCAATATGCCCAGTGTATATCTTTGATCATAGCAATTACTGGGTGTGACCAAAACAGCATTAACAAAATTCTGATTGTAAAGATATTTGATACAGATGCTTAATCATGTGCCTAACTTTAAGCACACAAGTAGTCTCATTCATTGACAGCTTATATGCTTTAAGTTAAGTGTGTACTTCAGTTTCTTGCTTATTAGTATAATTCTCACCCCTGTTACGTTATGTAGTATCTTCTGGTATAGTTGCCATTAAGTAATTGTAAGCAGATTATATTTTTATACTGATGTTGATAAAAAATTATCTAAAATGTTTGTTGCAGATGCTCTGCAAAGCCTTGTTGGACAACAAAATGCCCGTCATGGTATAATCAAAGTGTTCAATGCACTGCAAGAAACTAGAGCCAATAAGCATCTACTATATGTGAGTAACCAGAGTGTTCTCTGTGAATTTGATTAGCCTACTAAGTTCTGAATATTCTAATGGCTCAATATTAGAACCTTAAAGACTGTCTTTTTCTTCTTTGTTTGTACAGTGCCTGGCACAATTGGTCCTAGTCCATCAGTAGGACTCCTAGGTGTTACAACAATAAAAAATAATTGGTAGGCTTAGAAATGTCAATATGCATATAAACAAGAAATTGTTTTCTTGCAGAGATTTCTTATGTTTAGAAGCTTTTACAAAGTTTTTAATGATTCTTTTCCCAGTAAAGGGAAGTTACAAAAATCTGCATTTAAATTGTCATTTAAACTTTCTAATTTTGCATGTTGAACAAATGTTTATAAAAAAGAAACTTCCGGTTCAGACAAAAATACAACTTAGTACTGCTTTCTACACCTGATAGAGCTCCTCTTTGATATAGTGGGACAGATCCTTAGCTGATGTGTTTTCAGTAGAGTTGTTCCAATTAATACCAGATGAGGATCTTGCACATTGTGTCAACACTGACCAACTCCCTCCTCCACAGCTTCCTTTTTCATATGATTAGAAACTGATTTTCTAGATCATCTTTTTGTGAAATCAGTTTTGAGGTAATGCAAATAATACAGTGCTGCATGATTAATTTATGATAGCTCCATGTAAGATGGAATTTATGAACCTAGTAATCCTGTTATTTATGATTCTCTGAACAGCTCAGAAGGGAGGTAGAAATTTTTGTTTGATGTTTACATAACTGCAGTGGTTTTCATTTTTTTTTTCAGGTCTTGTTGGAACTGCTGCTAACTGAACTGTGTCCTGAGCTAAGAATTCATTCAGAGCAGCTTAAAGCTGCTCATGTTTGAATCTGCACAAGTGAACCACTAAAGAAATGTCTGTGTAAAAATAGACATGAACCTTATCTTCCTCTTTTCCACAGAGGGCTGAGGACTATTAATTATTTTTTAGTTTTCTTTCTCCAGTTTTATGTGAAATAAACAGACTTTAAAAGATCTGATGCTGTAGTAGGGTAGAAGAACAATGCTGTATAATTGCCAGTTTTATTTAAATTGTTATATTTGAATACTTTTGGTTTAAGATACAGACTGAAATATAAATGTTAATATAAGTTGTAAGACTCTAGAAAATATTTTAAACGTTTATGATAAATGAAGTTTTGCTTAATAGTGGTAAACTAATGAATGTTGTACAGTTAATTTCCTCGTTGAGGATTTGAATACTCCTTTATTCTTGTGTATTGAAGAGCCCTGTTGTGCAATATTTCATGTAAAGTTATTGTGGAAATTTTATCTATATTATTTTTACCAAAGACTTACCATAATTTGAAGCATTTGTAAGCAATAAATACAAAATTGGATTATGGTATTTAATGATAAATGGTAGTTAGTGGATGAGTTTGAATCATTCCTTGCAAAGAGAATATTTTCACCATACTATATAGTCTGTCCAATGGGTCACATGAATGAGTGTGTCATAATGGAATGCATCTGATCAATCACTAATTAGAAATTGCTTACTGCCTTGATTTGCTGACATTCAAAGCACTTTTATTGCACTCTGACATTATTCAGGATTGCTGTGTTTAAATGCACATAACTTTTAAATCTATTCCTGATTTTATACAAGGGAAGTAAAACAAATACATCTTTGTGTAATGCTTTTTAATTCATGTGTAAGAATATGTAAATGGTTTTAATGAACACATGAACAGCTGAATCCATCAAATGTTTGTAGGTAACAATCATTACTTTCTTTTCAACTAAGTCAATATAACTGTGGTATCTTTGAGAGAGAGCAACTGGCTTACAATTTAGACTGACTACAGTTAAGTTTTGAAACCAACACCCATATACTACTGTGAAGTTTATTGTAACAGCAAGATTTCTCTAATAATACAGCCTTCAGTTTCCTATTCCACAGCATAGCTTAAAGAGCTACCTACATTCTGTCGGAGATGGAAAGCTATATAATTAAAGACTTGAGAATATGTAACCATAATACAGCAATAGTTGAGTCTCATGGGGGAGAAAGCGTCTTATATTAGAAGATACAGTATAATGTGGCTGCTCCATGGTGTAACCTATAGCTATTTTTTCTGACTGTTGAGATGTCAGTTTGTATTAATAGCAATACCTAAGACTCCAATATGGATAAGGATTAAGACAGATAGTTATAGTCTAGAACCGTGGTCACCAACCTGTCGATCACGATCAACTGGTCGATCGTGAGGCTTTCGGCCCCCCC
>JANRFK010001234.1:71644542-71658327 GCA_030068395.1 Apalone spinifera
CCCTGACTCAAAACAGGTTCCCCGCCCCTCTCATAAATAAAGACAACGCTGAAATCCTTTGTGTTTGACATATTTTATTTAAAAATTAAGCCTGGCCAACAAGCCCCCAGTTGGGGCCAAGCCCTCATCTGGCCAAAGCATCATAACATTCCTGTACCTCACACCCCGACCCCAAATCTGAGCCTCCCATATACTGGAACCCTGTGTCTTGAGCCTCTCACATCCCCAAACTCCTGCATCCCCACATCCTCAGTCTTCTGCCACAACCATTCACACACTGCAAATCTGTGGCCTGAGCCCATCATACTCCCAACCTCCCTGCCCTGAGCCCCTCACACACCTCAACCCCCAAACTCCTGCATCCTCACATCCACAAGCCTGTGGCTTGCTCAGCACTCCAATCCTCCACCTGAGGCCAATACTCTGCAGCCTGGAGTCCCCTCCCTGAGCCAGCATACCCTTCTCCACATCCTCCTGCATCCAAATTCCCTCCCAGAGCTTGCATTTCTCACCCTTTCCCACACCTCCTATCTCAACACAGTGAGGCTACACTGCAGGATTTTTTCTGGCAAACACACTTTTTTGGCAGCCCCTGTATTCCTCGTTCCACAAGGAATGAGGGAGCTTCCAAAAGAAGGGGGTTTGCTGACATTTGGTCTAGTCTAGACGGGCCATATGTCAGAAAAATTTCTTCCAACAGAAGGATCGAATAAAAGCGGCAGTGTAACCGTACCCTGAGAGTGTATAAGGGCTGGGGATAGTAAGTGATGGAGAGAAGGGGAATGGAGAGGGCGGGGCCTCAAAGAACGGGTGGGGTCTTGGGGAAGGGATAGGGTAGATCTTGGCTTGTCCTGACATTTAAAAAGTGATCTTGGATGTAAAAAGGTTGGAGACCACTAGTCTAGAAATATATATATATATATATATATATATATATATATATACACATTACGATTTCACTAGTATAAATGTAGATTTTTTTTCTAGAATTAGTTTCTATAAACAGCATTTCCCAATATTGAAAGTTAGTTAACAGCGTAGACCATGCCAAGTATCTATCATCTGTCTGTTTCCAACCTTATTCTGCTACCATTTAAGAGCTGTTTTTGAGAAAGTTATTCCATTTCAGAGATATGGGAGAGTGCAAAGTATACAGGAAAAAGTTTTAAATGTGAAAGAAGCACACACCTTCAATTATGACCCCACTACAAAATATTTTATTTAAATGTATGATATAACTTGTAAAAATAGAGTGAATATGAAAAACGACACTATTTTTAAGAACAAGCATTTCAGAAATCTTAAGATTTTGCTGACCCTGAAGATCTTTAATATTTGTAAGTAAAGAAAATTGACATTAAGAATGATTTCTTTTAACAAGTTGATTTTAGTTCGATTTGTAGCAGAGTTGAAGAAAGATATACAGGTGAGTTGTGTCAATAAAGTGCCCAAGTCATGATGATTAAGCCTTCTGTAAAATGAAAAAAGGAAGATAATCTGCCTCTACAATGTATACGTAAAGTAAGAGTTATGAACAAAGAATCACTGTCAGCAAAATGGTCTATGTTCTAATCAACAAATACTACACAATTATCATGATTTATAAAAAGCTGAAAAACAAATAAATAGGTGATTATCTACCTAACTGCTCTAGGTAAACATGGCCTACTATGTGAAACAGCACTGGAAACAGCTGAGACTTGGCTAAATGTGAAATGTTCTAAATTCTCCCATGATTAGCTGCCAATTCAAGGTCAGAAGCTACATCAGGATCCAGAAGGCATGCCTTTGAAAACAAACAGAATAGTAAGTTATATTTTACAAACAAAACTGGAATCTTAGTTCGTACAGTGCACTAAAAATGTAACAATTTTTAAAAAGGCTAAGTATTATCAAAATTGTTTGAGAATCAGTTTACTAAATACTAAAAGCAAACTTTAACCTTTACATCCATTTTTCTAACTCTAAGTCAACAAAACTGGTGTGCTATTTGTAACAGATACACTCAAGCTGAAGAATGTTTGAAGAATCTACAAATAACTTGGTATGACTTGTGCTGATACCCAGCAATAGAAGTAAATCAGTTTGCAGGTAGTTTTCTGATTCCTGTTCATTTTCCCCTCAGCACAATGATCTGTTCATATAACCTCTGTGATTCTTTTCCTCTCTCCTCTGCAAAACGGAATGGGCCAAATTTGAACCTGGTTTACAGGTAAAGTTACCTTAGTTATCTTAAGTTCATATGGTAAAACAGGCAAATTGGGTTTTGATATGTTTCACTATAAAGGGAGGGAACTATATAATTAAATTACAAAATGGTTTCCAACCATAAAGCTAAAAGACACAAATGATGCTGGTCACTGTCCCCAGGGGAATACATGCTGCAAAAAGCTGCTGTTGGGATATAGGGACTTTTACTTCTAGGTCACTAGCTCAAATCTGCTGTAAGCTACTAATGACTGAAAGTTGTTACTACCTGATGGCTTATTGGTGTGAAATGAAGTGTGAGAATGGATGCCCATCTTTTCATTTGGCACCCTTGTTGGCTCTCTGAACAGAGATGGAATGGGCTGAGTATGCAAGGAGACAAATACTTTTTCACTTGAAGTGGTCACTCTAGAACAGGCGTGAAACAATGAGGGTCAATGTGAGGAAAGCTTGCACTGATCCTGCCCTGACAAACCTATTCTATGGAAAGACAGCGACCATGCTTTAAAACTGCTTGTCCAGCACTTTTCTCTACATTCTTTAAAAACTTTAGGGTTTTTTTTACAGTGTAGCTACTTCACAGTGAAGAAAATAATTAAAAGACGATTACCACCTGTTCTGCAATCCCACTGACTTGAATGGAATCCTCTGAGCAAGAAGCCACACCTGATGTTCATTTTGTTAGTAATTTAACTCTGGCAAAGTTCCCACTTATTTGGGTTTTACAAACTAGACACAGTAGTCCTATTCTTGGCCCAAAATTTGATTTGCCCTCTAACTCTATCAGACTGTAAACTATTTAGAGACATGGATTGTGTCTTCCTGTGTGTTTGTACAGTTCCTACCTGTGCACAACCACATTCCCATTCTGACTGTCACACTACCGCTATACTAATATATCCATTTGAAAAAACATATTTCACAATTTTTTTAAAAGGGCATTTTTTGTATTTAAGACTTAGTGTGTTCTCTGTGCAGCAGCACTTGACTAGTCAACACTAGCCCCACAGCTAAGCTTATATCAGTGACACAGCACAGATATGAGGAGAAAAAAAGAAGTTATGATCTTTTCAAGTATCAATAGAAAATGCTGGGATCTAAAGGCATCAAGGTTTGCAAATAAGCAAAAAAATAAGTTATGTGTTTGAATTGAAGAGGCAAGTATAAACAATGGAGTAATGAAACCAATGCTATTTAACACTTTAACCACCTTGGAAAAATTGTCATGAAGATTACCAACCCAGTCATAGGTTCTATTCACCTGCTTTTGTTATTACAATATTTTGATAGGCAAGTAAAATTCATAATTTGCTTTAGGTGAGTAGAATCTTGCAAGATTGTTTTGAATAATGTGAGGATTTAACTTCAATATTTTTTGAAATGCAGAATATTTTTATGTACTAAATGTAGATAGTAAATATTTTTGGAGCCTTTAATGAAACTGTACAGCAAATTTAAGCACTTACATTCACAAATAACATTCATCTTATACTACATAAGTTAATTGTAGGGCTCCCCAAGCTTACCCTAGAATAAAATTTTTTAGCTGCAGCTTGATCTTGTTGTATGCCCAGGCCAAACTGGAGACATCTAGCAAAGTAGAAAGCTGCCATAGCAACCCCTTTGGCTATGTATACAGGAAGGCAATCGGTTATCTTTGCTAACATAGCAATGTTATCATTTTCTGTGATCCTGTTGTAAAATTTACAATATATAAAGATTAGAGGTGAGTATTTCAAACTATGGTAGAAATCAGCTACATGAACCATCGAGAGGCTGCATCAAAGCATCCACTTTGTGTCTAATTTAGTTAAGTTGGGAATTCTATTGATAATGCTATAAATTTACAGTATCTCTAGCAAAACAGGTTTTAAATGTATATACTGACTTGAGCAGTGAATGACTCCTATTCTAAGTTACCTTGAGGAAGGGTTGGGGAGTGGGAACCCAGCTGCCCCATAACTCTGGCAGTCCCAGTACCCAAGACCTATAGCCTTGGGGGCTGTGGACCCACAATGGTTCCAGGACAGCTGGGTCCCAGGGCATTAGAGCTGTAGCAAACCCAGCACCAGTGTTCCTTGCTGCACAGCTTCACAGGTGTTTAATCAGCCCCAGTTATTCAGTTCCATGCAAGGAGCCCTGAGCCTCTGACTGGGTGGGGCTGATTGATCACCTGTGCTGCTGTGCAGCTTAGAGGGAATGCTGACCAGCACCCTGGGGAGCAGAGCCCGATGGCCCCAGGGCAGCAGAGCTGTTGTGGCAGGGACTGGCTAGCGGAGCCAGCAGCCTCAGGGCAGGAGAGCCTGGAGTCCCATCAGCAGAGGGATGCAATTGATATCCCCTGTAATAGCAAACTCCCTCATTTGGGACTAGTCAAGTTTTGAGGATGCCGGTCCAGGGAGGTTCAACCTGTATATCTCTTTTATATAGTGAAGCAAATTGGTGTACAGAAGGTACCTGGAAAGGCACTTGGATAGGAGCAAAGATAATACTGATGCTTGATGTAACAACTGCTGGCAGTCTTCTGGGCCAAGAACATCTACAGTGCTAGTGAAATGGGATTGCTTTGAGCAAAATGACAATATTTTCCTTAAGGCTACGTCTACACTGGCCAGTCTTGTGCAAGAACTTATGCAAATGAGGTGTGGTGATGAATATCGCTGTGCCTCATTTGCATACTTAATGAGCTGCCATTTTGCACAAGGGGCTTTTGCGCAAGAGCTGTTCTGCCTGAAAATAAGTGGCAGAATGGCTCTGCCCAAGAGGGGTTTTTTGCGCAAGAAGGAGCAGTGTAAACCTGGTGCAAAAATGGAGGCTCATTTGCATATGTTCTTGCGCAAGAGTGGCCAGTGTAGACATTGCCTCAGACGTTATGTGGTTATATCATATTACTGCTTCTTTGTGAAAAAATTACTACAGCTAACAAGATGCATCCTTTAGTTGTTAGAATAACCTGCTGAACCACAATAATTAAAGAACAAACTCTAACTCAAGGGTGGGAAACCTTTTTTTGGGTCGGGGGCCGCTGACCCACAGAAAAATCAGCTGGGAGCTGCACACATTAAGATAACAAAAACAAAAAAGTGGCCCCTGACTGAGAAGGAGAGAGACTCCCCATATTCCCCTCACATCAAAGCCTAGGGGGCTCAGCCTAGTAGACTGTGTGTTCCAGCCTCGAGGTGGGACAGTAGAGAAGCTGGAGTACCAGTGCAGGATCCCCAATGCTGGGGAAGACCCTGAGCCTTGGGGGCCAGATCCAGGCAAGCTGAGGGCTGCATCTGGCCCCCAGGCATGAGGTTCCCCACCTCTGCTCTAACTTATTGATATAGCCAGAGGATAGCTACCATTCAATTCACACTTCGTGTGAAAGAATGAGAGCATAGGCTGAGGGCCAGAGTGATTTCTGGTTCAATGGTGAATAAAAATAGGAGGTTGTTTGGTTAACCATCTCAATTTGTTGACTGTCAGAACTTGATCTTGAAATCCAAATCTTGAAATTCTGCCACTTCTAGTTCAATGTAATTCTTCTCAGCAGCATTACATTTGTTCTTCGTTTCTTAGACCTCTTATAGCATCATCAATAGATGCAATTTACCATTTGAAGGATGAGTTTTGTATATAGTTTGGAAAATCACTTTTTCTGTCTCTTTCCTTCAGAAGCTGAATGATCTTACTAATGGATTGAATCGGTAATGTAAAGTTTTGCTAGCAAATATTCTATTTGGGGGTTTTATAATGGGACATTTGGTTACACAGAAATTGTAAAACTGAGGCCAATATAATTCTCCTCTCTGTATGTTCTGTATTTCACCCATTGTGTAAATGAAACAGAAATCAGTGAAATTGACCTTCAACTCAACCAGAATGTATTATTGAACCTAAACCATCATGGCTTGGCAAATTCTTTGGTTGGATCATATTTATGTAGAGAAGCAAAGCAGTATTTCTGATCTGAGAATACATTGTAATGGTGTACTGCAGGGCTACTCAATACGTGGGCCATGTGCAGCCCGCAGCCCATTTGTTTGCGGCCCGTGGTGCAGTTTGGGTTTAGGGGCTCAACACGCAGTCCACAGGTGGGATCCTTTGAACGTGGCCTCCACTGGGAACACACTTCACAATGGTGAGGTGTCTCCCAGACGGGGTGAGCACTAAAAGACGCAAACATATGGGCTGGCCGGAACAGACTGGTACAAGGTTTTGGCATTTCTAGCCCCCAGGAAGGAGGTGCTGGGAGCACTGGGGCATTGTGGAAGTGCTTTGTATTCATGCCTGTCAGTGTGAAAGAAGCTATTTGCATACATATCAGCATGTATATGCAATTACACTTAAGTTGTGGCCCTCGGCATGTGCTGTGAGTATCATTGTGGCCCCTGGGGCTTCCAAATTTGAGTAGCCCTGGTGTACTGGAAAGTACTACTACTTGAAACCTTAAAAGGTGTATCAGCAGTGAGAATCATAGCAACTCTTAAGATTACCTACCCTTGGGGAAGTATGAGACAGCAAAATGCTGCCTGCAAAAGATATGTGAATGAGGAGATTGAGGGGAAGTAGAATAGATCTGCTAACCAATAAAAAAAGCAGAATGGTGGGTACAGATAACATAACCACCCCTAAAGAAACCTAATTGAGGATGACCAGGTCAGGGGGCAGTTTTTTTCTCTGTTCCCAAAATAAATCTCTAAAGTTGGGAGCCACACAATGTTGAGAAGTAAATGGATGGCTACCTAGGCAATAGTGAGAACTCTGTTAGGGAGATGAGGATCATTTTAATATTCTGACAGATTTTGGCCAGCTGGAAACTAGAAATGGAGAACAGCACTTGTCTTTTTCGTGGATGGAAACAAGAAGAGTCAAACCCTTATCCAAACACATAAGAAGCTCAAAAGAAAGTTAACTTAGAATGGGGAGGGGGGAGGAAGGGAGTTGATTTCAAGTCATTTGTTTGTATATCTCTATATATATGAATCTATTTCCAGGCATATCATATGTATTTTGGTAAATATGGAAGATAACTGCAAGTTATGAGAAATGACTGATTAAATCACAGAGCAGGCCTCTCTTTTTCATTGTTCTACTCATCCACTACATGAAGCTTTGGCAGCACTGAGACAAGATATAGAGTTGACATAGTCTGAATTGTTTTTTACGTTTCATCCTACATTATTTACATTATATTCTAGGGATCAGACACAGGGTATAGGCCCTTGTCCCATCCTTTATATACCTGAATTAAAATGTACTCAAATGAGCTTCGAGAAAAGGACATAATTTTCAATGTATGCTTGTTTTGATATTTAATCTCAATTTCTTCTCCAGTGATTATTTCTGCTTCCCTGTGATCAAGGAGGACAGAGCTGAACTGCATAATGGAAGGCTTTGTAATAATAAGGGTTTTGATTTTATCTAAATTCTGCCGTTTGCTTTTTAAAGATTGAGTATGGCAGTTAAATCTGATACATTTCCAACAGGGGATTACATTGATTGGCGTGAGTTTGAACTTGATCTAAAAAGAATTATTTGTATCTTTACCATCTGTGATCCTATGTCAAGAATTTCAATAACTTTAACTAAAATTAATTCACCTTCTGGCAAATGCAGCAGCTTTTGTATAAAATTTTCTTTTGTAGTAATATTCCACAAGATGGCCTTGAGCATAGACATTTCCACGTTCTGCTGCTTCCTTCAGGCACTCCAAAGCAGCTTTTGTATTTTGACGTATGCCTTGTCCATAAAGATACATAACACCAAGTATACCCTGTGACTCCAAACTTCCATTGCCACAAGCTTCTGAATGCCAAAAAAATGCCTACAGAATAGGCACAAAATTCTTACTTAAATTTGTTTCCTTTTCTCATGCAGTCCTATGCCCTGCCACTACAGTTGGTCGTTTCTTAAACATATGAAGAACTATAAATCTTAATTCCACTTCATATAATACTGATTCTTAAATGTTAGATTAAGATGTTTTCTTTCTGTATATTTTATTTTTATATATAAATAAATACATACACACACACACCCCAGTGTGAGCCTAAATAGGTAAAAAAGTCTACAGGTATTGGGACATATAAAAAAGCTACAAAGTCCCTTTCTGGAACTTTTTACAGATCCAAAATGAATCTGGACATAACATCATGATAAGGAAAAGGCAGAAATTGGCATTACCTTTTTCAGATCTTTTGGATTTGATGTAGAATAAAACATTCCCAGAGTAGTTTGAGCCTTTACGCTTGCTTTTGGATTCCCATGGTCTGCAGCAATAACCCACAGCCTAAAAAAATAGGGAAGAAGTATAAGTTACATTAGAACATGGTGTCTAATAAATCATGGAGAAATGAGATCAAGTTACCTTTCAGCTTCTTTATCTGAATGCGTAACACCACATCCTTCGAAATAAGCTCTGCCAAGATTGTATGCAGCAGCATATTTTAAATGTCTTGCTTTAGGGGAGTTAGAGTTGATGATTATTTTCATGTACTCTATTCCTTTTTCCTTTGAGAGAAACAGATTTTAATCATAATTTCAGAAGGTAAGTTACATATTACACACAAAGAACTTTTCAGTTCGAAAACACCCTAGGTGTTTTTAAAAATACGATCAGTTAAGATACTGTAAAAAGCATAATTCTTACATTTTAAATATTTTCATTTTTTAAAAAACCCTCATTTTAGTAAAGCTCTATTTTTATGAAAAAGTTGAACTTGTCTGAACAGATATCATGTGGGGTGTCAGTTTTATGACACATTCCTTGCTCGAGTTTTCCTTGTACCCACTGCAGAACGTCATTCAAGATCAGTTTGCTACCCACACCAGGCAACTCAAAAAGATTAACAATATTCCAGTTATTTTATTAAATTAAAGCCATTCCTTATACATACAGAAAGCCTTATGTGCTTTCCAAAGACATAGTCTCTTTCTTCAATTAAAAGGGCTAGTACATTGAGTTGCAAATGTATTCCAACAATTCACTTTAAAGAAAAAGCTTTTATGATGAAATTTTTAACTTGGACCATTTTCCCAATTTATTAATGGGCCTCTGCCTGCATGGAACAAATTGCAGGATTGGGGCCTCACTTTGATAATTCTTGTACTGATTGGTTTATATTTGTAAAATCTGTTAAATAAGGAAAGTTATGTAACAGTCTATCTAGTAAAGTTAGAAGAAAAACTAAATGTAGATAGCTGTATAATGACTTACTGGATCTTCTTTGGTCCCCAATCCATCATAATACATTACACCCAGTTGATAGAGAGCCTGAAAATCGGTCTCCTTGATTTTTTCAAATTGTGTAAGTGCTTCTTCATACCATCCCTGAATAAGACAACGAGCAATCAAGTGGTTCATAATAATGTATGTAACAAATTAATTCTTCAACATATTTTATTTTTAAACTAGAGTGTTTGCTCGGTAAATATAAGAAAATTGAGTTAGCACTAGAAAGGAACAAAGTATTTTATATGGTTAAAAATGTCACACTGAAAGTCATTTTAGCAATTGGAACAGGTAAGATCAACATCAGAAAATACTGAATCAGAAGGAAACACTTAGGACTGCCACCAAATTTTGTTACTGTATGTGGGTACATGTATACAAAACCAAAAATAGGATATGTATCAGTTTGCCACATTGCATGTTGCCCCAAAGATGCCACTATTTGTAATCCGAGAAGCTAGTGACACAGCAGCAGAAACAGGAAAAATATATAGCAGCGCGGGGTGCCAGGAAGAAGCTGGACTGTGAGGGTAGCCTGTTTAAAAAACAGCTCGGCTGCGTCCAGACTGGCATGATTTTGCGGAAATACTTTTAACGGAAAAGTTTTTCCGTTAAAAGTATTTCCACAAAAGAGCGTTTAGATTGGCACGGGTGCTTTTGCGCAAAAGCACTTTTTGTGGAAAAGCGTCCGTGCCAGTGTAGACGCGCTTTTGCGCAAGAAAGCCCCAATCGCTGTTTTAGCCATTGGGGCTTTTTTGTGCAAAACAAATCTCAGCTGTCTACACTGGGCCTTTTGCGCAAAAGTTTTGCGAAAAAGGGACTTTTGCCTGACCGGGAGCAGCATAGTATTTCCGCAAAAAGCACTGATTTCATACATTAGGAAGTCAGTGCTTTTGCGGAAATTCAAGCTGCCACTGTAGACAGCTGGCAAGCTTTTGCGCGAAAGCGGCCGTTTTTGCGCAAAAACTGGCCAGTCTAGACACAGCCCTCCTGTAGCTCTGCACTGTTGCCTCTGATAAAGAAGCAGCAGCCCCTGTCCAGGGGTAGGGTTGAGCTACCAGACCTGGTACGAGCCAGAACTGAGTCGGGCTACTTGCCCGCCTGGCTTCTAATATGCTTCAAATGCAGAGCTGCAGCAGGAGTAAGTCCTGGACCCGGTGCAAGCCAGGACTGAGCCGGGCTGCTGGCCAGCCTGCTAAAAAAAATTACTGGTGGGAGCAGGGGAGAGAAATGTATGTAGTTTATAACATTAATCTATAAGCTTTTGCTTAATGGTTAATCAACTACAACCCTAATACTCACTCCTCGTGCCTGCAGTTGACCTCCGTTATTTGCCTCCAGTAAAACTAAAGTTTCTAGGCTATCTCTACACTCAGAAGGTTTGTCAACAAAAGTGCTGTCAACATGCAAAAAAGACTTCAAAAATGAAAATAGGTCAGACTGCTTTTTCTGCCTCCTATTGTCTATATTTCATAGTCACATTGGTAGCGCCCTGTCGGCACAGCAATGTGGGTAACCATCCCACAGTGCAGAGTTGTGGGAAAGCAGGGCTTCTTGGGAGTCCCTACAAGTTCTTCCACAGCATTCTCAGATACTAGGAGCATTATCACAAGTACTTCTGTGAGCTCTTCATGCTGAGGAATGACAAAGCAGCACAGCAGTCTCTCCAGTCCTTCCCCTGCAGCAGCAGTCTGCCTGCTGCTATGTTCCTAGCAGGGCAGAACAGGAGCAATCCAATTATTTGTTATTTGTTCCTTAAATGGAGCAGCTCTCTCAGCTGTCAGAAGCTTCCCAGAGTTTTCCAAGGAGAGGGCTTGTGCCTACAGGGCAGCAGAGATCACAAAACACTGAACAGAACCATCAGGTCAGGCATTGTGGGATACTGGCAGAAGCCAGTTCTCTCAACAAACAGCAAAGTCCACACTGGTTCTTTGTCGACAATAAATTGAGGGGTAAAGACATAAATTTCTCACAAGGATGGATGTCTTTTTGGCAGCAAAACTTGGTATTTTTCCCAACAAAAGTCACATTGAAGTGTAAAACACCCTCATTGTTTTGTTGTCAAAAGGCAGTTTTTGGCAACAAAACGTGCCAGTATAGACAAGGCCCTAGTTTCCACTATATTTTCACAGCAGAATAGCTAATGCATGTTACTTCTCCAACACTAGAAACACACCTTTGTCAGTATAGACACAGAAACCTGTTTGTGGCTTTCTTAAAAGTTCAAGCAGCAACTTTTACAATATTTGCTACTTCAGTAACTCAGGAAGAAAACTGTTTTTAAATATTCAGTAAAACAATGACATCCTCCACTCTTCAGCTGACCATAAAAAGAGAGGAACTGAGGTGAATGCAGAGCCATATTCTTTTACATAACCTTACACTGAACACCGAGTTTTACAAAACAGCACTCACATACCTCTCAGCTCTAAAAGAGATTTCTGAATTTTGCAGCTGCAGGAGGTGCCATAACCATCAATGATATTATGCAAAGACCACTTCAAAGATGTATTAGCATGTGTCTAAGTATGAAGATCTGGTTAGGACTACATTCCATAAGCAACATGGATATATAAGCTCCATTTAGACAAGAATATAGTTATACCTCCTTAAACCAGGACTTTCTGGTTCAGAAATATCCATAGTCTGACATGACCACAAATGTTCCTGAACCAGAGAGCCCAAGAGCAGTGAGATCTGGCAGCAATGTGGCTGGGAGCCCTGGGGCAGGGGGGGCTGCAGCTGGGGAATACCAGCCCAGGAAGCAACAGGGCGCTCCAAACCTGGGGAACCCCCAGATGGGCTGGCTGCAGCGGGGGTCAGTGGCAGCCACGGTGCTCTGGCCCCAGGGAGCCCTGGCCAGGCTGGCAGCAGGGGAAGCTAGGGCCAGGGCTTAAGCCTGGTGGGAGCAGCCAGAGCTGGGTCTGGAGCTGAAACCCAAGTCCCACGGCAGCAGGGCCAGAGCCCAGGTCAAAAGGAGCTGGCAGCAGGGTGAGACGGTAGGCTGGATGGCCAGTGGCAAGGGACCACCTTGGTCTGGGAAATTCCCTTGTTTAGGACCAGTCAGTTCCCAAGCACTAGGGAGGTCCAACCTGTAGTCTTATAATCAACTAGATGGACCAAACTTGCTCCCACCGAAGTCAGTAAATGTGCTGCCACTCACTTTCGTGAGAACAGGCCCAATAATTCTGCTTTCATCAGTGCAGTCATCAGGTCTTCTGGCAATGGCTACAGTCTGGAGCACTGAATGCAATTTTTCATATTTGACAATATTTGAAATAATACTGTATCTGTAATTTTATCCTTCTTTCTCCTTTTCCAATTTGCACCTCCTCCTTCCTCTGACTCTCATTCTCTCAGGGAACAATGTTTCCCATAGTTGCTTGTTCCATAACTGTTTGATTCAGATTTTTTATATTGTACTTACACTCCGGGCATGTCTTCATTACCCGAAGGATCGACAGGCAGCAATCGATCCAGTGGAGGTCGTTTTATTATGTCTGATACAGATACGATAAATCGACCGCTGAGCACTCTCCTGTCAACTCTGGTACTGCACTTAATGGAAAGCATGGGTGGAGTCGATGGGAGAGTATTATCTGTCAAGTTACCATAGTGAAGATACTGTGGTAAACAGATCTTAAGTACGTCGACTTCAGCTACGTTATTCACGTAGCTAAAGTTGCATAACTTAGACCAACAGCCCACAGTAGTGCAGACTAAGTCTTAGAATGTATCTTCTTTTGTCACATTTTCGAGTGTTACCTCTTTTCCCATGAGTAAATTGTACTGGAAAGTGTCATGTTTTATAAAATTTTCTAAAAAATAAACAGTAAAGTACAACCTCTTCAAAGTACAGCTGCCCTTGTAGAAAATATGCCAGAGGATCTCCATCTATGATCCTCTTCGCCAACAGCTCCTCTGCCCTTGTAAACAAAGCGGTATGGCTATAGTTCCCTGCTAAAAACAGATATATACGTGTCTAAACACAACAAACAAAATATTGTAAGCACACTATTACACTTAAATTGTAATAGTTCTCTTTTTTACCCTGACAGACATAATTAAGATGTTTCCTTTTTGTTGTATGCTCCATAGACTTAGCTAAAACAGATCAATGTTTTATAGTAGAAGAAAGAATCTATAATAAAGATAACGGAACCTTTATGGAACAGTCTACTTTTCCACAAAAATGCTATATGTATTTGTGTGATGGGGACCTGATCTCGGTGGAAAACCATAATACAAATAACAAATTCCCTTATACAGTAAAACTCCAATTGTCCAGCATTCGGTGGTCTGGCACTCCTGATAGTCCAGCACCAACTGGAACCTGGAAGTGCTCTGGCCAGCCGGACAAT
>JANRFK010001234.1:71668014-71682550 GCA_030068395.1 Apalone spinifera
GGGGGGGGAAGGAAAGCGTGTCAAATGTAAGCAGTGCAAGAAGAAGATGCAGAGCCTAAATGCAAGAATGAAACATCAAAGGAAAACTGCTCATTGGGAGAAAATTATGCAGATGAAGATGTGAATATGCCTGAAGAATGATGTGGATCAACTTTGCAATGCATCATGCTTCAAGACTCTCTCTATGCATTTTAGTGTAAGTGTGATTTGACAAGTAAATTCCCAAGCTGTTTGCTGTGTTGGATGTTGCTAGAAAAAAAAGGTTTAGCTTAGCTTATCCTGATAGCTTATTTAATTAATTAGATAGGTTTAGAATCTGTCACCCAAGTATACGGTACAGAAAGCTGCAATAAGAGAAATCTAGAGTCTCCAGTTGTCACTGAGTGTCATGTTAAATAATACATGGCTCTTATTTTGGAACATCATGGCTATGGACCATAATGGTGATGCCATAAGTCTATTCCCTGGCTTACTTCAGCAGAACTCATCTTTTCCAAAGGAACCACATCATATACTTGTTTTCAGTGGGGCTTACTCCAAAATAAAGTGCACTCTTAGCTTTTTTGGTAACTTGGAATCAGATCTACACCAAAATGACTGTGGGAGTTGGGAAGACAAATAGAAGTTTAAAGGACACCACATGTTTAGCATTCTGAAGACTTGTCTGAGTTAATAAAATTTAAAAATTAGAAAAAAGTTTGACAGCTGTCAGCCTACAACTCAGGAGACTGCTGCAATTGCAAACGTGAAACATTTATGTAACATTTTAGATTTAATTTAATGAAATATAAGTGCTGTTGTGTTTGTGTGTATTATTTAGTTCTTACAATTCCTAATGTACTGTTGCTGCATCTGCAGCTTGACACAGGTAATAAGTATTATGTACTGTTTCCTAAATTAATAAAAATCAGGTTATCTAAAAAAATTACACAAAGTATGCTGTCTTAGATGTTGTAAAATGCCGTGCTGAGCTGTAAATTACCATGTTTTAGTGATAAGATTTGCATTATTGTTTGAAGAAATATGTGAAGAAGTATCAGTGGGAAACTTGGTTTAAATCAGTTTTGGGGTGATTTAAATCAATTATTTAAATTGCCTTGAAGTCCACCTTTGCATGAGATCTAAGGTACAAATTGATCTGGTGTAAGTGACTGACCTCTTGGGTATGAGAACAATCTGATTATTTTGTGATTTTTTTGGTAAGTTCTCACTTGTTACTGGTGAAATCTAATGATAGAATATATATCCAGTTTGGGGTATCTGCCCTGCTTTTAACATACCCTAAAGTTGGCATTCACAGTTGGGAACCACTCTGAACAACATAACACGTGTTTTTAAAATAATCACTGTTTTAAAACTCCCCTTTTCATGTATCTTTTCAAGTAATGTTTGAAAGCTGCTCATTTCATTTTGGCAGTGCAATCTGTCTCCATAGCAATGGAAAAAGCAGCCACCAGTAGAAATATAGGAGGAATGCTTCAGCTTCGTAAAATTCATCTCCATTAATTTTGTAGCAATGAAGAATTATTTCCTTTAACAAATGGAATGTAAAGAACATCCTGCAAAAGCAATGACCAGCTTCAGGGAGGGCAGTCATATTGTATTTCTATACTTTTTGGGTAGTTGAAAGTAGGGATGTCAACATGTAGTCGACTATGTGATTAACCAAAAAGCCTAGGCTTATAGCAGGGGTGGGGCACTTTTTTTGGGTCGCGGGCCTCTTAGCCACAGAAAAATCAGTCAGGGGCAGCACACAAGTGAGAAGCCCCCAACTGTGAAGGAGAAAGACACTCCCCACGTTCCCCTTGCACACCAGAGCCTAAGCGGGCCCAGACTAATAGATTTTGTGTTCTCCAGCCCCATGGGAGGGCTGGAGCACCAGCGTGAGCTCTCCAATGCTGAGGAGAAGCCCTGAGTCTCAGGGGCTAGATCTAGGCAAGCCCAGGGCCACAACTGGCTCCCGGGCCTTAGGTTCCCCACCCCTGGCGTATTAGTCAATCTTGTCAACTACATGCATTGCCTCCCCCTCCCCCCTGTATCAGAGGCAGCAAATGGGGGAGGAGCAGGAGGCCAGCACCTGTGAGGAGCTGATTTTAAGCAAGCTCCCAACAAGCACCAGATCCGCCTCCTTCTCCACCCCCGCACTGCTTCAGAGATGTGAGGGGGAGGGAGCAGGCAGGAACTAGTGCTGTGGAGCGCCAGCTTAAAAGCCTGTTCCCTCCAGCACCAGCTCCACAGTGCAGCCTGCCCTCCCACACCCCCATGCTGTTGCCTCTATCAGAGGAAGCAGCAGGGGGAGAGGGAGGCTGCAGCAAAGCAGCCTCTGTCCATGCGGTTCTGTGAGACGCGGTTCTGTGAGCAGCCTTTGTCTGTCGCAAGCCTGAGCCTGCTGCAAGCAGAGGTTGCTTTGCGGCAGTTGCCCTTGTCTTCAGGGGGGTCTGAGCTCTTCGCAGACAGAAGCTGCTCTGCATTCACAGAGCAGCCTCTGTCCATAGGTATCTGGGACCGGACAGGGGCTGCTGCCACCCCATGGTGCTACCTCTGTATCAGAGACAGCAGCATGGGAGGGCAGGCAGCCAGTCCACAAGGGGAGCTGATTTTTAAATTGTCTCCTGACCAACTCTGATAGAGAGGCAGCAGCGTGAGATGTGAGGAGGCTCCTGAGATTGGGGCCGGAGTACACTAGCTTCTGGCCGGGACCCTGGGACTACAGAGTAGCTGTGTAACTTCTAAGATTTCATGCAGTTACATGACTATTCAACTACAGCAGTGGTCACCAACCAGTAGATCGGGATCTACCGGTAGATATTGGAGTCTCTGATCGCTGATCCTGACAGGTTTGTCAGAAGCTATCAAATTCAACTGCCCCTTCCCCCACTGCTGCACATAATCCTGCCCTTTGCCTTGGAGCTGTCTCCCACCCCCACCCCAGGAGCCCCCTGTGCAGAGCAGGGAAGGGAGAGGAGGGGGTGCTGATGTCAGGGTGCTCCCTTCCCACCCTGTATTCTGTCTCTACAGAATGGATGTGGGGGTAGGGAGGGGGGCGGGGGATGTCAGGGCTTGAGATGGATGGAGTTTACTGGCTGCTGTTGAGAGTGGTGCAGGGCCAGCGCAGGGGTGAGCCTGCCTTAGCCCCACTGCACCACCAACCAGGAGCCACCTAAGGTAAGAAGTGCTCAGTTGGAACCCACATCCTGAAACCCTACCCCAGCCATGAACCCCCTCCTACACCCCAAGTCCCTGTCCTAGCCCCGAGCCCCTTGGACCCAAACACCCTTACAGAGTTTGTATCCTGAACCCCCTCCTGCACCCCAACTCCCTGCCCCAGGCTCAGTTCACACTCTAAATCCCTTAGCCCAAGACCAGAACCTGTGCCCCAGCCCTCTGCCCCGGCCTGGCGAAAGGGAGGGAGGATGGAGGCGGGAGGGAGGATGGAGTGAGCAGGGGCAGGGCTTCAGAGAAGGGGCACGACGGAGACCAGGCAAGGGTATTTGGGTTTGAAGTAGATCCTGGATTGCACTTAAATTCAAAAAGTGATCTTGTGCTTTAAAAGGTTGGAGACTGCTGAACTACACGATAGCTAACATCTCTAGTTGAAAGTATGTGTGTGGGTATAAAAAAAACTGCACGAGTCTTATGCTGTTTCTTATATGCTGCTTCGTTTCTTTATAAATGTGCAAAATATGAAATTTTCAATGTATCAGAGTTTTTAAAAAGTTAAGTTTCCACAGCAACTGTAATTTGGCTTGTAATTGTGAGGCATTTTTGTATTATTGTATATAGTGCTAGACTTTATGTACGGGTGGATTAAGATAAATGTTTTTATGCTCAAAAGAAATATCAGTGACCAGGAGGAGCACAACTGGCTGATGCAAACCTGATGCCTACTAGGTTGAGCTGAACTTGGCAGGAAGATCAAGGATTTTTAGATGGAAGGAAGATAAAAGTCAATCCTGAGTGGCTGGTAGGACTAGTGGGAGAATCTGTTTTGCAGTAGGCCAGCCTGGGAGGGTGTGATAGTCTTGGTGACATTTGGCTTAAAGCCAAAACCTATAGGGTGATGCAGCTGTATTGGGGGTGGGGAGGGGCTTAAAATGTGGGGTAAACCAGGTCCTATTTAGCCTTAATCCATTCCTGGATATGTAATTTCAGAGGGGTAGCTGTATTAGTCTGTAACTGGAAAACTTAAAAATGTGTTGTTTTTCTGGCTATGTAGTTGTAATGGTTGCTATGAAAACCATAACTTTTTTAATTTTCTTGCACCTGTGCTTTTAAAATCACAAGGTGGGTTTTTTTACTAAATTTGTTTAGTTTTAGTTTTAGAAAAAAGACTGAGTACAGTCTTGCACAAATGTCTGAAATGACAAACAAAAATGGTCACACATTGAAGTAAATGCACTAAACCAGTATATCATAAGTATAGCTGGAGCTCTGCACCTTGTTACACATATATAGACTACCTGTTTTGCATAGCTTTTGTTTATTTCAGTATGTTGTTTAATTTTCTAAGTAGGAAGTGGGAAGATGAGAGATTATTTATTAAAATAAATGCATTGGTATTGTAAAACCACACCTCTCTCTAATGCTATTAAGGTTCTCAGGAGTCAGATTTCACTTCCAAGTCCATTCAGTTTTGTTTTTCCAAAACAAATGAAGCTGTCATCCCTGTTTTTTAAAAAGTGATACCAGTAGTAACTTGCATAACAAACAAGTATGCATGTGTTGTGGAGTCAAAAAAAGCTTGCTACGGAAGAAGAACAAAGATTGCAGAAGGACTTTGCTTTCCTGTGGATTCCATGGCAAGAGGCCAGTGTAGACAGGCAACATGAATTTCTTACGCAAGAAAGTCCTATGGTTAAAATGGCCATCAGACCTTTCTTGCGCAAGAAAGCGTCTACACTGTCACGGATGTTCTTGTAGATCATGCCAATGTAGATGTAGCCACAGAGAATTACCTTCTTCCTAAAGGCAGTGCTTGAATTGGGACATAGAAGATGATCTTGTTAATAGCGTTGCATTGGTTGAGAAAGGTAGATCATGTCCATTTTTCTCTAATTCAGATGTGGTCTCTTCACATAAATTGGGTAGTATTATCCCTCAGCATGGGTAATTTTGCACAGCTGTAGCTAGTCATGCACCTCTTCTCTGCTTCATTCTTCAGGGCTCTGGAACTGTTTGTAAGCTGTAGACCAGGGGTTTTCAAACTGAGAGTCACAACCCCATTTTAATAGGATGGCCAAAGCTAGCATTGGCCCTGGTCTCCCTCAAGTCTGAAGCCCAAGTCTGTCGCCTGCCTACAGAAGGCCTTGTGTTTCAGCTTTGCCCCCTCTCCCTGCCACCAGGGAAAGCAGGTCTCAGGGGGTGGATTTCAAACATATTTGGTTTTGGGTTCCCTCCTGGGGTCATGCAGTGATTTTTCTTGTCAGAATGGGGTCATGGCACAATGAAGTTTGAGAACTGCTATTCTAGACTCTTGCATGTTTTCAAAATAAATTGGGGGTAAAACCTTGAAGAAGTGTGAGGGTTGATTAAAACCATTCACTTCTAAGTGCTTGTGACAGCAAGGCTGTGTCTAGACTGGTTAGCATTTCCAGAAAATCAGCCGCTTTTCCGGAAAAACTTGCCAGCTGTCTACACTGGCCGCTTGAATTTCCACAAAAGCACTGACTTCCTACTGTAAGACATCAGTGCTTCTTGCGGAAATACTATTCTGCTCCCGTTCAAGCAAAAATCCATTTTGCACAAAGCTTTTGCGCAAAAGGGCCAGTGTAGAGAGCACAGATTTGTTTTCCGCAAAAAAGCCCTGATTGCGAAGATGGCGATCAGGGCTTTTTTTGTGGAAAAGCACGTCTAGATTGGCACAGACGCTTTTCTGCAAAAAGTGCTTTTGCGGAAAAGCGTCCATGCCAATCTAGACGCTCTGTTCCGAAAATGCTTTTAACAGAAAACTTTTCCGTTAAAAGCATTTCCGGAAAATCATGCCAATATAGAGGCAGCCCAAGAGTTTTCAAAGAATCCTTCTCACGCAAGGTTTTGTTTCCCCCTTTCCCCACATACGTGCACGAAAGAGCATATGTCTAAACTAGCTATCGCTTTCAAAGTGAGGCCAATAATTACTCTAGAGGAATTGTTTTTCTTCCTTCCTCTTCTGTGGCTGCAGTGGAGAGCGAAGGGGTGCGAGTGTGCGTGTATGAATGTGTGTGATACGTGCGTAACTGCACTATGCTCCATGGCCGCCCCACCTGCCTCATGCCCTCGGCTACTCCTCCCTCCCTTGTGCGGTACACTGGAACACGTGCTAGGGGCGCCAGCCCAGCCCAGCTGCAGAAAGCATCAGAAGGAGCCAATCGCTACACAAGAAGGCGGGTTGAACTGCACGTGTTCCTGTTTGTGTACGTGCAGCAGTCGGTTCCCAGCTGAGTGGGAGGGGATTTCGGAGCGGAGGTTCCCTTCCGAGCGAGCCAGGGCTCTGACTTGTGTAATGCACTGCAGAGAATCCGGGACTGGCGAGCTGCGGGTCTTCTCCTCCATTACCCCTCCAGCGCAGCAGTAGTCGCCGAACGGGGTCAATGCTGATGATGCTGGATTACAGCTCAGAGGTGAAGCTGGGCCGAGGAATCTGCGCGGTTGTTTCTGTGCATTGTTAGAAATCCAGGGGTGTTTGAAATATATAGCTTTACCGGTATTGCTAAGCCCAAATTCCACTGATGTCAATAGGATTTTGACAGTTTCCCTCTCGCTTCGGTGGTTTGCGTTCCAACAAAGCTCATAACGTGGTCTATGATAAAGGGACATAAATATTAAATGCTCTGTTGGGGCTCTGTGAAGAGGAAAGCGGAGAAATCAAGAATATCTTCAGATTTTATCTTTCAGGTCTAAGGATAACGTGGAGTTATGTATTTTTAAAACACTTGTCTTTCTCTACCTGTAGTCTGACGGTTTGAGCCTCCTGCTTGAGTCAGGAAGTGGGGTGAACGCACCCGCAGATGGCTTTGGTCAGTCTCCAGTTCACTTAGCTGCTTGTGGAGGACACGCTTTTTTCCTACTTTGGCAACTGCAAACGGGAGCTAATCTGAACCAGCAGGTACAAGTTATGCTGTTTTGTTTTGTTTTTGCATGCCTGTTTCCACTGAGGCATGTTATTGTATGAAAGGTAGATTGTTCATGTACATCTTTAATTGTCACGGATTTTATTAAATATAAAGACTACTTGCTTGTGACTATTTTCTGCCCTTGGTATGAAACATCCTTTTCTCCTTCCTCAGTCCATAATCAGTTGTAAACATTTTCAAAGTGGATTCTTCTTTGTGTAAAACGTACTTTAAAGTTCACTGTGGTTACTGTGTTCCGATTCAGATTTGTCAGAGATCTCCAAAACAAACTTTTGTCTCCTGGACTTGCAGTCGTAGAACACTTTAGTAACCCCTCTTCCTATCAGGGTCTTGGAAATGGGCACATCTTTTTCTATTCTATATCAAAGAGCATAAGAGTCACACTTACACAATGGCAGACATTTGTGATGATTTGCTTGTGTATCTGAACTTTACTATGAATGGGATTACCTCCTACCTCTGTATTTTGCTGGAAAATCCTGCTGTGTAGCAGAGGTGTGTGAGAAACTGTTTCCGCATCTCAGACATATTTTCAAGAGTTTCATCGGGGGTTCCCCCCCCTCCCTTTTAGAGCAGGTTGAAAAATCAATCTCAAATTTTCTCAGACCTAAATGTTTTCAGATCTGGTCATTGTCTGGATAATTGCAAAACATTTCACTTTAATTTTATGTTTACAACTTATTTTTAGTTTAATTAGCTTGAATTTGTACAGGAAAAGTGATTTTGAATGGAAGACCAGAAATTTTCATTTTTAAAGTGTCAGACAAGAACATCTTGTTTAAACTTTCAGATTTATCAAATCCAAACCTGTTTTGTGAACAGTTTTGGTTTCAATAAATTCACATTTTCTGATGTTAAAATTCCCAACTAGATAAAAGTTGTTTTAGGAGACAGATAATTTTGCAAAATTATCTGTATATCTGCTACTGTCTTATGAATAAAGCTGT
Organism: Apalone spinifera; assembly: GCA_030068395.1. Lineage (NCBI taxonomy): Eukaryota > Metazoa > Chordata > Testudines > Trionychidae > Apalone > Apalone spinifera. The sequence continues at coordinate 71,676,074 of JANRFK010001234.1, forward strand.
TATGTTTGTATTTAACTGTATGTATAGTTTTTGATCCATCTTTTTATCTTGAATCAAGATGGTGTTATCTAGATTTCTAACATTTGTGTTTCTGCTCAAACTGGCTAATCTCTTCCTGCCACTTCAAGAGTTTATATTCTGTTTTAGGATTGCCATGGAGAAGCTCCAATTCATAAAGCAGCAAAAGTTGGGAGCTTGGAGTGTCTTGCTCTACTTGTTGCCAGTGATGCTAGAATAGAGTAAGTAAAAAAACCTAGTTAACTAATTAAAATACTAGCCCTCAGATCTTGCTAAAATCTTAACATACGTTAACATGAAACATGCTAATGTAGAACTTGGTTTCCTGTTCAAAAAATGCAGCACACATGCCCATTTAAAAATGCATAAAACTATGTTGCAGTACTTAAGTGTTTATCACAGTACATGGTCTATTATATCCTTGTCTTTGTTTTGGTTAGAGAAAATCCTTTTTACTGTAGCTAAGGGGAGCTTACTGATTATAGCTCCATTTCCTCTATTGGTTATACTATTCTTATGTCTTATACTTTAGACAATTTTTTTCGTAGCTTAGTTCTCAACTATTTTTGCACTTGAAATAAAGATTTTTACTGAAGAATTGCGATGACTGCCTTCTCTTACATGATGATGATTTGAAATTTACTTTGTGTTAGCTTATGCAATAATGATGGACAAACAGCAGAAGATCTTGCATGGGCTTTTGGATTTCTGGAATGTGCCAAGTTCCTCACAACTGTTAAAAATACTCAAAATATGAAGCTAAGAGAACAATCTAGCTATTCACTTAAGGACAATTGTGGTTTGCCAAGGGAGGCTTCAGCTGGACAGAAACGAGCATGTGGAATTATGGGACCCACAAACATGAAGAGGAAGCGATCAGATGGTATGTAGTTTATGACAACAGCAGGGTTGGGCAATAATTTTAGATGGGGAGAACTCCAAGAATTTGGTAAATGGTCAAGGGCCACACTTTTTGTATAATATTAATGGGGGAAGCAGCGGATCTGGGATGGAGGTTGGGTTCTGAAAGAAGCTCGAGGAGAGCTGATCAGGGGAGAAAGATTGGTCCCATTAGCTAGGATGGGTAGGAATGGTGTCAGAAGCCGGGAAGGGGTAACTGGATGGATCACTTGATGACTGTTTTGTTCATTCACTCTGGGGCTTCTGGCATTGGCTACTGTTGGAAGACAGGATACTGGGCTAGATGGACCTTTGGTTTGATCCAGTATGGCTGTTCTTAAGAGGGGGTTATGGCCTGAGCCATTGGTTTCCAGCCAGTGGAAACTGTGAAGATTGGGCATGGAGACCTCCCACTCCTCAGAACGGGTGTGCATCCTACAGCGATGTGCATGCTGGTCTCAGCAGCTGGCCACTTTGAGTCGCATGTGGAAGTGCAACAGGCAGGGACCCTGCTCCAGGGTATGCTGGGCCACAGAGCATTGTCAGTCTCAAAGATTATAGCAGACTGGATGTGACCTACAGGCTGTATATTGCCAGCTACTGATCAGTACTAAAAATTAGACACTTAGCTAGGACTAGTTTAATACATATCAGAATATTCTGAAACCAATATCGGACTTTCAGTAATGAAGTACATTACCTGAATTTGGCAACAGATAATAGTGGTAGTGAAGCACAGCCTTTCCATACATTATCAAATACATACCTACATGGCAAAGCTACTGTTCACTCAGAATATTAATGTTGAACAGAAGGACATGCTGCCTCAAGATATGTATGTTCTATTAAAGGGCCAAATTACTTTTGTGCATTGGATAAGGGTGGACTGATTTAAATCAAAGCTATTTAAATCATTACTTTAAGTAAAACAAGCGCTTTTATTTTCCTTAAGACAGGTTCTTATTGGCTAGTAACCATTACAATATTGATGTGCAAGTAAATATACCCTTTATGCTAAATTTTGGGTCTCTTTTTGCTAACCAGGCAGTATGCTGTATTTATACACATTCATTTAAGCAAGCATAAACCTTAACTTTATAATAGATAAATCTTTTCTTTGATTTGTGTTACTCTACTTGGATGGAAATTTCAAATTCAATTAAATGAACCAAAGCATTTTTAAATTAAAATACAACTACCTAAGTTTTAGGTGGAAAGAAAGATGGATGTATAACAGCCATCCTATATTACAGCCCTACTATGTTTTAATAAATCCAGATGTAGACTTCTGTTTTGTAAATCAATCTTTTTTGTTTGAACAGATACCACATTTTAGGCTGCAAGTGGGAAAACCTGTAACCCTGAAAACAATCTTTAAGAAGAATCTGACATCTGCAAAAAACCAATGTTATTGGTTTATGAACTAAGCAGCCCAATATTTGATGCTCTGCTGTCTCCTTCTGAGAAGGAGGAAATCTTGGTTATTTTTGCTTCTTGAAGAAGATATTTTTCTAGAATACTTGTATTCACAAAACTGTATGTGTGTGTTCAGTTGTAGACTATGTATAATAGATCAGTCTTCTCAGGTAAATAGGAAAACAGAATTGATACTTAGCACATACAGTGCTTCTCTCTGGCTCCTCACATCCAAAAGATGTGTAGGAGATTTAGCATTTTGTTAAGTGGCATTCCTTGCCTTTCCGGTTGTATGATTATTACTACTTAATGGGTACTGTCAAACAGTTACCAAACTTCACTACAAAAGGGACTGTATGGAGCTGTTTGGATCAGTTTTAAAGTCACAATTTGGCACAAGCTGCTTACGTAAGTAAATGTTAAAATACCAAGGCCCTAAGTTTGTAAGGCACTTCAGGAGCTTTCAGAAAGAAAAATAAAAATCCCAACCCCACCAGATTACTTATTTGCCAAAATTAAGACAATCTAATAAACATTTTCAATTAAACTTGTCTATACAAAAATGCTGTTCAATGTGATTTATTCTTTTTTTCCATTTTAAAGGCTTTTATTTAAAAAGGCATTTTATATTTAAAGCACAGTGAATTCATCTAGCATTTAAATCAGCTACTGTCAAAATACCATTCAAATTCAAAATAAGTGAAGTTTTGTACAAATTATGCATTTTATTTTAAACAGGGCAGCTGTCTATATCAAGTCTTATATTCTGGATTAATATGATTTCTTGAATTGGAATTTAAATAGTTTTTGGCCGCTGAGGTAGGCAGAGGTTGTAATAAGCGTCCTTGCTCCAAAAGTCTAGGCCCTTCCATCCACACCAAGCCTGTATAGGAAAAAGCAAAATAATGTCATTTCTAAGACAATTGTGTTTAGACTGGCTAGATTTAATGGCACTCAAGGACCAGTCACAATCTGCATAATTTTCATGATGCATATACTGAATTTAACAGGCTTGGTTTTTTTTCTTACTTGAACAGCTAGACATTCTCACACTTAACATTGCTACTAGACTTCAATTTTATCTTCTGCCTTATGTTTTGAAGGCAGTAAACTCGTGCTATTTTTATTACACATTTTATGCTGAATCAAATCAATTATTTTCAAAAAGTTATAAATATAGTGTCAAGTCAACTCCTTACAAAATATGGCATGCACTAAGGGGAGTGCTTTTTAGAAATTTCACCCTAACTTAAGACCTCAATTCTGCAAACATTTATGCATCTGTTTACATTTCACATTAACAGTTGTAGTCAATCATTGAGACTACTCAGGTGCCTAAAGTTGAGTGCATTTGTAAATGTCTGCAGGATTTATTAGAAATTGACAAGAGTAAAGAGCATTTAAGTATCAATTGTCTAGTCAGACCCATGGGACTTCACAAGTCTCAGGACTTTAAAAAAGATACCAGAAACCTACCATACTAATCAGAGGCAGATGCAAAAGAGAAGAGGCCTTGAAGGGTAGTTCAAGGACAGTTTCCAACCTCAGCTGCCAGGACAAGTGCATGCTGGATGGAATTCATACCAAAATGTTTCTCAATTCAAAATTGGCCTCAGTTTAGTAGGTTAATAAATCTGAAACTGCCTTCCTCCTACCTGGCTGCTGAGGAGTTCTCTTCCCAGTATAGAGCCTACTACTGCTATGGTACTCGTTGTTCCACTATTCCCAGAGTCTCACAAATTGTTTTAAGATATCCTTTTTCTCTGAACAGTTCCAATTTCTACCCCTCTTGCTGAGTATTCTAGAGCTGCTACAAAATGAAACTGATGCAACTTTGTCCTTAATTTCATATCTGCTTATAGGATAAACAGAACCTGAGAAGCCTCATTAATTACACAGTGCTATTGGTTAGCTTTGCTATGAGCAAGAGCAGAGGAACTGAAGCCATCTATCTGCGCAGATTGAGGAGGATGTCATTGCATGGTTTATCTTACCAACTATAAAAATTAGAAAGTCAGAGGCCAAACGTATTCCCAAAATTTGCATGTATTCCTTTTAAAGACACCTTTATAGCTTTTTGTCTGTATCAGTACAAAATATAATTACCCAATTGCAGGGGACAGTCTCTCTAAAAATTTTGGTATTAATACATGTAAGCAGATACTAGGTTAGACTTAAGGTGGTGGCATCAAGGATGTTCAGTCCTGAGGGAAGTAAAGAGCATTCCTTCTTACTGTCAAAAATAACAGCAAAACAAAACATGTTTCTCAGACAAAGCACCTCTTCAGAGTCAGAAAGCTCCACAGGCCAGATGTACCGGTATAGCACAGCATACCTTTACATTAAGTTGGGTTCTGGGCTGGCCACCATGTGGGATCAGCATTTTCCTTGGGATTATAGTGTCCTTCAGCACAGGGACTGAGCAACATCATATGTAAGTTTATACTATTATGTATAAACTAACCATATCCCTCAAGTGCTCACAAGTATAGTAAACATCTACATATTTGTAAATTTTTTTGATAAATTAAAAATATTCACGTATAAACTATGTTCTCTCTAACATTTGTTATGCCATATAACCATGTATTTGTATGCAGAAACTAAATGAAAAGTTAAAAATCATACCTTTTCCAAGATAATATGCAGGTCTTCAGCACCAGTATAATGTGGATCTAGAATCAGAAATCTTGTGTGCCCTGTAACCTCATTCCATGCCACTCCTAGTATTGTGTGAGCCAGAACACCTCCACCTAGATTGGAGAAATTATATACCCTAAGACTGTGTATTACGCTGTCTGACAGACTTACTTTTTTTGCATACGCACACATGTATTAATATAGGTTGAACTCCTCCAGTATAGCACTCTGGGTCCAGTGCCATCCGTGATCAGGCATAAGTGGACATTCAGCTAAGTAAAATTATCATAGATGTGGCCAAGTTTCTGATTGTGCCATAAAGTTTGTTTCAGTCACCAGTCCTGGCTCTCAGTGTTTTGTGCTGTTCTTTAGCTCTAATTTATCCCTAAATGTCTTTTAAGAGCCCAGTTAGCAATGAAAGTATTGGTAATGCTGCTAGACAATACTAACCTCCCATGGTTCAGCAAATTTTCTGGTCTGGCATTGGTCAGGTGTACGGATGTAAGTGAGTAGGTGACTAGTTGCTTCCTCTTCCCTTAATGCCTCTATCAGAGAGGCAGCAAGGGGTAGAGCAGGACCCAGTGCTGGATTTTACTTATCAACCATTTGATCTTTTAATCTCTCTCCCAAGTCAGCATTCTGATCCCAACTCCACCATCGTAAGAGGGGAACATTTTCAATACAACATGTTCAATCTATACAGAAGTGGTCAGTTCTGGAAAAGGAACCCCGTCTGAAGTGAAAAGACTAAATCAAAAATAATGGGAAATTTGTAAGCAATAAATCAGGAGAAAAAGGAGGGTTATGGTATGTATAACCAGAGCACAACAGTGTTTTACTAGATACCAAGGTTAACATATACAATCTAAAATGTTAAAACTATGAGGATTATATGTAAAAGCCTGTTAACAATAAATACTACTTGTCTGCTTTGCACTTCAAAACAGGTTACATGTTGGGTGACTAGACTGAGTTAAATAGGGACTAAAAGAAAAATAATATGCAAGTATTCCTCCCATTCTCTTACATGCTCTCACTTCATTCTGGACATTAAGAATTTCAAAAGCAGGATTCAAAATCAAATGCATTAAGAGTGAGTATTGAGAATCACTTGCATGGTAACTCTTGAAAAAAAAATCTTGATTATAGTGTACCTCCTTTAAAGATAGCATCTCTAAATACCTCAAGATTTCCCTACAGTGGCAAAAAGAGATGTTTAGGTGTATTGCATAATCTCAGTGGAAGGGAAATTCCGTAACAGTCAAAGGTATGTGATCAAGCAAACTGCCAGAATGGTCCAAAAAAGCCAATGAAGCGCCATCACTTTTAGCTTGGTAGCTTCCTTAATTCAACAATCTTGCAACAGAAGTTTTGGAAGTTATAAGCTTCTTTTCTTAAGCTTCAGAGGGGTAGTCGAATTAGTCTGTAACTGGAAAAACTTAAACAATGAATAGTCTAGCAGCACCTCAAAGACTAACAAAACATGTAGATGGTATCATGAGC
>JANRFK010001234.1:71693610-71707479 GCA_030068395.1 Apalone spinifera
AATAAACCATCTTGTTAGTCTTTGAAGTGCTGCATAGTCCTGTATTTTGTTTCAACAAGACCAGACTAACACGGCTACATCTCTATTACTATTCCTCTCAATATTATAATTCATCAAGATTATTAGTGGCATTCTTGAGACTCTCACCTGCCATCATAGGGCACTCAGCAACATAGTCTCTCAATTAAGATTGGTGCTATAAAGATCCTACCAGGCAGATTGTGCAATCTGAGCACAGACCCACAGTTCTCAATTTTTTCCATATTTGTCATAATGTTTGCTATATCAGGATCACCCTAGGACTCCTACTTCTTTCTAACTGGAATCCAACTTCTATTTAACAATAGAAGAAAAGATGGGGAGGTCACAAACCTTATCCTTAGAATTCATGACATAAGACAAAGGTTCTCCAGGATTTTCAATCTACGCGCTTAGTCTCTCAAAATTCTTTTCAGTGCTTGGTTCTCAAAGGGTTTCATTCTCTAGACATTAGTCTGAGAATGCTGGCAAAGAAACTCAATGACTAAATCCTTTGACTGTTGTGGTTCAGCTGCAGATTCCAAAATTGTTGGAAAGGGTACACTTACATTGAAGTATTTGTCTATAGGTTTAGTGTGCTGCATTTAAGTCCAGTTTATAAATATTTTAAAAGTAACATTAATTTCTCCTTACTGTATCTGAAAAAATTGAGTTTTCCAATTCCAATTTGTAACCTGTGTGACAATGACAACTCTAGAAAGGGTGGACAAAGAATGAGAGAGTTTGGATTAATTTCCCTGACTTACAAAGTTTTAGTTTTCAGTAGTTGTCTCCAATACAGTCCGAAATTTTACTCAGCTAAAAACAATGCCATGGTGATAGCATGAAATGGAAATGTAGCATTGGGTACGACATCAGATTTGTGATTATCAACAGTCACTTCTTTAACAACAAGAATAAGAATAAAAATAAGAAGCATTGTCCTAAAAATGCTTCAAATAAACTTACCATACCAGCCTCCAGGCCAAGTGGATTGAGATGTGTGTGTGGATTTCTGAGATATCCATCTTTATACGGTTCATCTGGAAAGTGATAAGCATTCGCTCTTCTTAAATATGGTCTATCAGAGGGCAGATGGAACAGTTCATGTAATTCCTACATGCCAGTCAGAATAAAAATGAGGGGATAATGAACAAGGGAATAATTCAAAGTTCTTTAAAAATTATTCCAAATGATAATCAAGTTTTCATAACCAATATTGTTTAATATAGTAGTTTAGAAATTGTTACATATTAAAACCTCTAGAATAATCAATATTAAATGTGTATGCTTAATACCCATATCCTAGTACTGCAAAAAACTCCATGTGGGTAGACCCTAATGCTTATGCAGAGACTCACTGAAGTGAATGGGGCTCAGCATGCACTGGGAGCCCATTTTCATGGAGCTCTTTGTAACTGAGACTCTCTGCAAACAGAATGTCTGGCAAAAAATTAAATAAAAAAAAGATTAAAAAGACAATATGCATTAAATAGTACTGAGAATAAATAAATGATACAGTTGGTGTATCGACATACTATTGCAAATTAAACAAAATAAGCTCACATTCTGAGCAAATTCTGTTTTTTAATATAATTTCTTAAACATCATCCAGCAACAGAGTAAAAACACAATTAAACAGAGAGAAATGGACATTATACAAGTACATTTAAATTAAGATCCTCACCATTTTAATTTTCTTTAAAGTTCCTATATAACTCCATATAGGTTATCTTATATAAAAAACATCTGTTTATAAAGAAAAATCTCTGATGAGAACACTTTACAACATGTTTCAATGAACCAAAATATTTATTGTCAATATTCTGTTTCAGTCAATTAGAAATCTTAACCTCTCAATATTTGGTCTACAGTAGTCAACTGATAGCTTTTACCTTTCTGTAAGACTCTAGCTGATTATCTGAAATGCCTGTAGGATAAGAGATTGTTACAAGGTGCTTTTTTCCTGGTAGCATGAAGTGAAATTGTTCAGGTACCACTATAGATGTTCCCTTCATATATTTCAAAATGCATCTTTCTATATCAGTTAGTTGCTTATGGATTGCATTCACCAGTAGATTTTGTACACTTTGAGAAATAAGGGGAAAATATTTAAGAATTAGAACACCAGCAAAGCTATACAAATCCCTCTCTCATATCCATCTCCACAACCAGTTTAATGCACCTACTGCTCTTCCCCCTCCTTCAACCCATACTAACAGACATGGGCAGAGCCTTGTCAGATGTTGTTTCCACCATGTACAAAGATGTTCCCACTTCATATGGACAAAGATGCTACATTCCAATGACTCAGCCACAGAAGGTACTGCATCATCTGGCCTTAATTCAATAAATCATCCAAGCTGAACTGGAAGTACAGGTTGAATCTCTCTAGACTGGCACCCTTGGGACCTGCCCCATGCCAAAGCAGAGAACTTGCTGGACCATGGGAGGTCAATATTGTCTAGTAGTATTATCAACACCTCCACTACTTACTGGGTTCTTAGAAGATGTTTAAGAATAAATCAAAGCTAAACAACAGTGCAGAACACTGGGAGCCAGGACTGGTGTCTGTAAACAAACTTTATGGGACAGTGGGAAACTTGTCCATACCCCTGATAAGTGGGCATTTGGCTAACTAAAATCATGCCAGACCATGGATGTTGCCGAACCAGAGAGTGCTGGACTAGAGGGGTTGAATCTGTTCAACGTTAAGTGAAGAATTATTACATAACGGTATCCAATTTCTATAGTGAAGTGGTATACTTATTTTTTTCCACATGTACGGTTTTTATTACTATTATATTATTTAATATTCAATAGGGTTTTGGGAGCTAATAGTGATTAAGATATACAATAACTCCTCACTTAACGTTGTATAGATTGAACCTCTCTAGTCTGGCATTCTTTGATCTGGCAACATCCATGGTCTGGCATGAGTTTAATAAGCTGGAAGTCCCCCTATCATGGGAGTGGTCAAGATTCCCAGTCCCATAAAGTGTTTTTACAGCCTCCAAACCTGGCTCTCTGTGTTCTGTGCTGTTATTTAGCTCTAATTTATCCTAAATGACTTCTAAGAGCCTAGTAAGCAGTGGAAGTGTTGGTAATGCTGCTAGACAATACTGACCGCAGCAACTTCTCTGGGTTTAGTATTTGTCAAGTCCTGAGGGTCCTGGACTAAAGAAGTTCAACCTGTAGTTATACTCCTGAGTAACACTACTTTTAAGCAAAACAATGTTAAACAAATCCAATTCCCCTATAAGAATTAATGTAACTAGCAGGAGTTAGGTTCCAGGGGAATGTTTTTTGCCAGACAAAAGATACTATATATTTAGGCAGTATGAATTTTAAATAGTTTTAAACAATTTAATACTGTACTCATGAATGATAATTATAAAACTTAGTTGGGGAGGGGATGTTAACAGTTAGGGTGATGCTTACAAGGTAACAGTTAACCGGTACTCAGAGCACAGCCCCTGCCTGCAGCTCACTGTGGGTAGAGGGCTGCTCCAACCCTGCTGAGCCTCCACAAGGAGCTGCCGGTTCTCAGCCCATGTTGGCTGGGAGCTATTGGCTCCCATAAAGGGCTGCCACTTCTGCGAGCTGCTGCAGCTTCCAGGAGCCTCTTCCAGTTCTACTGGTCCCACAGGCTTCATTAAAAAAACCCCCACAGACTTCATAAAACAGAAAACTAAAGCAAACTCACAAATACCTCAAATACCATAAAATACCTCAAAGATGAATTATACTTACTTTCCCCATGTTTGTTCTGGAGAAACAGATACAACAACATCTATTGGTACGGTCATGTTAACATAGTGGTGTCTCTTTGTTTCCTTTTCAATGACTGGAGCCAGAGCTGCTAAAGGAGTTGTCATTTCCAACATAAGGTCTACATTTACTATCTGCTGCTGTAAAGAATAAAGACAGTTATATGCATTTTTAATACATGTTCAACAATGCATACACCAAGAAGGGATGGAAGGGATTCCTACGACCCATGAAAATAAAGGGGTTCCTGAAACAGTTTAAGTTAAGGACCCCAAAACAAAAAAAGGCCTTGACAACTCCAATAAGATGTAATGAGAGTTTAAAGGAAGATGCCGTTTTGAACAATATCAAGTACCAGAAACAAATAACTCATCTAAGATATCTGAGGGTACATCTAAACTACATGGTTCCATTGACGGAGCCATGTAAAATAGTTTACTCGGCATAGTCAAAATAAAAATGGCCACCGCGCTGTGCCGACGATCAGCTGATCCGGCACAGCGCGGCAGTCTAGACGCGGCGCGGTCGACAAGGGAAGCCGAGGCATACTGGAGAGGTCAACAAAGGCTTTCCTTGTCAACTGCGCCGCTGTGCCAGATCAGCTGATCGTCGGCACAGCGCGGCGGCCATTTTTATTTTAACAAAGCGGGGATTATTTAAATCCCCGCTTCTTTGACTATGCCAAGTAAACTATTTTACATGGCTCTGTCGACAGAGCCATGTAGTCTAGACGTACCCAGACAGTATTAAAGACTAACATCCCACTTCTGCATGCTCATCTGTGCAGATTAACCTTTGCATTCATGCAGAGTAGGGATGTTAAATGTCAGTCAATTCCTCACTAATTCTTATCGGTTAGTTGACTATTCTATAGTCCCTGGGGTGGGGCCAGCAGCCAGTGTGTTCCGGCCTCACCCCTGAGAAGACCCCTTCCACTCCGTGCTGCTGCCTCTATATGAGAGAGAGCAGCACGGGGTGCCAGATAGGAGTTGGTCTGCGAGGGAGCCAGTTTAAAAACCAGCTCCCCTTGTGGATTGGCTGCCTGTTGCCCTGTGCTACTGCTTCTGATAAAGAGGCAGCAGTGCAGGGTGGCAGCAGCCCCTATCTAGGGGAGGGTTTAGCTCCTGGACCCAGTGTGAGCCAGAACTGAGCCTGGCTGCCTGCCCGCCCAGCTCCTAATATACTTTAAATGCCAAGCAGAAGTAGGTCCCAGACCTGTCGCAAGCCAGGACTGAGCCGGGCTGCTGGCCAGCTTGCTAAAAAACGTACTTGCAAGTGGAAGGAGAGGAGAAATACAATAATGCTTTTACTTATTGGTTAATCAGTTAAATCAGCTACACTTTTACATCCCTAATGCAGAGCACCGTTGACTTCAATGGGATTCTCGGTGGATGCAAAGGCTTGCTTATGTGGATCAGCTTGTGAGAAAAGAACATTTTGTTTATTATACACTGTTAATATGGGTGAAATATATACCATGTCTTGTAATTTTTTATCCTTCTTTTTTGTAAGTTTTCGTTTAATTTCATCTTCTTGGTCAAATCTGAAATATTAGCAGAGAGATTAATTTCATGTTATTAATTTATATTACAAAAATTATGACAGTCCCATTTTTTCCAACATACTCACTGAATAAATCGTATTATCTCCTTACAAACAGAATTATCAGTCAGTTCTGATGGAACTTTGTTCATTCTGCTGTTAGGCCATATATACACTGGACTATGACAAATTCTTAGAACCAGCACATTTGAAGACAGTTTGGTTGACAGATCACTGAAAACATATTTTACTGCCTTTTTCACTGAAGTCTCTAAAACAGAATGAGCATATAGTTAGTGATGTTCAAATTATTCACAAATTTTTACCATAGCTACCAGATGTACATTTCAGATTTCCATTTTGAGTTTGAAATAATGGCAATTACCTGTATGCTGAACAAACATAGGGTCTGATATTGCAATCCTTACATATTTGATTAGTCCTATTAAGTCACCCAGTACTCAGAATGCAGAAATTTATGCAAAAGCAATCATAGCTATGAATATCCTTTCTAAAAAAACGTGGTTAACTTATTGTAGCCCCCCCCCAATTTATATAATATGTTTTGCATTAAAAGTCTGGGATTGATATCTGTAGTAATTAAAGTATACAAAAATACTCCACAATCTGTGTAAACAAAAATAAAATGGAATCTTCTTTAGTGAAGGCCTGCACTCTTTCCACATGCTTACTTTTTCTATATATAAGGAGAGTCTCTATTAGTAGAAGAATATTAAGTTGCAAAATACATTGCAATGAGATAATTTTGGACTTCTGTTGTAGGGATGTTAAATTTAATCAACTAATTGACTACTCGATGGATTTTTCCATCGACTAGTCAATAAGTTGGGGAGTCTCACTGGGGTTAGCTCCCAGCTGCTAACGGCTCTACCTGTTGGCTCCTAAGACATTTAAAAGGCTAAAGTGCAGCAGGGGTACCCAGCATGAGCCAGGGATCAGCTGTCCCAGCTCGCACCAGGTCCCGTCCTGCTGCGCTTCTGACGCAAGCCGGGAATCAGCTGATTCCCAGCTCATGCCTGCTAGCCTCCTGCCTCCCAGCTCCTGCTCCCCCCCTTGCTGCCTCTATCAGAGGGCCTATCAGAGGCAGCAAGGGGGGGTGGGAAGCGCCTAGTCGAGGGACTAGTAAACTATCCGATAAGCTTTTGCTTATTGGATAGTCAACTAGTCGCTTGCATCCCTATTCTGTTATGCTTCACTGAGAGTGAAATTAACCCTTTTCTAAGCAAAATCCAAGTAATGAGTCTTTGTGTGAGGAACCGAAAAAGATAGTGAGGCTGGAATCCAGAGACAGAATTGTAATACATTCACTTCCATTCCAGATCACAAGCTCAGGTAGACGCTGACACCTCAATGCAGATCACTCAATACATATTAGAGCTGATTCTGTGGTACCTAACAATGGTCTCCTCTTGTGAGTTTAGTGATGCAGAATCCTGTGCAACTAGCTGTTTGAGTGCAGAAGCCTCTGAATGGCTGTTTCCTCTTACTAAATGGTCTACCATGAAATTTAAGTAGCATAGATTACCATGACCACATTCTTCATACTGAAGTGGTTTTTTTTTTTTTTTTTTAACTATTAGATTTTTGATGCATCTGAATTCATGCTAGGCAAGTGTCACTATAAATGAATCTTTGATTTTTCAGGGTTTCACAAATATTTAGGGAAGGGTGGGGCAAGTAAAATGGCCTCAATATACATCCCGCAAGGGATATACATTTGGAAATTATAAAGATGACCTAAAATTACTGATATTGGTATTGCTTTAAACTAAATCTTAAAACTAAAAAAAAAAAAAAAATTGGAAAGGAGAAGGTTGCCAGTAAATGAAACATGAGAGAGAAGTCAAAAAACTAATAATCTTTATGCACTGATCCTTTAGAGTTTGGAGAGAAATCCTAAATTTTTAATGAGCAGGTGAAGAAATACTTATACAAGTACATTTAGTTTATTTTCTTCTAGCCAGCCTATGAAATGATCCTATGATATTCTTATAGACACACCATCAGTAGTATCCAGCTGAAATGCAAGATCCAGGCCTCCTCTTATTCTAAAGAGTATGTCCATTGTTTCCAGAATGACCTATGGAAAAACAAGAAGTTGAGCTATAAAGTTAATAGAAGTGATGGAATAATACTGCTACTTCAGTGTTCCCCAAAAGTTGCAATGAAAACATGGCTCATTAGGATTACTTTTTAAAACACAGGTCTTAATTGCACACTTTTTTAAATCCAGGAAGTGTTTTTAGAGTAGAACTTCAATTACTTTTGTTGGATGCTTTAAATTTGAAATTGTTTTAAAATTTCATATTGTGTTTCCCATCTTCGCCTCTACTGGTTTAAGACAGGATTGAAGCTGATCTGCTGATAAACTTGGAAATTTAAACAGGGAGTTGACTGCCTCCTGTCTGCAGTGCTGAGACACTACAGCAGGTAACAGGAAATATCCCCTCTACTTTCTTCTTCAATTGTTCATTTTGGAAGAGAATCCACGGTCTCAATAACTAATAAGGAAGAACTCAAAATCTCTGGACTTGTAAGGACTCAGTGAACCCTGAGAAAGTTAGTGAACCCAGATAAAGAACGGAATCTGCCAGTTAGCTGCTCCTAAGGAACTCCAAAAAGTAACCAAAGTAAGAGTATTTGCAAGTATAGAACTATTATCACATCTCTATTGGCTGACAAACTGTGGGGGACGACCAGCTTCAAAGCTAGCCCTGTATTTTCATCACTTTATTTCAATTCCATAGAATAGAATACATATCTGGCTTCTATTTAAAACATTCTAAACAGAAACAATGGAAGAAAAACTATAGAAAGAGAATATATCCATGGGAAATTTATCTGAAGCATCACCATCACTTCCACTTTTAGCAGTACCTAAAACATAGTTAAAACTTTAAAACTGCCAGTCTTTCCATGAAGAAATGGACCCGCCCAATAAAGTAAACTTCTTGATAAAGTTACATCTAACTTACGTTTGTTACATCAGTGGCTATTTTAAAAATCCTTAAAAATTTGGACCTTTAAGTAGCACAATTTATTTCAACAGTGGAGTCAGCAACACACGTTTATATGCTACTAGGTGCACAATGCACTCTCTAATGTGTCATATGGCAAAATCTGTCTTGAGGAGTTCATAGCATATGAAGCCTCACAGAGCCAAAGCCTTACAGGTTTCTGAATTCAAAGGGGCTGCCTGTGGGACCAGGCTGTGTCCATTAGATGCTTACAGGACAGCGAGGAAGCTGACAACTGGAGGACAGTGCTGGAAAGTAAGTGGCTTCTGAGAAGCCGATTACAGGAGCGGCTTGGCACAATGCCTGGCCTGGCAGGGCACTGGACGGGGACTCAGGAGAACGAGGTGAGCTGCCGGCTGAGACACAGGCTCTACAAGCCCTTCGTCAAATCCACTCCCCTCCCCGGGAGCCGGTGCCCCTCTCCCTGGCCACCAGAGCTGGCCAGCAGGGAGGCCGATCGCATTCCCCCCCCCCAGCGCCTGTAACATCAGCGCCAGCGCTGGGAGGGCCCGGGGAACGGGATATAGCCCGGCCCCACATTCCTCCCCAGGCCAGGCGGCATGCAGGGACACGCGGCGCGAGGACCTGCGGGAGTTACCCGGCACGGAACCCAGGCGGGCTCCCGGAGGGCGGGGGCGGGACGGACGTAGCTACGGGTAGCCCCGAGCTGCAGCAAGTGGCGCGGGGGCGAGGCGGGGTCAGGCAGCGCTGACGACGAGCGCCACAAAGGAGGGCAGCTCCCAGCATGCCCCGGGCTAGCTGAGCCCAGCTGCCCCCTCCCCACACAGCGCCCGCGCCCCGGCCCGCTCTGTTTAACCCGCCCAGCGGCGCGGACTCACCACGTCTGTCAGCGCCGTGCTCATAGTCCGCGCGCGCCCCACGCCCAGGAACAAGCAGGTTTCCTTGCCCGCGCTGCAAAGCCTAACGTGTCACTCCGGCAAGGGAGCGGTGACAGGCCGGGAACGCCGGTGCTGGTCATGTGAGCGAAGGCGCTGGCTGGAGGCTAGAGAAGAGGGGACTACAATTCCCAAGATGCAGCGCGAGAATGCGCAGTGCGTGCTGCTTCTGGATTATACCAACAGGGTTTGACAGTCAGCGGTGAAATGTCGGTCCCTTCATGTCTTGTTGGGCTCTCCCGAATCCAGAGCAACTGCATCAACAAAGAGCCCTGGACAGAGTCCCGTCCATCCCTCGCAGAAGCTGCTGCTGCCGCCTGGAGATGCGGGGAGTAGAGGGAGGCTGCTGCTGAGGCTCAGCAACATATCTGGCTGGGGTGGGGGTGGGGGGTGAGGTACGTCAGAAATCAGCAGTGCAGTGATTTCTCCTTAAATCGTGTGCTTCAACTACTGTAATTAAAAACCAGTCATTACTGTCAAGTTAATGAAGATTTCCTGCAAATTGATTAATTATACACATATGAAATAAACGTATGTTAATGATATTTATGCATTGATTATTCATAAGCTGATGTAATTATGTTTATGCAAATATATTTACATACATACAATCTGATGCAATTACATTTGTGTATTTATGTTATTGACTGCATCATTTAACAGTAGCTTTTTACTTTCCTTACAGTGCACTTCTGCAGCTCAATATCCCTGAGAGGTAGGTAAAATGTACACTGAAAAGTTATAAGATATATATATATATATGTGCTTAGTCTTTTTGTATCTGTTTAGGGGACTTTTCCAGAGCTGAGCTGAGCATTAATCATTTACAATTTTTAAGTCAGTGGGAATTGTAGGTGTTCAACACTTCTCAATATCATTCTTTAGGTTACCACAACATGTATCCCTATATTCTCTGTACATACATTACTGTTCAGATCCCTTGCTTCATACCTCCTTGCATTACCTCTGCCCACTGTTAACCAAGGTTGACAGTAAAGCACAGATGAAGATAATCTAGAAAGATAAAGGAGGTGCTACCTTAATGATCTGCACCACTCAGATCAGTGATCTCAGTATTTTAAGGGTACTCATTACCAAATTCTGATCCAGAGGCTTTAATAAGATTTGAATTCAGTTACATCACAGCTGAATGTGGGCCTCTGTCTCATATTAGTTTTAAATTTGCTTTTCAATGGGCATGTGATATTGCTGATTCTCACCCATGCAGTCCAGTTCAGCCCTCTTCTCCATCATCATCCCAGCTATAGCTTACTTTATGGATAGTGTTACATGTTGAGTACTATAGAAACATAAAGGAA
This sequence comes from Apalone spinifera, assembly GCA_030068395.1. Lineage (NCBI taxonomy): Eukaryota > Metazoa > Chordata > Testudines > Trionychidae > Apalone > Apalone spinifera. The sequence goes on from JANRFK010001234.1 coordinate 71,704,195, forward strand.
CTGAGTGCTAGTATTTTTGAACCAACAAATCTTAGTGCCATACTGGTATATTTGTTATGCTTAAAAGAAGCACACAGGATCTTTTTCAGGGGGATAAGGCAACATGCTGCATTTATTGATAATATAAGAATAGCATATGCATTTACTTACCCTCTCCCCCCCCCCCCCCCCCCCCCCCCCCCCGGCTGATGGAATAGTTACTAGTCCGTTGCTTGGCCCAACCTAATGGCCAGATAGGTTGGGTGCGAGGAAGGAGCCAAGTTCTTGTCAGTCCAGACTGATGCTCCATAGTTTTAGCAGGATGGGAACCTGAAGAATCATACAAGACACCCCATCCTTTATAGGATTTTCCTTCTATGAAAGTCTATACAATTTGCTTTGTCAGACCTTAGGCAGTCACGCAGCATCACAATCAATCTTCCTACGACATATGCTTATCAGGAAGAAGTTGTTCTCTCAGTCATTTGATATCCATATGCTGACAACCCCTCGGAGGTGTTGTCTTTCTGGCGAAAATTATTGTCAGTTCCCTATCAAGGGGTGCTTGCCACTAACTTCAGGGTTCATCAGTCTGCCCTGGCAGTCTGCGTCTTCAGTGTGCTTTCACTTAGTTTATAATTATTTGGTGCTTCTGAGTCTCCGGCGCCTCCTCTGACCATTTGAGCATACAGTGGCCTTCACACTTATCTCTCCTAAAACATTCTCTCTCTTATTCACACAAACAATAAATTTACAGAATTGCAGCATGGAACAAAGGGGTACTTCTAGTTACTTTAACAAAATTACAAAGTCTTTCAACATTAAACTTCTTTTTATCTATTACAAGGCCTTGCCTAATATTAACATCACTATGTATTACAATATTCCGTCTCTTCACTTCAGTATGCTAACATCAAACAGAGCTGGAGCTAAGTTAACAAAGCTGCCTGGCCTGTCTGAAACCTATAACTTGCATTTAAGTTTAATCCAAACCTTTTGCTATAACATACATTCATAATAATTAACTGACTTATTAGTTACAAAATTCCAGGGCTACACATTTATTTTAAATGCTCAAACTTTGATTGTAGCTTTAGTGTACTTTTTTTTTTACAGTGAAACAAGTGAGCATAAGAAACATCTACATTTTCTAGAGTAGTGAACTGTCACGCAGAACCAACCATGCCGGGAGAAGGAAAATCTGACATGGAGAGGATTGGTCTCTTCAGTGAAATGGAGTATGTCACCATTGGAGATAAATATGTTTCAAACTATATGCGTAAGTACATTTCATTTTAGCAATAATGACATTTCCAGTATCCGTCTATCTGTGTTCTATGAGTCTCTGTTTTCTATTAGTCTTTTAGAGACCCATGAGTTGTTTTTTATGCTCAGTGTGGCATAATCTATAATTAATAGAGGTCTGCTTAATATGTCGCAATTAAGGCTTCATATTAGTCATGGGTATTTTAGTAAAAGTCATGGACAGGTCGTGCAGAAAACAAAACTTCACAGCCCATGACTTGTCCTATATACTCCTGTTTAAATCTTGGGTGCTTCCAGTGCTTTGGGGGGGAGGGGAGTGATGCAACCTGGCGGTTGTGTATTGCCCTCACCTGAGCAACTCAGGGGCGCAGTGGGTATTTGGGGAGGGCACAACCTGGAGGTTGCAGTGGGCACTCTGTGGGTACTCTGAGGAGGCAGCATGCAACCTGAGGGCATGGCAGGTACTCTGAAGGAGGGCGCACAACCCGGGGCACAGTGGGTACTCTAGGTGGAGAGGCACACAATCTGGTCTGTGGCAAGTACTCAAGGTTGGGGGGAGACAAGACTCAGGGTCAGAGCAGGTGTTTGGGGGGCAGAGAGGTGTGCAGTCCAGGAGGTGATGCAACTTGGGATGATATCACAGGTACCGGATGGGGGGGCAAGACACGTAGGGGTGTAATGGGTTTTCAGGGGAGGCAGTGGTTCACAGTTTATGACCCCCACTGGTGTTGGAGAGTTGATGGGGTTGCGGAGGTCTCTATCTGGCTCTGTGTGTCTCTCTGGAAGCAGCAACATGTCCTTCCCTTAGCTTCTAGAAGGAGGGATGGCTGGGAGAGTCTATGCGCTGCTCTTGCCTCGAATGCTGGCTCTGCAGCTCCCATTGGCTGGGAATGGTGGCCAGTGAGAGCTATAGAGGTGACGCCTGCAGGTAGTAGCAGCAGACAGGACCATCTGGCTGCACCTGTGCCTAGGAGCCAAGGAACATGTCACTGCGTCTGGGGATCTTCCCCAAAGTAAGTGCCTCTGGGAGACCTTACCCCATCCTGAGATCCAATCTCCAGCCTTTGCAGATTTCATGGGGGTCCTGGTAAGTCATGGTATCCATGACTTCTATGATCTCTATGACAAACTCGCAGCCTTAGTCACAATAAATGAAAGAGAATAAAAAGGTAAAACTTGACTAATATTAATGCATTAAAATTAATAAAAATACATGCAGCATTTTGTTCAAGTTATAGATAAAATATATCATTGAAATTACTGTTGTATCTTTACCTACCTGCTGGTGTGGAGTAGGTTACCTGCAGTGCCTCATTCTCCTTCTCTACCATAACTGAGATCTGTACCTCATGGTGTGGCTTCTTTTCACCACACTATGGAATATAGATGGTAGTAGCTGGTCCCTCAAGTGATATTGCAAGTGGATTTACTTTTAGGCTTTTGTGATAGTACAAAAACTCTTTCATTTGGCCTTCCACACTAGGCATTCTTTCCCTTGTAAATGTCAACTAACAAGTTTTGCATGTCCCAAAATAAGGCAGCATATTTTTTATGTATATGGTCCTTATAACTCAGATTTTAAATTAATAGTTATGAGTTTTGAAAAATGTAGATAGCCTGTTAATTATAAAAAATTAGGGTTTCATTTAAAACTCATGGAACTCTTGAGACAAGCCAAGTAAACTAGATTACTTTATAAGGTATGTATAGCATTTTATCATTTATTTGAAACTGTGTCCCACTTATACTGAAAACAAGACAATTGGTATCCCATTTTTCTTAACTCAGTCAAGATGCAAATATCTTAATTATTTTTAATATTATTATGGGAGAGTCAATGGAAGAACAGTTTTAATGAGATAACGTAATGCAACCATAAATTGCTCCACAGTTTTTTTCCTCAGCTATCTTTGTTTTACATTTGTCATGTTAAAACTGAACTGACATTATGAAAAACCTTATCTTCTCGAGAGGTGTGCTGCTTACTGGGAGCTCACATTAAGGATGTGACCGAGAGGCTTACCAAACTGATCAAACCTT
>JANRFK010001234.1:71709451-71740249 GCA_030068395.1 Apalone spinifera
GCTGGACTTGATGACCTTCTGAGGTCTCTTCCAGCTCTATGGATCTATGATTCTCCTGACATCTGACTACCCGCTGCTGGTGATGAGAGCAGGTAATTTTTTCTGTGTGGCTGCTCCAGCTAGCACTTCTGTTACTTTACATTTAGTGGTAACTTTTTATTTCTTTGCTTTAGTTGACCATTGTGGATAGGAGATTGATTTTTTTTTTTAATGTATTACTTAGGGCTGGGTTCTTTCATCCTCACTCTTGTTCAGTGGAACTGCTCAAGGTATTACTCATGATGAGTAAGGCTGACAGAGTTTGATCAGAAGAGACAATTATGATAATTTTGTTTGACTTCCTTTGTAACACAGACCATACAACTGTCCCAAAAGAATTCCTAAAACATATCTACTAGCAAAATATCCAAGCTTGATTTAAAAATTGTTCATGATCGAGAATCCATCGTGACCCTTGGTAAATTACTCTCCCTTAAAAGATCATGCTTTAGTTCCAGTCTGATTTTTTTTCTAGATTCAATTTCCAGCCATTGGATCACGTTATACTGTTAAATAATGCTAAATGTTAGCACAGAATAGTTATGGCCTCCTTCCAAAAGATACTAATTGCAATGGTATGTTGTGTTATGGAGGCATGCCACTACTAACCTGACCTGAGTCAATTAATTCATTTTCCATATATTAGGTTACTGAATAGCTGCCATATAGGATCAGCAATCAGACACTACAAACCTACACAGGTGACTTATTGGTGAAAGGTTCTGTATTACATTACCCTTTGAACCATCCAGGCCCAGCCTTCATTTTTAATTTCTAATTTTAAATTGAGAGAATTTGTAGAGTTAAATTAATTTTTACAATGCTTACCTATTTTAAAGGCCCTTTCAATGAATCTGCAAGCAAGAACAAACAGCTGTTACCAGGGGGTACCAAAATGATGTCAGCTCTTCAGGCAGGTTATTTTGAGCCTCAGTTTGTGAGGATTTTCGAAGGTGAAGCCTACTCAAACCCAGTGCAACTAAGAAGGCGATATAGATTGGCAGAGTCAAAGAAAAATATGGGGAAAGCTTTCCTTCCAAGCAATGGAGTCAAATTGCCGTAAGTGTCGGGAAAGTCATCTTTTTGGTTTTTTTCCTGCTGCATAAAAAATAATTTGTCACAACTTTTATTAAAAAGAGGTTAACTGTCAACCAAAATACAGTATCGTTTTTTTATGAGAACATATGTAAAAATTTAAAAAAGCGGTATTAAAACACAGCATTGTCTTCCATACACCTGATAACCAACATAAACCTAGAAAGAGAGACATTAAAGATCTGCAGTGGAATAGCTAATAGTCAAGCTAATAGTACTGTATCATGGGAAATGGGACTACAGGTCGAACATCCCAAATCCGGGACTGTGTGGTCCAACAACATCCATGATCTGGCAGAGCCAGGGATGATGCTGGACCAAAGAGCCCCGGAGCAATGCAGAGTTTGGGGAGCCTCAGCTGGGCCAGGCAGCATCTGGGGACCTCCCCCCCTGCCCTGGCCCAGCATCAGTTGGGCCTGGTGGTGGCTGGGGAGCCACATAGCCCTGGGAGCCCTCGACTGCAGCTGGGCTGCCTGCAGCTAGGCAGTCCCAGCGAGGAATCCTAAGAAACCCCCAGTGGCAGTGGGGCTAGGATGATTGGCAGCCTCCACCAGGGAACCCCCAGCTGAAGCAGGATTGTTGGAGGTGAGAGGCTGGAATCCCCAGCGGCAGCAGGGCAGCCCCAACAGCAGGGCAGGGTGGCTGGGCAGCTCCAGCTACGGAACTCCTGGTGGTGGCTGGGTACTCCCAGCTGGGAACTCCAGAGTACACCCTGCAGCAGCAGGATTGGCAGCAGCCAAGCAGTCCCCACCGGGCACCCCAAGGGACCCTTGGGAACGGGCGGGGCAGCAAGGTGGGGAGCTATGGTGGGCCTGATTTAGTGGGGCTAGTGGCAGGGCAGGGAGCAGTAGGGAGAGGAGCCCGGGAATGGGGCAGCTAGCAGGGGAGCACTGACCTCCCCTGGTTTGGCAAACTTCCTGGTCCAGAACAGCTCAGGTGCTGAAGCTGCCAGACCAGGGAGGTCCAACATGTAGTAGAATCAACTATCCAAAATGTCTCTATTTCCAGTGCCAAAAGTCCATTAACTTGGCGTTTTTATAATGCCTGATATTATAGCATGAGTAGCCCATAGTTCTGGAGAGAGATGGGCACCACCAGGATGAAAGTACCACCTGTTGAAACATTTCTATGACCAAGTTGGTCACAGAATGTGGAGACATAAATAATCCACAGTGCCTTTGACATTTTGGAAAAAAAGGACCTTGTGATGAGAAGCTGGATATGGCATATTGGATATGGAATAATGGCATATTGGGCTGCATTGGTAGGAGCCTTGCCAGTAAATAGAGGGAAATGAGTGACAGAACAAGAAGCAATGGTCTCCAGTTGCTACAGAGGAGGTCTAGGTTGGATATTAGGAAAAATTAATTCACTAGGAGGGTGGTGAAACACTGGGATAGGTTACCTAAGGAGGTAGTGGAATCTCCATCCTTAGAGCTTCTTAAGGCCAGGCTAGGATGACTTAGTTGGAATTGGTCCTGCTTTGAGCAGGAGATTGAACTAAATCAGAGGTTCCCAATCTTTTTTATACAGTGCACTGGCAAGCCCATTCACAAACTTTTGGTGAACATGCAACAATTTATTTGCATGTTTGCATATTCATTATGCAAATAATGACTGTGCAAATAAAATGTTACTCGTCCACCAAAAGCCCCGGCCCCCAGAGCCACCGTGAACAGCCAGCTTCTGGGAGGTGCGGGGGAGGCGGAAGGGGCGGCTGAGGGCAGGGAGTGGAGGTACAGGAATCAGGGCAGGAGGTGGGAGGTATGGGGTGGCTCAGGCCGGGGGGGCGGGTCAGGATTCAGGGCAGGGGGTAGCTCAGGTTGGGGGTTGGGGAGGTGGCAGCTCCTTGTTGGGGGGAGGCTGGACCTGGACTGTCTTTTCCTCTGGTGGTTCCTTGCAGAGGTGGGCCTAGGACTGGGATGCACGTCCCTCCAGGAAGTTGCTGCTGGGGCGGGAGAAGCGGAGCTGAGCTGCCCAACCTCTGGACAGCCAGCAGCTGTTCAGGGGAGGAAGGGCTGGGGCTGGACTGCTAGCTTCCTCAACCGGTGGACAAGGGGGGAGCTGGGACTGCGCTCCCCAATGCTTCCAGCTGGCTGGCCAGTAGCTCCTGGAGTAAGGGCTAGGGTTGCTGGCTAGGGCTGTCCTTCTGGCCGGGGCTGCAATCAAAGCCAGGGGGATAGGTTTGGGGGCCATGCAGCTCCAGTCCCGTCCCCTGAAGCTGCCACTACCCACCATGCAGTGGCTCTGGCCCCAACCCCCGGTCAGCCACTGCCGCCTGCCGCACAGCTCATCCTGGCCAGAGCTCCAACCCTGGGGAAGGGCTGAAACTAGGGCTAGGGCTGCATGGTGGCTGCTCAGCTGCTCCTGGGGCAGGGCAGCTGCTTGCCATGTGACCTCACCCTGTAGCAGCTGAGCAGCCACTGTGCAATCCTGCTGAGGATATGGGCGGGACTAAAATTCTTGGTGTGCACTTGTGTAGGCGTGCACCTTACAGGGAACCCTGATCACAATGAAGTAGTAGGCCCAGATCCTGGTCTGTGTCCAAGCTGTGTCTGTTATATAAAGCTGGTGGTTTTAAACCAGCCTTATGTCCCATTCCTTCATGGCATTCCGAATCCACCGTGTCTCCAATGCAAAGTAGATCAGCCTCCTACCATATCCCCTCCATTGGAGAGGTTGGAAATTAGATGATTCTAGGAACCTGTAGGGTTGACCCATGAAGGATGCATGGGGAACCATTCACTGACAGTTGAGAAGCCATAATGGGGATGTAGGAATTGGTATATTTATACCTGTGCTATATCTGATGGGCAGAATATGGGTAGGTGTTAGGGATGTTAGTATATATTTGTATAAATGATTAACTGATAAGCCTGGCCCACAAAGCAAGAACTCCCATCTGACAAGTGCACAGACCCAGATCTCCCCCCTCCTGAGAGGAGTGCAGCCCTGGCCCCTCTGAAGGAGCTGCAGGCTGGGGAGCACTGCCACGGCTCTCTGGGAGGAGCTGCCGCAGGAGCATTGCCACCTTCAATGCCACAGGTGGCACCGGTAAGTCCCCTTCTACCTCCCATTCCCCTGCCCTGAGTCCTGCACCTCCCTCCTGCTTTTCCCCCTTTTCCCTCCTGGGCCCCCTACCTCCTTTTTCCATGCCCTGAGGCCCTTATCTTCTGCCTTGAGCCCTCCAAAGCTCCCAACCCTCTGCCCTAAGTCACCCACCCCTTGCCTCTCCTTATCCCTGAATCCTTACTCCAGCCTTCATTTTCCTTCATTTAAAAAAAAATACAATAATTGAAATAAAGCATGTACATTTTTCATTTATTTTTTTAAATACTTCAGTTAAATACCCGAGCAATGCTAGATACATATGCAAATACAAAATAATATGGTAAAATATAATTACATTGATCTAAATATACCCTTAGCAGAAGGTTGACATTTTAAAAAAAATAGAAAGCAGGAACATTTTAAGAGAAAATTTAAGGAAATAAACCAAAAGCCAAACGTTGGCAAATGGTGATATGCATAGCTAAGTTACCCCAAAACTTTAACTCTGTCCCCATCCACTCCCATTTACTATATTGTACATAGGTTCATTGTTGTACATGCGGAATGGACAAAACCTTAAATTTAAAATGTTTGCTCCAAAAATGCTAGTTGCTTGTTTTTCAGTTAATATCATTTCAGAACATTGAAGCTGTAAAGCACAGAATGGGTAGTTATTTATTTATTTATTGTTTTTGACAATAATTATTGTATTATGTATTTATTTTATTTTTCAGATGTGGAATAGGCACTTATTATGGAACTATAGGTGGTCCATATCCAGCCTTCAGTGCACAATTAAGAGGAAAATCAGTATATGCTCCTCCTGGAAAGAATCTTTACACAAGCCCTGGAAAAAAAGGAACTGGATATGGGTAAAACAGTCAGCATAATTTCCTGAATAGAATTTCATCAAATGCTGAATTTTTGGTCACCATTACTAATTTTCTTTACACAGATATCCAAATCTTACCATAGGTAAGCAGTATCAACACTCAAGTGAAATGTATGATACTGGAAAAATGAATGCAAAGGTAAAATTATTCAGTAACTTTATATGCAAACACTTTACCTTTCCTATGTTTTTTCTTTCAGTCTAGAGCAACCAGTAGTTATTTATTTATCAATGGCACTATAGCTAGATTATCTTATCTTCATTAAAATATTATTAAGAATATGTTTGGTTACCTTTCCCTCTTAGTCACCTCATCACACAGTTCTATTACTAAGCCTGTGCAGTAAGCTAAAGATTTACCCAAAGTATCAAATTCTGAGACAGACCCTAATTATTTTTATTTTTTTTATTGTATTGTGGCAGCTCTAAGGAACCCCAGTCTTGGATTGGGACTCTTATTTTATTAGGCCTTTAAAAAATGGAGCATATCATCTGCATTTCACTATATAACATAATACATATGAGACCTCATTCATCATGTGCAGGTGGAAATGATAGCTGAAGACTTTTTTTTGCGCCAAAGGAATATTTATTTTAGAACTATATATTTTTATCACAAATGAATGTCTGTTTGGAGTGAAATTGAGATTTGGAGTGGGGAAAACATATGGCATGGTAGGTTTCATAATCAGGAATGGGATTTTATTGCTACTAGTTTACATTTGGTTAAAAAGGTTAATGTTTTATTAGTTTAAATTACCCATTTCAAATTTTTGTGGTAATTCAGGCCAAGTTGCAAGTTCGGATCCAGTCTGAAGTCTGAGAGTGTCTAGATTTTAGGGTTTGTGTGGGGCTTATCTCAGATTAGAGGTAGGTAACATCATACAAGTATGACCACAAATAAGAGAGGAGCTATCCAGAATGACCAAGAGCTTATCTATATTACTGCTTAAGTTGATGTAACTTATGTCATTCATAGGTGTGAAAAACTACCCACTTGACTGATGTAAATTACATTGGCTTAAAACAATTAAGCAACCATTCTGTGTTGGCAGGAGACACTCTCTCACTGACATAGCTTCCATTTCTCATAGAGGTGAAGTAATTATGCCGATGGGAGAATACTCCCCCATTGATGTAACACACCTTAACCAGATGCAGCTGCAGTAATGAAGACAAGTCCTAAGTTCCACACAGTCACCATATTGTGGTGGTCTCCACACAAGTTCTTTGTTTAGATCTTCAAATAAAACACAAAAGAGAAGTATCAGGGACTGAATGGAATTAGAGAGTGAAGTTTCCTCCTTGCCTTAGAAGTGGCTGGTCTCTGTAAGTCAGCCAGTCGTTGTAGTAGGGTTGCCAGGTGTCCAGTATTGAACCGGACAGTTCAGTATTTTCACCTCCTGTCTGGGAAAAAAAATTCAGAAAATACCAGGCACCTAAAATGTCCGGTACTTTCTGATTTATTTTTTTTTCCTGGCGAGGAGGCAAAAATCCCGGCCTGTCCGGGTCAATACGGAGGCAGCCTGGCAACCGTAGTGCTTACCAGGTTCTGCAGGGGAACTGTCTGGCCCTGTGCAGGGAGGCAAGATGGCGGGTGGCTGCTGGCAGCCTGTTAGTGCCAAAAAAAACCCTCACCATGCATTTTTTAAAGGGGCCACGCTTAACAACTCTTGGAGTCCTTCTTTTTTTTTCGGTATTTTTTCAGAAACCATCTATCAATCCTACATTGTAGTGAAGCTGGATGCTAAGTAAAGGATCTAATTCTCCTGGGCTGTTAATAGGGCACATTTTGGAAGCTGTAAATTTAAATTAAAATAGGTATACAATCAATTGTATAACTCCCCAAATCCCGCCTTCTCCTCATGTAGTAGAACCACATCATTTTGTTTTGCTTGCCATAGGTACTCTGCCCTGAAGAAGAGGGCAATATTTGTTTCTTATTAAGCAGTGAAAATTTGCTACCCATCATTAGCATGAATTAGCAAGGTAATACTGTAGTTGTAATATTAAAGTATATCCATGTACCATGTGCCATTAATTAACTAATTAATTAATTTGTGATCTTAGAATTTTAAAATTTACTTATTTTAACAAGTCCATAAATTCTTTAAGTGTGTCATAGTTTCCTAGTATTTGTTGTGCTCAATGGTTCATTATGCATTATGTTCTGTTAATCCTGATTTCTACATTAAGCACAAGCAGAGGAAATTACATTAAATACACTCTTGAAGGTTATATTTTTCAAGACTCTTTTTATTTTTTCTAATTAGAATAATCTGACGTAAAAATGCCCAACACGATATCTTCAAAACTACTTATTTTACAGAAGGTCCGTGAAGACCATATGCGCTTGGTTAAAGGAGGGCCTTTCAAGTTAAATCTCTACCCACGGGAGTATTTTGACATAAATCCATATCACGATGACAAACCTTTGCCACCAGCTAAGAAACCAACCTCAGAAAAGCCACTTATACACCCCTTTAAACCAAGTTCTCCTGCTAAAAAAGTGAGTCTGCTCTCTACCTACTAAAGCAGAAAGTGAAAATACAACTAATTGATGTTGTTCATGTCAAAAGTTTAATCATATAGTATTAAAGCAAAAAAATCAGAGACGGGTAGGACTGCAAAAGACCTCAGTAGTTTTGAGTCCCCTTCACTCAAAACAGGACTACGCAATAATCAGACCATTCCAAACAGGTATTTGTCTAGTCTTTTTTTAAAAGTCTCCAAGAAATGGAGATTCCATAACTTTCCTAGGCAATTTGTTCCAATGCTAAGAAATCACAGACCAAGATTTTGTTTTGAAATTCTGCAACAATTTATAGTTGTTGCAAATTTGAATGGTATTGAGACTGTGCACCAGGTGGCAAGCCACTCCTTCATATTTGGACTGAGACTATGGAGGGGGAAAATGGGCAACATATGAGTGAGTGGCATTGTGGGGTTGCAGTGACACTTTAATTTAGTCTGGCCACCTCTCTGTTATGCTTGTCTTTGAAAGCCAATTAGGACATACAGTGTCTCTTCTGTGCTTTTGCCATGTTTTGCAAAGTAGGCTGCACAATTTGAACCACAACTTAAACAAATTGCAAATTTTTAATCTTAGACATGAGTAAGTGCTCACTGACCAAGGTGAGTAGGGCTGCAGTATCTGGCTATAAAATTACTTTTTAAAGCAGTTAAATCTTTTTCTAATCAGTGTACAATTATTAATGAACAAGTGAGCTATTTTAGTTTTTGATGTAGAAGTAGGTATTAAAAAGTCTTATTGCTTCTTACTGCTGTAAGAAACTCATGGAACCTGTTCAGGGCTTGTAATTAAATGAGCATAATTAATATCCTACTGGTCTCAGCACACCAGAAGCTCCCTACACAGACTATCTAAAAATTCAGCAAGTCTATATTTGATCAGTGCCATAGCTTCCTGGTTCTATATCCCAATAGGTATTTTTCTCTGGATAAAGTCTGCTGCTGCTTCAGTTGAACCTCAGTATGTTGAGAATGCTATTTTGTTCTATGACACCAACTGTAAAATAAGGCCTCTAAAATCCATAATAGAAGTGAATCTTAGAAGCTTAAGACTGGAAGGAACTTCAGTAGACCATTTAGTCCCAGTAGCCTGCATTCAAAACAGAACTAAGTAATTACTAGAACATTCCTGACTGGTATATTTCCAACCTGTTCTTAAAAAACATCTGATGAGAGAGATTTCACAACCTTCCTAGGAATTTTTTCCAGTGTTTAACCCAGGGCTGGCTTTACCATGAGGCTAACTGAGGTGGCTGCCTCAGATGCCAGACTGTGGGGGGAGGAGGGAGTGCCACTACGACCCAGAGCATAGAAAATTGTGTCTGCTGCTGGTGCATATTATTCTCTCTGCTCTAGATGCACAGATATGGCAGAGCAGTACCATGAAAGGAGTAGAACAGGAAGAAGGCAGAATTGAGATCTTTGAAAGTTTTGGCCCAACAAAGCGGGAATGGGGGCATGGGGCATTTGAGCTCCCTGCCTCAGGTGCCAATATGTTGTGGTCTGGCCCTGGCTTAACCACCTACCAAGTTTTTCCTCTAATGTGCAACTTAAACCTCTCTTACTGCAACTTAAGCCTATTGCTTCTTGTCCTGTCTTCAGGGGTTAATTACTACAATTTTTCTTCCTCCTGGTAAAAGCCTTTTATTTACTTGAACACTGTTATGTCCTCTCTCAGTTTTCTCTTCTCCAGAATAGACAACTCAGTTTTTTTTCTCATTTTCTAATAGAACATACTTTCTAGACCTTTTATAATTGTTGTTGGTCTCCTCTGGACTGTCTTCAGTTTGTCCACATGTTTCCTGAAATGTGGCACCTAGAACTGGACAAAATACTCTACCCTTATCAGCTCATAGAGAAGTACAGGTTGAACTGTCTAAACCGGGACTCTCTGATCTGGCAACATCTGTGGTCTGACATGGATGTTGCAGGACCAGAGAATTCTGGTGGAGGGCCACAGCAAGGTAGGGCTGTGTGTGGTAGCAGGGCTGCCCAGTGAGGTTGGGAGACTTGGTGCCTGGCTGCCTGGCAGATCTGGGAGACAGTGGCAGCAGCGGCTGCCCGGTGGGGCTGGACCTGTGGCACATAGCTGCCCAAGTGGGATAGGAGCCCGAGTGCACAGTTGCCCTGCGGGTCCAGGCCCCCCCTGGTGGAGCAGGTGGGGAGTTGGCCAGGCAAGGCTGGTGCCAGGGAGCCCAGAAATGACCTCCCCATGTTCAGCAAAATCCCTCATCTGGGCCAACCCAGGTTCAGGGTGCTGGAACAGGGAGGTCCAACCTGTAGAACAGCGGTTCCCAACCTTTTCCAGATGGGGACCCATTTTGACAAGTCAAGAAGACTTGGTGACCTAAGGCAATTCAAAAACGGGCGGGGGGAGGGCGAAGAGAGGGGGCAGAGCCCCTGGGGAGACACTTGGCAATCATTTTGAAATGTAATGGTGACCCATATTTGGGTCCTGACCCATAGGTTGGGAAACCCTGCTGTAGAAGAATTACTTCTCATGTCTTGCTTACAAGGCTTCTGCTAATGCATTCCAGAATCAAGTACAGAGTTTTAGCTTGTGCTCCACTGTGACTGCCCCCCAAAGCCTTTTATGCAGTACTTCTTCCTGGGTAGTCATTTCCCATGTTGGATGTGTGCAACTGATTGTTTTTCCCAAGAGGAGTACTTTGTATTTGTCTTTTTTCTGGACTTCATCTTCCTTACTAAAGAAATGGTCTGAAGTTTGTTGAGATAATTTTGAATTTGAATTTTATAATGCAACCTCATGGCCTTTTGTTGGAAATGTTCTCCTATATCAGAAGTGTGAAAGGTATGATTGAGTTTTGTTAGCTGTAATTATAATTTGCAAAACAATCTAGTTTGACCCTATACAAAACTAGAAACTATGAATAACCTGTGATGAGGTATACAAACCTGTTACCAGGGAAAAGGCATTTAAAAGCAGGTTTCATCTCAGGGCTTATCTATGCTATAATGGCATAGTTGGGGAGGTTATTATATCAACAGAATGGATTTTTCCATTGCTGTAGTAACTCACTGTCAACTTGGGCCATGTCTACACTGAGAGATAAGGTCAAATTTATTAAGGTCAAATTTTTTTAGTACCCAATTTTGTAAAGTTGAAGGTGTGTTTCCCAGCTGTGTGCAAGAATTTAATGTAGTTCAAAATAATGTGTCCCTAGTAGGGTGGCTACTGTCAACTTTGAGAGAGATGAACTGTGGGCCTGCCCCTTTGCATTCTGAGAGATGCTCCCAGTGCATGCTGGGACTAAACTGTGCAATGGATACTTGTAGGTACATGTCAGTGGTCCATAATGCACTTGTTTCCTCCCTCCCCACCTGCTGTAGACCAATGGCAAGCAATCTTTTTGCACCCTTTTTTCTCTTATTGGTTATCTGTGCAGATACCATAAATCCCACTGTGCATCGAAGCATTAACCTTGCTGTGCCTAATGCTTCAGTAAGTCCAGAGCATATTCAGGGTCAACTGGAATGAGGAAGACTCTCATAAGGCCATGAGCACACACTTTTATGGAGCACTTTAGTTGGACAAATTGTAAATACGCCTGGCATTTGATCATCTGGACACAGTAGAATGCTGGTTCTGGTGCCATTAGGCAAGCACAGACTGGGTGGGATCGCATTGTTATGCAGGTACGGAACGATCAGCAGTGGCTACAAAACTTTTGCATGAATAAGGCCACTTTCATGGAATTTTTCAAATTGTTTTCCCCTGCTCTGAAATACCAGAATACCAGAATGAGACCTACACTTGACAGTGGAGAAGTAAATGGCAATTGCCCTAGGGCAGGGTTTCCCAACCTATGTGTCGGGACCCAAATATGGGTCGCCATTACATTTCAAAAGGGTTGCCAAGTATCTCCCCAGCTGGCTCTGTCCCCTCTTTCCCCCCCTCGCCCCGTTTTTGAATTGCCTTGGGACACCAAGTCTTCCTGACTTGTCAAAATGGGTCCCCATCTGGAAAAGGTTGGGAACCGCTGTCCTATGAAAACTTGCAATGCCATTCAAGTAGCCAAGGCAATCCATACCCTTCTGCTACAGAAGGTTGTAACTCTGGGAAATGTGAAGGACGTGGTGCAGGGTTTTGCCAGGTTGGGGTTCCCCAGTTATGGTGATGTGATAGATGGAACGCATACTCCCATCCATATACCTGACCACCATGCAAAGGAGTCCATAAACAGCAAGGAGTACTTCTCGATGGTGTTGAAGGCATTGGTGGATCACAAAGGCTGTTTCACCGACATCAACGTGGGATGATCAGGAAAGGAGCATCTTTAGGAACTCCTGCATTTTCAGCAAACTGCATGCTGGAACTTTTATCCCAGACTAGAAAATTACAGTCAGAGTTGTTGAAATGCCAATAGTGATTCTTGGTGACCCAGCCTACCTCTTGCTTCAGTGGCTCATGAAGCTGTACACAGGCAGCCTTGACCGCAGTAAGGAGCAGTTCAACTACAGGCTGAGCAAGTGAAAAATTATGGTAGAATGTGCTTTTGGGCATTTAAAGGGAAGGTTCTGCTGTCTACTAACTAGGTTAGAACTCAGCAAATGCAATATCCCCATCGTGGAGGCAGCCTGCTGTGTGGAGTCCAGGGTGGGAGCTTTGGGGATGGGATGGTGATCACAATTGTGAGGACAGCCTTTTGCTTTACAATTCATCCCTGGGGATTGAGAGTGAGGCTGTCTTTGACTTCCCCTCCCGCTTCCTAGGGTCCCTGGGAGAGGAGGCTATGGAACTCAGTGAGGAGGGAGCCTTGGTCTGCAAAGGCTGAAGAGGGTGCCTGATTAGGTAGGCATTCTGAAAAGCCACCATGTTATCCATCCCATCCACCATGGACAACAACACTCTTTCCTGGTGCTTCATTTCCTGTTCCCTGCATGCTCTCCATTCCTAAAGCTCTGCGCACATCTCCTCCAGCAGCATATTCCTTCACTCACTTATGCACTCCCTGTCCAAGTTGGCAGATTGCATTTGCTACTTGAACATCTCTTCGCTAGTCCTTTTTCGCCTGAGGATTTGTGCTAGGCAGATAGTTGGCAGGGGTAGGGCAGTGTGCAGCAGACTCACTGTTGTTTCTGCTGTAACAAAAAGAGAAGGGCAGACTTCCAGGAGATACATTGTAGATTGTAAAGCCTACTCTGTTAGAATAAAATTAAGGTCTGTCTAAAGATAATAGGGACGTGTTATGTACAAGGCCATAAGTTATGCTTCTAGGTGGCTTCTTTGCAGCTGGTGCACCTCAGAATTCTTAAGGGAGCAGCTGGACTTGGTTTGGTGGCAAATATGATAAGGGACAGACCAGAGTACGAGCCTGTGGGTGGCAGGGGGCAATGGGCCCAGGCTTGGTGGCAGGGCAGGGTCTCACATGGTGCCCGTCTATCTGGCACCCCCTGTTTGCCTGGAGAATGCTACTTTCCCTTCCTGCAGGAGCAAGCAGGAGGGAGGGGACAGGAGGTATGGGCATGACGGCAGAACAGGGCAGGGGCTCACACAGTGCCTGTGTGTATGGCACCTGTCTTTGCTAGGAGAGTTCAACTTTCCTTTCACGCAGGAGTGGGTGGGTGGGATGGGGAAGGGCAATACAAAGGCTCAAGCCATGCTTGACTGGGGATGGAGGTTTACTGCAGAGGCATCAGCTGATCGCTTCTCCTGCTTCATCCAGGTTGTTATGTGAGATATCAGTCTTCTCTGAATCACACAGAGTAACAGGGGGCAGATGCTGACTGAATGTGGCCAAGGATCACATGCATCAGCTCATCGAAGTGGAATGCTTGCAGTGATGCTTAGACCGTCTACTTCCTTTGTCTTGTGGTACAACTGCTTCAGCTCCTTTATTTTCACTTGGTACTGTTGGGCATCGTTGGCATATCCATTCTCCTCCATGCCCTTTGCAATCTTAGCATAGATATCTGCATTTCTTTGGCTGGTTTGTCATTCTGCAAGAACAGATTCCTCTCCCCACAGCATAGTGAAGTCCAGAATCTCCTGCAGGCTCCATCCTGGTGCTGGTCTGCAACTTTGGGAGTTCGTGGAGCTTATGGAACATGAACTCATGGTCAGATGTGCTGCTGAGGTGTGCTGCCTGCTCTGAGGCCTGCTTGCCTAGCTGGCCACACAGGAAATTAAATTCAAATTTTCCTAGTCCTTTTCCTGTTCACCTGGAGAGCAGTAGAGTTGCAAGTCCTGTACAGAGTGGTCACCTTGGAGCACACTGTGGGACACTTCCCAGAGGCCAAGAACATTGACTTTTACAGCACTGATCTGTACTACCAGAAAGTCGACTATGCAAGATCAAATTCAGCAGTTACTCCTTATGAAGGCAGGAGTACAGAAATAGACTTTAACAGCCCTTAAAGTTGACAGAATGGGCATGGTAGTATGAACTCGTTATTTAGAAAATCGACCTAATGGGGCTAAGTTTGACATAAACTCCCTTTTTAGACTAGGCCTACGTCACATCTACCCTGGGGTTTTCAGTCAGTCTTATTGTGGCATTCAGGGGTGTGGATTTTTCCTAAATTTTAAGTATAGATCAGGCCAGAGGTACTAGCAAGGTATTCCAATCTCTGAGGAGTACTCTTAAAAGAAGGGGTCTCAAACTCACCACCTGTGTGCCATCTACAGCCTGAACATTTTCACCATCTGGCCTGGGAGTTCCTGTGGCCTGGGACATGTGTGTCCATCCCTGTGCTCCAAGCCCCATCCCTTCCCACCACTGCCCCATCCTCTCCTCCTCATTGCACCCTTTCCCAAAAATCCCCTTCTCTTGAGGGACATGTCCTCCATCTGCTTAAAAGAGAGAAGACCCATTCAGAAAAGCCTTCTGTGGGGAGGTGGGCAGAC
Organism: Apalone spinifera; assembly: GCA_030068395.1. Lineage (NCBI taxonomy): Eukaryota > Metazoa > Chordata > Testudines > Trionychidae > Apalone > Apalone spinifera. The sequence continues at coordinate 71,723,929 of JANRFK010001234.1, forward strand.
CTCTCTTTCCACTATCTCTTAGGAAGTGGCACTGCAGAAGATAAAGGTGGCAGAGGCATCCTGTAAACATGGAATAATATCCAGGAGGACACTGAGCCAGGCTACGGTTTGTCGGGTATCTCCTGAAAGCAAGGAGGCCAGGGTTGAATTTGGACTATTTTTGTGCTGTCTTTCTTTCATTACTTTGCCTTTGAGGCCTGGAGAAGGCAGAAAGGCAGGCCACAGTAGGTAGAGGCCCAGGAAATAAGCGGAAGATCTGAAGAACTCAAACTTAACTGCCTGCTTCAGGAGCACTGGATTGGAACCCAGGATAGAGGATGGGATTGGGTTCCCCTACAGACCACCAATGAAAATCCTGGTGAAGGCCCTGGGCAGAGGTTGTAAGGCTTGAAAACCCCTTATCTAACTATATTTTAACAATTGCTGTGTGCTAATTTTAATCAAATTTATATGTAGCATTGTCCCTTTTCAACGAGAGCAGCTAATCAAAGTTTGGGGCCCTGGGGATGTCCCAGTTGGAAATAGAAATTAATGGAGTCTGGTATTTTCTTTGATACACTCCTTGTGTATTTTAGAAGGAATGAACAAAATCCTAGCTCTCTGAACATGGAAGAAGAATAAAAGGAGCAATTTTTTAGTTTACAGGCCCCAGCCTCTTTAGCGAACAGCAAATCCAAAACTCACTCTAGCTTTTTCCAGAGTCATGCTGTGCTTACAGACTCCTGCTTGGCTTTTTCGCTTTTCCCTTGCCTCTCCTCACTTTCTGTATGATCTCTCTTCACGCATTCATATAATATTCAGCCAAAATCTCCTGGGCAGGTTCATTCACACCTTTTGTTTTAGATGGGGATTTATTCTTACAGTTATGTTAACTGAAGGGTAAATTCACACCTGTTAATCTCAGTGAGTTTTTAACTGACGCTATAGCAAGATTTCACTTAGCTCATAACAGTAGGAATAAAATGAAAGAGTCCAGCTGGGGCAACCCTTCCCCCTAGCACTCTTCTGAACCCAGAACTACGCAGGCCCCCCAAATCTGAGAGCACTAGAAATCATGTGGTACCAGACCTTCTTTATCAGCCCTCCGACTAGAAAAGTGTGAGAAGGGTAGAGACCAGCCAATGGGTTGTTTTCCACCATATTATATAATGCTCTGGGAATGACTAAGCAACAGGCTGATAATAATGCTTAAACCCTGCCATAAAGAACAGTTTCCACTGTTGGCACCATCAGTGGAGCTGTACTGATGGGAACCAGTGGTGGTCTTTTAATTTTTTTAGAATGCCCTTTACATTTTTCCTCATAATCCAGGGTATGTACAAAATAATTTGTTAAATCAAGTGTTCATCAATATAATTATTTAATTTTTCTTAACAGTTACCTGTTGACTTTAAACATGCGATATATGGTTTTCTGAGATGTACATCTAGTGTTCTGGGTTATTTTTGTATGGAAAAAATAATTAAAGCAATTCTATTATATGTTAGCTCTTTTAATTTTTACTCTTTTTTTTTCCCAGGCAGGGGGCATGAAAGCAGGAACATTTGATTCTTATCCTTCTCATTCTGCTGAACCCTATGTGGTTAAATATTCTAAGCCTGTCACAACTAATAAAGAAGGACGGATTTTTCATCCTCCTCCTGGATCAAAAAGCAGGCCTTATACAAGCATAATGGCTTTAAATGTCACAAGGTGAGCACTTTACATTTACTTGTATATTTCATGTTTATATTTTATAAAATAATACGAATTTTTAAAATACAGGTTAAAACGCCATAAGCCAGAGTTCCCTGGTCTGACAAAACCCCTTGTCCGGCATCATCGGGTGACCTCCTCCCCAAGACCACTCAGGGGAATAAGCCATCTGCCTGGGGCCAGGAGCGTTGCCAAACTAGGGGGCCAAGATGGAGCCCTGGGGGCAGCAGAGCCCCCAGGAGGAATGTAGAAGCCCTGGTCCCTGGGAGGAGGGGAGGTGTAACTCCCTGTCATGGTGGAGGACAGCAGCACAGCTGGGCCATAGCAGCATGCTGGGGTGGAAGGAGCTCAGAAATTCTGAGAGGAGCAGAGCCACTTGGTGGAGTGGCCGAGCAGCAGCAGGGCTGCTGAGGGGAAAATGGAGCCACCAGGCAGTAGCGGAGCCCCCAGGTGGTGGTAGATCCGCTGGGGACAAAGAGGAGCACCCAGCCACCAGCAGGAGCACAGAGCCCTAGGTGGCAGTGAGACCACCGGGGAAAGAGTAGAGCTCAGGACGGCAGTGGAGTACCTGGCCTCTGCGGGGAGAGTGGAGTCCTGGTGGGGGAGTAGAGCCCCGAGCAGCAGCTAAGCTGTGGGGGGGGGGGGGGGGAAGTAGAGCACCCTTTCCCTGGCACTGTGGGGAAAGAAGAGTCCTGGGTGGCAGTGGAGCTGCTTAGGGAAAAGCAGAACCCTTGGGGGGTCAGAGGAAAGGCACCCCAATGCATTGACACACTCCCCGGTCCCGCAAATTCCCTGATTCGGGACTAGTTAGGTCCCAACGGTGTCGGAGCAAGGAGAGACAACCTGTACTTTTAAAAATAAAAGTAGTATTTCTTGCACTTTTGAACAATTAGTTAATGACACAAAAGGGTAAGAAATGTATAGATTAAATTTATTTTCAGAATTAATTCCTATTCTTTTGTATATTCAGATACATTTAAAACAAAATATATATCTATTGACTTTTGAAAGCTGCCCAATATGATATTATTGACCTGCTGTATTCTTTGATATCCTCTGCACTTGATACAATTTATAGAAACCAGGGATATTCTTATTAAAATACCTTCAATGTTTTGTTTCTGTTGTATATGTGAAATAAAATTGGTTCCCTCTGGTGGCCTATATAAAACCTGTAATAATGTCTGATCAAAGCCAGTGCATCCTGCAGGGGTATTTAGATTGGGAATCTAACAGTCACTAATATATTAATGCTTTACTTTGCATTGTTAACATTCTTTTGGCATATGTTTATAGACATTCCATTTCTGAAAGTTCTTGTGTGATGTTTATATTTAGAATATATTTGGTTTCTATATTCGCTTGTGAAAACTGAAGAAATCACAGTATATAAAAACATTAATTGTTTACTTTAGATTCTCTTAGAAGAACATTTTCAAGAATAGACACTTAGTATTTCCAGATAGATCCTTTAAATATAAACACAACTAACATTTTTTCACATATCTGTGTTGTGTGAAACATTGTAGGGGAGCACCAAGTTAGCTGAACACTCTTGAAAATTTGAAACATAGGAATGTGTTTCACATTTGTGATTTAGATTTTGTTTAAACTTCAGTGTAAAAGTATGTAATATTCTTCCTCTCCCCTGCCAGTACATCTTAATTGTCTTTCCTTATAGGGCAGTTTTGTACTATTATAACTGTCCACACTGGTAGTTCTAATAATATAATTATTTCAGTAAAAAGTCACATACCTTCTCAAGATAATTATTTTGGTACAAAAATATTTTTAAACTAGTCCTCAAACTTTAAAGTTAGGTAACTGGTAGTAAAGTGCCATTGGTTGCTGCCAAATGCAGTCAGGGTGGGTTAATTTGAAATACCTAAATAGAAAGAACTATTCACTCTAGGTATGTCTACACTTGCACCCTCTTTCGATAGAGGTATGCAAATGAAGACAAATCAAAATTGCAAATGAAGCCGGGATTTATATATCCCGCGGTTCATTTTCATAATCGCGTTATGGCGCTATTTCAAAATGGTGCTATTTCGAAATAACAGACGCTGTTAAGACGTGGTTATTCTGAGAGAAAACCCTTCTCTCGAAATAACCCTTATTCCTCATAAAATGAGGTCTAACAGTAATTTCGAGGGAAGGGTTTTCTCTCAGAATAACCGCGTCTTAACAATGTCTGTTATTTCGAAATAGCACCATTTCGAAATAGCGCCATAACGCGATTTTGCAACTGAAGCATGGGATATGTAAATCTCGGCTTTATTTGCAATTTCGAATGTCTTCATTTTCATCCCTCTATCGAAAGAGAGTGCAAGTGTAGACATACCCTCTGATATAAGTGCTAGAGAGAAACATGGAATATAGCAAACTATCTCCATGTATTCCATCCCAGAGAAATATAAGAACACAGTCTAATTTATTTTCTCATGCTATTACTTTCTTAAGCATTTTGGGTGATAATGAGGAGACCAAGCTTATTCTATGAAAATCATAGCTTATAAAAAAATGTAACAAACAATGTTTTATTACATCATGCAGAGCCCTGTTGAACTCAGAGGAACTTTCTATATATGTTGGGTCCATGCTTGTGGATCCTATTGCAGGACTGGAGCCAGTTTGTTTTGTTTCAGTAAATGTTATCTTTAAATCTAATATGCTTGTGATTGCCACATCTAATGGAAGCTTTGTTTCACTTAAATTTCAGATCACTAAATGTAATGAACTACAGGACTGCACACTTGATGTCATATTAGCTTTCAACAGTAAGATAAAAAATACCCTTCTTGGACATCATAAATTGTAACAATTCAATGATTAAAGGCATTTTGAAGTAAATAAAAGTTTTGAAGAAGACAGAATTCAGTCAAATAAGGCAAACCCAGATTTTAATTATATCCTATTTGAGACTATATTTTATAAATATGTAAACAAAATACATAAATTATGTACAGATTATAAATGTTTAAACTGTAAAACTAAACTATATTCGTACAAATTAAGATGTCTATTTTTCTACATATATTTTATAATTTGCTCATATTATTAGAGCAGTTTATATATCAAACATGTACACTAAACGTATTTTAGATTTTAAGTTTTTATATAAATGATATGGTGGTGGCATTAATAAAAAAACAATGACCTCTTCTGAGATGAATATCAGTATTTATGAACCAGACATAAAATATTGCTCAAGGTGAAGTTATGGTTTCCCTTTAGAAACAACAAAACTTTATATTCATCTTAACCAAGCCAAAAAACATTATTATATTTGATGGTCTTCTTCAAAAGTATTTGGATACACCTTCTGTTAAGATGGCCTTTTCAAAATAGAAACCATCTCCCATTCTTCTCAAAGGGACTGAGGCCACATCCCGTCACTAGCTAACATGGCCGCCATCTGAATTAATCTGCACTGCATAGTGCTCCTTTCTCTGCCTCAGTATAAGATGATCTTTCTTAAAAGAGGGGGAGGGATAGCTCAGTGGTTTGAGCATTAGCCTGCTAAACCCAGGATTGTGAGTTCAATCCTTGTGGAGGCCATTTAGGGATTCAGGGCAAAAATTTGTCAGGGGTGGTATTTGGTCCTGCTGTGAAGGCAGGGGACTGGACTAGATGACTTTCAAGGTCCCTTCCACTCCTAGGAGATAGGTAATCTCCATTATAAAAGGCAGTTTGGCTTCACCGCCCTTAAAGGGAAAACATTAAAAAACATCGATTGTCTTAAAAACTCAGTTTCTTATAACCTTTAACCCCTCAACATAATTCTTCATCTGGAATTTGTATAAGATCCAATGCTGTGTGTTTGTAGCCACATAAGTGCCAGGATATTAGAAAGTATCCAGCTTAAGCATTTAGATATACAAAACTGTTACACAAAATAATGGTTTTATGTTAACATGTTTTAGAAGACTCCTTTTAGTACCAAAAAGGTTTCTTGGGCTGTCCTACCACTTCGTTATTCAGAGAGTAATAGCAAAAAAAAAAAAAAAAAAGGTAAATAAAAATAAGACTGAACATGACATTTTTCAATATTTAATAGTATAAAAATGAAAAGGAAAGTATTGGCCACATCTTTCAGTCCTTACTTAGACAAATTAACCATTGAGATCAATAGATGCTTTGTTTGAGTAAAGTTACTGTGGGACAGGGCCTACAAGTATTAATATGTTTTAAATGATATGACAGTTTTGGTGTTTTTCCAAGACAGTCATCACAAACAGTTCATTTTTCAATTTCAAAGCTTTTATATTATTGAACTGGTATTGGTGATGTCCTTTGACATTTTGTATCATCTTCACAGGAAATATTGGAAAGAAAGCCAATAATTTGGGTGCATTCATCATTGCTGAACTCTCTAAATTCAAAATCACTAGATATCAGAGCAAACTGTACTGCATGTCTTCCTGACGGCTGTTCTAAAGCTTGATTCCTTGATTACAGATGTAGTGCAGCTGACTGAAATAGCACTATAATATTTCTTTACATCTGTATGAATATCCTTTTTTCTAATCTTCCTCTTCTAGCTTCTTTTGTATTTTAGCAATCTTTTTATTTTCTAACAAATTGGAAACATTGGAGAGTCAATTAAAACATTTTAAGCTTAATTTTAAAAAATCGATTGAACTTTGTTAGTAGAGAGTTTTTACAACCGTCAAGAATGTGGGCCAAGATCACATGGTTGTCATGTGAGCTACTGACTTTCCCCTTATAGTATAAGTCAGTTGGCGGCAGGAAACGTGTTCTGATGTGTCTGTGGTGTGCCTAGCACAATGAGGTTATTCCTGATCACCTACCACAGTGGGGGTGGCTTTTGATTAGAGCCTCTGGATCATACTGTTAGTTAAACAAACAAGAAATCTGTAGCTTATCTTTTCCTAGCTTCACGGTACTTTCTCTGTTGGACTGCAGGTCTTCCTCAGAAGCTGCTTTTTAATTGTGCTTCATTAACTATCTAATATGTAGAGGACCTACTACAAATACACAGTAATAATGTCACTTTCTCTGCACCCGCCCATTAAAGACAAAGCTAATCATCTGTCCACCCCACAATTTTGCCTAGATGCTGATCACAGTATCACAATTATAAACTGAGACCAACTCCACTGAAGTCTATGGAGTTACTCTATATTTTCACTGTAAGTGAAAATCCTTTCACTTCAGTGATCCAAGGAATTAAAATCTTAAAACCACTGCTGAGTTTGGGTCTTCAGAGTGGTGGTGAAATATTGCTGTGTATTACAAGCTGTACCTCTACAAACCAGGACCAGAGAGCCCCAGCTGTGCAGATTCAGAAGTGCAGCCTGGGCTAAGCTGGCAATAGGGAATGCAGTGCCAGTGGGGTGGGTGTGGTGGGGAGTACAATCCCAGCTAGGGCTGGTACAGTGGAGGGCTGATGTGGTGGGAGGGTGCAGCCCCATCCAGGGCTGGTGCGGTAGGAGGCTAGCGGCAGTGGGGCTGGTGGCCAGGAGCACAGCCTTCAGCTGGATGTGGCACTTTGACCTCCCCGATCCAGCAGACTCTGGGGCTTGGGACTGCTTAGGTCCAGAGGGTGCTGGACCAGAGAAGTTCCACCTACACTAGCAAAACTATTTAAAAAAATGCTGTTCTAGAAATATTAACATCAGAACAGGAAGACTTTGGGCTTGTTTAGCCATTGGAATAAAATGCTCTATTGAGGTGGGGGATTGTGCATTAACTGAACTATCTGGACCATGCTGGGGCACACTAGAGAACCTTTAGTTTCAAACAGCACTACATTAAAGTGCACCAGCAGGGTCTATATGGACCAATAATGCACAATAATGGTAGTATGCTTTAAAAATCACAACACCATAGAGTTCATTACCCTATCTAAACAAGACAAGAATTTTGATCCATTTCTTACTTGTTAATTAACTATAATAGTCTACTATATATTTGAGAGTCTCTGTTTGTTCAAGAACTCCTTCTAAATGGTAAGAGTTAGGACTACCAAATTTGGTATGCAATTTCCTTTTACCATAATTAAAAGTAGCATGTTTGGTTGTGCCAGGAAAATGGGATATGCCTGGAATGGGATTGCTCATAAAACAGAAAAGAGAGAGAATCACCAGGCAGGTGAAAAGGGCTAGCTGGGGGTGTGCCTCCCCTATCCAGGACTGCCTCACCCCAAAGATTCCCACCCCCAGGTGTCCTTTAGAGAAGGTAGTGTGTGTATGAAGCACTCCACCTCCACTCCTTGATTTGTACAGGGACATTGCTGGCTATTCCCTTTTATCAGGGCGTGAGGGGAAAATGCACAATTTGCTGCAGTCCTCTCACTGGCTCGGGAGTGCAGAGGGAAGACAAGTTGCACACTTTTCTCTCATTCCCTGAAAGGGACAGGAATGGGAAAAGCAAACAGCTCTGGTACGAATCTGGTGGTGGTGGTGGCTGTGGTGGTGGTGGGGGGTTAGCCTCCTCACACATGCCCCTCCTCACCCTTCCAACCCTGATTCCTGCACCCCCACATCTCCTGCCCTGAGTCCCTCCTCACCCCCAAACCTGACTCCTACACTCCCCCCACATCTCCAGTTCTGAGCCTCCGCACACCCCAGCACTCCCCATCTTGAGCCCCTTGCACTCTATCTCACACTTAAATTTCTTACAGGGGTGTTGTGATATGACAATACCTGTAAAAAATGTAAGTTACTTTCACCCTTGGGCTGTTAATTTATAATTGTCATGGGAAGTGAATCTACTCATATACATCAAAAAGCACTATATCTTGATACATCCCATGAACATTAGATCTCTCATTTCTGTGCACTGTGGTAGATGGAAACACACAAGTACCACTTTCAATACATGAGGAAAAAGTATGGTGAATATGAGTCTCTGGAGGGGAATAATGGGATTTCAGTTTACTTTAGACTTTCAATTTAGTTACTTTGCTTTATTTTTCTTTCAGGGATTTATTTCACAGAACCCTATTTATTGCTGACTAAAAATAATCCCTCAGAAATAAGATGTAGAGCAAGGGTGGGCAATAAACAGCCTGTGAGCTGGATGCAGTTCACTAAGGTTAGCCCCTACAGAGCTGCCAGATGTTTTCTTTACCTGAGCATCTTTCTTTCTAAACAATATCTTTCTAAGCAATATGTTCAGATTTGTATATAATTCAAATCCTCGGGCTTGATGCATGAATAACTGGGTGTAATACTCTGGGCTGCATTAGGCAGTTTGTCAGACTGAAAAATTATAAAAACAAAAGGGTCAAACAGGCCTGCCAACGGGGAGGTAAAGGGAGCAGTTGCTGTGGGGCCCAGCTATTCAAAAGGACCTGGAACTCCCAGATGCTGCTGTAGCTACTGTGGCAGCAGATGGAGCCCCAGGCTCTTTAAATCACGGTCTAAGGACCAGGTGGCACAGTCTGGGTGGTGCTGAAGGGCTGGTGGAGGGAAGGGGAGTTTAGCCCCACCCTTTCTGCCTGAGTCCCCCTTCCACTCGCTTTACCCAAGGGCCCAGCACTTCTGTCAGCCCTCCTGGGGGCAGATCCTCAACTGGGGTCAATTCTGATAGCCCCACTGACTTCTGCAGAGCTGTCACAATTTGCATCTACTGAGGACCTGTGCATATGAATCTATAAAATACAGCCAAAGTTCAAGTGTTCAAAAAAGCATATGGGAAATTTTATATTAGGAAAATTAAACAAAAAAAAGACCATTTGTTGAAGTAACAACTGAAAACTGAAATAACTGAACCGCAAAGCTTTTAATCAGTTTAAAAGAGAATGTTTATTACAATTTCTCTGAAGCAAGAGACTGTTGCAGTTTAACTGGAATTGCCTGGAAAAGAAAGACAGTTTTCTTTTAAGAGAAATAGTATTTCTTTAAAAATAGCAGGAGTAATGCATTTTAAGAGACACTTCAGGACAACTGAAAAAACCTGAAGAACAATGTATAACTCTCAGGGTTCCAGATCTCATTACAGTAAATGAAAAATTTCCTATGCCTTCAGTAGGCTTTGGATCAGGCTCTCTTTGAGATTTTGTTTTATGATAATAAAAATGGTGTCTGTACCATGTAGAATCTCTTTTTCAGAAACAAAAAATTCGTAAATTAAGCTACCAAGACTTAAACTGCCTTAGCCTTAACCCTCTCCCCCCCCCCAAAATAAAACCAAAAAAAATCCTCTTGAGTTTTCCTAAGTAGAGAAGTCAAACTAATGTACAACCTGACAATGGCTTTGGTAAGTAATTTACTTTAAAAGTTGGTTGATGGTGCTGAAACTGAGTAAATTAAAATTAAAAGAGCACTTGTGCAGTAAGATGTTGTGAAATACAGCACATACCTCGTGGAATGCATTTTAAAGCTGTATATCTATAATCAGAAATTTCTTCACAAATTTCAGTGCAATGATATTTTTCCTTCTGGTTGCCTGAAATGTAACTGTGTTTATGCTGCTCATTGACCAAAACAGTAATTTGATCCCTTAGATTAACATAATCCTTATGGAGATGGCGAAGTTCAAATTGCAATACATCTCTTTCATTTTCTATAGTCCGCAGTTGGTTTTCCATAAGTAAATGGTCTTCATTCAATCTTCTGATGTTACTTTCATATTTGGAAGTATCTTGTTTACTTTCCTGCAGTTCCTTTTTAAGAAGCTGATTGTCCTTTGTGATATTTGCCACCACTGTTGATAAATTCTCACATTCTCTGTTCATATTCAACAACTTAGTCTTTAAAATATCCCTTTCAGCTTTTGTATTTTGAAGTTCAGTCAAGAGTTTCTCTTCTATATAAGCTTTATCTGACTGGACCCTCTCAAGCTCCTTCTGCATCATTTGTCTAGCATTAGCGCATTCTTGCAATGTCATTTCAAGATCAAGATTTTTGTCTTTAAGTGACTGTATTATGTGACAAAGAGTCTCCTGTTCAGATTTTGTTGCATTTTCTTTTTCTTTCAGTTGCCGTATTTGAATCTGATTTTTTTCAAATTCTTTTTCAAGAGAGTTCTTTTCTTTTGCAAGTTGGGACATTTTTATTTCTAGTTTCTGATTTGTTTCTTGCAACACTGAAGATTCCTTTTGCAAAGATTCTAGTTCAATAAAGAGCCTATCTTTTTCACTGGTAACAGTAATCATTATTTCTTGTGCTTTCTGGTTATTAATTTTGAAGTCATCTAGTGCTTGCATCATACATTGGTTTTCAGTACAGAGTTGATTTCTTTCTCCCTCAAGAATTTTCTTTTGGTCTTGAAGTTCTTTGCATTTCTTTAACAATTTTTTCACTTCTTTAATACATTCTTTGCTATCTCCTTCTGATTTAACTAACCTAACCTGCATGCTTTTCTTTTCTTCAACAACATTCTTAATTTGCTTCTCATACTGTGAATTTCTGTCTCTCAGAGACCTTATGATAACAGTAAGAGGTTTCATTTTTGACTTGAGCGCTACATTTTCATTCTCAAGTTCCATTACTTTTTTTTGCAAGTGTTTGGAATCTTTCAGGGAATTTTGTAACTCTTCCATTTTTGCAGGGTTCTCATCAGCTGTGATTTCACATAAATTCTGATTTCCAAGTTTTAGTATCCTTTGCTGTTCTTTTTCTTTCTGTAGTTTCTCTATGTTATCACGCATTAGTAATTTATCTTTTACAGTTTTAGAAAAGGCATTTAATTGGAACATGCCAACACCATCGGTACTATACAATTCTTTGTTTTTGTTCGTGCTTTCCATTTCTATCTGTGTACTGCATGTAGTTATATAAGCAGAATTCTGAGAGTTGTTACATTCAGAGTCTTTGTTAAATTCTTGACCAAGATTCAGATTATTTCCTTTAAGGGAAACCAGAGCAACATGCAAATTGTCTGCTGACTTCTCAAGCTCTGAATTTTCCCTTGATTTTAAATCCATGTGTAATTTCACTCTAGATAAAAAAGTAGATTTTTCTTTTTCTGACATATCATCAAAAACATCATTTTGATTACAGGAAACATTCTGACATTTAAATGCATGTACTAGGTCCTGTTTGTGAGACTTTTGACATTCTTGTTTCAATGACTTGATAGAATAGCTAAGGTTGTCTACTAGATTAAGTTCATCACTGTATTTGAGAAGAGGCACACAAGATTCAGAGTCATCCAAAGTTACTTTCTCATTAGGAGGTACCATACTTTGAGACTCCAAATCAATACAAGGTAGAAAACATTCATATTTGGCATAATCCTTCAATTTGCAATCATTTTTTACAATCATAGTTTTGTTTTCAATTGGTTCTACTGAGTTTTCAATCTTTCCAGTTGCTATAGTTTTTAATGAAATCTGATTTGAAATATTTACATCACTGACCACATTTCCAAAGATATTATTAGGATTTGTTTCCACAGACTGAGTGGTACAAGGTTTCTTATCAAGATGACATTTCTTCCTAGACAATGGTGTTTCTGGACTCCTTGTAGGCTACAAAAAACAATAACAATCATACTGGCTATAATTTTTCACAACACTAGAGGCAGAAGACAACAAATTTGTTGTAAAGTCTATGAATCATGCAATATTGCTAGAAATTTTATCTGCCAACAAAATCTATTTGTCTAACATAAGGAAAGACATATTGAGACTGTTAATCTTTCCATTAAAAATTTAAAGAGCAGATCAGAATACTCTAACAAATTTAAGAAATTGTATTATGAGTCCCATTTCATTTGTCAGTTTTCTGTTTTCTTCCAAAGCATAACATTTAACTATTTTTCAAGAAAGCAGAGTATTCTATCAGTTATGGAAAGGAACATTGTTTTAGAAAAGGATCTGTTTGAAAGCACATGGAGTCAATAAATCTTTTTACTGACTTCACTGGGCCCTGCATGAGGCCCAGTGTGTTGACTCAGCATGTTGAGTCCTCTCGGAACATTTGCAGCAGGGGAAAGACAAGCTAATGGGCAAATCTTACACAATTAAGGTTGCCAGGTATCCGATATTGAACCGGACAGTCCGGTATTTTTTTGCCTCCTGTCCAGTAAAAAAATCAGAAAATACTGGACACCTAAAATGTCCAGTATTTTCTGATTTTTTCCCCAGCCAGGAGGCGAAAATCCTGGGCTGTCCGGCTCAATACGGAGGTAGCCTGGCAACCCATAGTGGCGGGGATTACTAATCTCCTGATCAACCAAGGCAGCTAAAATCCATGCAGGCTGGGAGTCCTGGGAGCAGCCTGGGGCTAAACCCTCTCCCTGCAGCCCGGGGGCACCAGGGCGCCGCTCCCGGGGGTCACTCTTACCTGCCCCCCATGCGCTACCTGCCCTGGGGCAAAAGCTGGGCCAAGCAGGGCCTGGCCAGGCTGGGAGAGGCATCTGGGGAGCAGGGGGACTGGCCCTGCTGGAGATTCCCCCTCCCAGCTGCAGCCCGGGCTCTGGGGCCCCGCAGCAGCCACTGCCAGAGCTCGGGGATCAGGCCCGAAGCCTGGTCCCAGAGTCTCCACAAGCAGCAGCAATGAGTTGCTTCCTGCAGCCAGGCCAGAGCCAGCGATCGCTCCCCCCATGCCTGCTGGGACAGCGGGACTCCTAGCTGTGGCTCCTGTCCTCAGCGCCTCCTGAGTCCTAGCGAGCGCAGGGCAGAGCCCTCCCCCCTCCAAGATCTCCCTCCTCCCATCTGCCTAAGGCTCTGGGAGGGAGTTTGGGGGCAGGATCTGGGCTTAGACAGGGGACTGGGATGGGAATTTTGGGGTTCAGACTCTGGGAGCTTGGGGGATTTTCAGCAAAGACGGTGTACTCATAAAAATGTATTTAACCCGCCCTAATATTTAACTGGAACCCTCCCCCCCCACCTGTTATAAAGACTAATTAAGTTTGTTTTGCATGATCACTCAGCCCCAAGAGTAGTTAAGCAAAAAAAAAGGAACCCGAGAGTTAAGCAACCCCAAACACTGTAGCTCCTTTAAAAACCGCATTGTGAGGCTTCCCTCCCCACCCCCGCTTTTTTTTTTTTTGCCTAACAAACTTTTTCCTGGCATGGGTTTGTTTTTGGTTTTTTTGTTCGGTATTTTTTCTGAAACCATCTGGCAACCCTATACACAATTAGCCTACTCAATTGAATTGGACAACTAAGTAAGGCAAGCAGAACTTTGTGCTAAATCCATATTTAAAAGATGTTGCTTACTCAGCACTTCACAGGAATGAGACTAACTGTGCCCTCAAACACACATAGAATTCCCATCGCATTCAATAGGAGCTGTCCCCGTTAATACAAATTCAAAGCTTTAGCATTGTTTGGAGGCCCTTGTTGAAGTCTTGTTTAAAGTAAAAAAGGAACTGAGCTTTAACCATATTGGGAGACAACCTTGTTGTAATTAGGTCCTCCAACATGACTGTTTTTATAGACTTCAATTAATGTTCTCTTAAAATAGAATTATGGTGGACTTGTACTATAAATAAGCCCATTATATATGTTAGAAAGGAAATTACTGTGGGCACATTTTGTGCCCAGAATTTTTCTTTGCTTTCATTACATTTTGCAGAAAACATACAGTTCTCAGAAACAGAAATCCAATAAAATATTGTAATGTGCAATTCAGTAGTAGGTAAGTATTAAGAAACATACCATAGCTATATCAGGTGGTGGGCTGGTCTTCAGAAGCTTGTCTGGACTGCACTGTGGAGTTTTGACATCAATTATATTTTTATTCAGTATCTCGCTGATTTCAGATTGTACCTGAAAAAGGTATTTGGAGAATGTTAATTTTTGAAAGATATCTACAAAAAAACGGCATAGAACCTATAATCACAGAAATATAGGACTGGAAGAGACATAGCTCATCTACCCAGTCCACTGCATGGAGGCATGATTAAATATTATCAAAACGGGGATTACTCAACCTGGGGCTCAGAACCAGGTTGCCAGAATGTTTCAGAGGGTTGTATGGCAGCTCCTGTGCCATGGAGCTGGCTGGGTTTGCCTCCGTGGTTCAGGCACTGCAGCCTCTGGGGTCCTAGCACCTATGTGGGTTAGCTCAATATCATAATAATGGGAATCTGGGTAGGCCAAATGTGAATGAGTGGCATTGCAACCCCACAATCCAGGTAAAAGCTCCACCCCCTACAAATTTGGCCCAGTCAGAGAGGTGGGGCCAAACCAGAGCAGTGCTACAACCCTGGAGGTGCAACGCCTGCAGTAGAGAGCCAAGCCCAGTCAGTTTCACAGCACTGGAGCTGTAGAGCCGCCCCTGTGGGGTAAGTGCTGAGCAGAACCCCAGGGAGTCCAATCCCAAACTTGTTATTGGGTGTGATACTCTGTACTTCAAAATATCACCCTGGAATCTCCATATTCACCATTGTCTTATAATTATTACATGTTTTGTATAAGGTATGTCTTATGAGCTATCCTTTTAAAAGGGATGGAGGGGCAGGGAAATGAGCTTGCATTAGCCAGGCTTCTGACCAGTGCAAGACAGTATAGTTCTGGGATACAAGATGGGGGAGCTGGGAGGAACTGGCTAGAGTATCTCTATTGTTGGTTTATGAATGGCTGGCAGGTGGATATCAGTATAAGTGCAGCACCTGTAAGAGGCCTGTAGCTTGGGAACAGCACTGAAGAATGAGAGGGATATTCCAAGATAGTGGGACAGAGGCCTCAGTGATCTCACAGTTCAGGTTGCACCCTAACCCATCACACTGGACCTCCCTATATAATTTGTTCCAGGGAGTGACTACCCTTACAGAGAAGTTTTCCCTAATATCTAACTTAAATCTCCCTTACTGCAATTTAAGCCTATTACTTCTTATCCTGTCCTCAATGATTAAGGAGTTATCGCCTCCCCTTTATAGCAACCTTTTGTGTACTTAAAAACTATCATGTCCCCTCTCCATCTTCTCTTCTCCAGACTAGATCTTTAATCATTTTTATTGCTCTTCTCTGTATTTTCTCCACTTTGCCTACATCTTTGCTGAAATGTGGTGCCCAGAATAGATACAACACTTCAGCTGACGCCTTATTAGTGCTGAGTAGGGTGGAAGAATTACTTCTCGTGTTTTATTTACAACATAACTGCTACTACACTCCAGAATGATGCAAAAATTGAACATTAGTATTACATTGTTGACTCATATTTAGTTTGTGATCCACTACAACCTTCAAATCCTTTCCTGCAGTATTCGCTCGTAGGCAGTCATTTTCCATTTTGTATTTGTACAGTTGATTATTCCTTCCTAAGCACAGTACTTTGCATTTGTCTTGAATTTCATCCTATTTATTTCAGGTAATTTCTCTAATGCATCAAGTTAATTTTGAATTCTAATCCTGTCCTCTGAAGTCTTTTGCAATCCTTCCAGCTTAGTATCATCAAACTTTATAAATGTATTCTTCATGCCATTATCCAAATTATTTATGCAAATTTTGAACAGAATCACACTAGGGATGTAATAGTGTAGTTGATAACTGATTATCCGATAAGCAAAAGCTTATGGATTAATGCTATAGACCAGTGTTTCTGAAAGTGTGGTGCCATGGCCACGGAGCGGCTCCCCTTGGCTGCAAAGGACAAAATGGAGCCAATGGGAGCTCCGTGGCGCCAGTAAATAAACAAACCAGGATGGCCAGTTAATGTGTTTCTCAAAGTGATTTTGTGGCACACTTTCAGAAACTCTGCTA
>JANRFK010001234.1:71760524-71792369 GCA_030068395.1 Apalone spinifera
AATAATAAAATGCTGTAAAACTTAAAACAAAAATTCAGTTTTCTCCAAGTTTCACTTGTGTTGTTTTACCCCCCAGACTTCTCTCAAGGACCCCTAAGGGTACTTGTACCATTGGTTGAGAAACACTGGTCTAGTTGACTACTCATTCTCATCCCTGGTTCAGAGAACTATCTATCACATCAAGATCTCTTTC
This sequence comes from Apalone spinifera, assembly GCA_030068395.1. Classification (NCBI taxonomy): domain Eukaryota; kingdom Metazoa; phylum Chordata; order Testudines; family Trionychidae; genus Apalone; species Apalone spinifera. The sequence continues at coordinate 71,760,718 of JANRFK010001234.1, forward strand.
TTGATTGGTACAGCTAATTTAGACACCATTGTTTTATATGTATAGTTGGGCTATGTTTTCCAATGTGCATTACTTTGCATTTATCAACATTAAATTTCATCTACCTTTTTACTGCCCAGTTACCAAGTTTTGAGAGCTCCTTTTGTAGATCATCACAGGATTTGCTTATCGGATAGTGTTTTGATGAGTTGACTAGTCAATATCTCCTCCCCCCCCTTGCTACCTCTATAAGATAGAGGCAGCAAAGGGGGAGGGAAGGGATACTTCAAAGTGGCCCCAAGGTGGCCGCTGCACAGCTGATCTCCGGATCAGCTGTGCAGCAGGCTGTCCCTTTAAAATGCCGCCTCTGCACCATTCAGAGGGGGCAGCCATGGAGTCTGGGGTCAGCTGGGGACTCCTCAGCAGATCCCGGGCTCCCTGCAGCACTTCCCCGGGAACCTAGGATCAGCTGGGAGTCCTGTCCACAGCAAGCCCAGGCAGCATCTGGAGCAGCCTCTATCTGCAGGGAGTCCTCTGGCAGAGGCTGTCGGCAGCCCCAACCACAGCATGGGGGCTGGGAGCTGGGAGCTGGCAGCCGGCAGCCTGCCCCAGCGTGGGGCTGGAGCAGTCCTCCCCCCCCTCCCCAGGATCCCACTTTGTAGGTTAACCTGATTATATGCGATTTTACATCCCTAAAGTTAATTCTGCTCTAGTGCTGAAAATGCCATGCTTCTGATACCCCAGTGAGAGAAGTGCATGCTTTCTCTCATTTCATATCAAAGGCAAACATTATATAGATTTATTTCTATCTTCAGTTTTTAGTAATAAAGAAATGAACAAAACAAACATAGAACAAAACATTAATTTTAAAACATAGATTACATTTAAAGGTTCTCAGAGTTATATATATTGCTTGCCTTCCCACTTTTAAAAGAAAATGTGGATTTACTTCAGAGAATTTCATCAATGGATATAAGTAATAGTGCATATAATCTTCCTGATGCTTGGAAAAGTTATTATATTTGATGTCAGAAAGTTAAGTAAGGAGACATCTTTATTTAAAAAGACATATTGTGTACTGTTTGTGTGTATATACACACTTATTATATTTAATATCTGGTGACATGCACACATTTTATAAATATATTTAAATTTTGAAATAGTACATTAAGGCACCTTGCGAATTGTTGAAATACATAGGCATTAGGTTTCAGATTTCAAGATGCAAACTTCAGTGGGCTTTTCTAGTATCTGTGTAAAACATACGCACAATGTTAGTTTGAGTCAGTGTTCTGTGTGTTTTAAGCTGCTATGATAAAATGGGAAAATACTTAGGGGCTTTCTGTAGTCAGTTTTTCATGTCTGCTAGATTTGCATGCTTGTTATGGGAGTTAAATTTGTACAGCCTATGTTTAGATAGAATCATAAACAATTTATTATGGTTTTGATATGGTAAACAGTAAGACTCACTTTTTCACATAGGTGTGCATCTAAGTGTTCATGGACTTGTATAAATACCTGTTGGAGGCACACAGTTTTTCAGAAGCACATGAGCAGAGGTGTTTACCTATACATACCTATGAAGGCACACAAGATTCAGACTTGCCATGCACATTGGAAGAAATGAATGACTAAATCTGGCATGAGCAAAAGTGCATACATACATAGAGATGCACCTATTTGAAAATTTGGTTCTTAGTGGATTTCAGATAATACTCAGCGGTGAACATTTTCTTTGACATTCACCAAGTGTTTAGTATAGGATGTTTTATTGGTATATTTTAATTCACAGTAATTATAAATGCTGCCAAAGTTTTACATTTACCAAAGCTAATTTCATTATGATCATGCCTGTCCATTTTTGCTGTTTGTGTTCGCATGTCCTCCGCTAAAATTTCATAGTAAGTGAAGCAGGATTCATTCTCATTGTAGTTTGCACTTTGCAGTTCACTGAAATAATATGGGACATTGATTCTACTCCACTATAAGTAAGCATTGTGCTTGATGTTTTTAAGTATATAAAAATAACATCAGTTTTTTGTTACATTAGTTGTACCAGGAAGTGTAAATAGACTCTCAAATATCAAAGCGAGGAAAGCAAAACCTATTATTGTGTAACACAGTAACAATAGTTTAATGATTTTTATGGCTGAAGCAGACATGGATAACTGCAATTTGGTAGTATAAATGTAAAATTCCTGTTTTTTTTTAACAGACTGACTCTTTGAGGGATTGAGTAATGGGAGTTGCTGGTGCTTGGACCATCTCAGAATCATTCATAGTTACTAAGATTTTGTGCAAAAATTTAGTTTATGTTGAAACAAGTTCTAAACAAAAATACTTTAATTTCACAATTCTATGTATTGTATTTGCTATGCAAGCATTCAACTCTTTCAAGTTATTTTATCCAGTATAATATGCCATACAAAATGTTAATTGTCTTATGCTTCATTAAATTATACTGACAGCTTCAAAGATAATTACTTTGCAAAATGTTACTGGTAAATATGTTATTGCTGGCTAATGAGACCGCTGTCTCACTTCCACCCCCAAAAGAAAATGTTTAAAAGCTGCTATTGAATTAAGGCAGTACAACCAGTTGTATTGCTGCTTTAAGCTGCTAACATCTTTGCGTGCATGCATGTCTGTGTGTCTGTTAGTATAGGACTAGCACTTTGGATAAACAGTAACTGCTTCATATCCTTCTGGTGGCCTCATGCGGGCTCGTGCATGAGTTTCACAGTATAATTGTCCCTCCACAAAAAAGTAGCCCTTTTGTTTGAGGTTGGTATTGCAGTCAGAGCACACAAAGCATTCTGGGTGCCGGTACTTATCACGAGCCTTCACCACTGTACCACTGTCAATGAAAATAAAAAAGAGAAAAATAGATTAATAGAGGAAAATGAGGTTAAAGTAGATCAGAATGCATTGCAACATGACATAAAATAAATACTGTTTCTCTATCTGAGATGTTTTTTAATAGTGCCTGCAGAGTTACATGCAGGTTCTGTGGAAAATATTTTAAAGCTGGAAGTTGATTCTGATCAGTCTTTTTCTTGAGTGAATATAAAATGCCATATGGAAGTCTCAATTTGATATTTTCTTGAGTAAATATAAAATGCCAACTGGAAGATAAGCTTTTCAAAGAATGCTGCCTCATTCAGCTATCACATAGAGGGTAAAATGTAGCCCAGCAACAAGATAGTAAAAAGAACGTAGAAAACAACAGTTCCTCTGTCTTGGTCTCCAAGACCTGAGTTTAGGATTCTCTATATTCCTCTCTGGAATTACTGATACCACTGAGATCTGCTGAGAATTTCAAAGGAGCCAGAAGGAGTCAGAACTCCCATTGAATTGCGAACCTTACTCCATTAGGCAGCTATGAGAATCCCAGCCTGAAACAGTACAATCTATACTGCTCTTTTCAGTATATACCTGTTAATGACTGAGTGGGGCAAGAGATACCAAGAAGTTTGAATTTAGACCTCTGCAAGTGAAAAAAACTTAAATGTGAAAAGTGAACTGAATGTGCATAAAATGTTTCACATGATGTTAATGATTTTGGAATTTGGAAGTTTATATTTTAAGTATTTCAGTTCACCTGTAATTTTTTTTTCTAAAATTACAAATAGAAAATCCTCTAGAAAATCTTCCTGTATTATGTAATCCCTTTTGAAGATTTACTCTATAGCTATAATTTTATTAAAATTAAAAAGAAACAACTTACACAATGCCATTTCCACATTTGTCACACAATGGCACTTTTTGTACACTTCCTGCACCAGAAGGTGTCTTTGTTACTGGTGCTCTCACACTTCTTATACCAACCGGACGTCCATCTGAAAAACAGAACATTCTCCATTATTTAGTATAATACAGAAACATTTATAAATAAGGTCCAGTTGAATTACAGTGTGTTTGTCAAAAAATTGTGGCCAAGTTGCAAACAAACCATGGTAAATTTATTATTTATGGTAATATAATCCATTATTATTTTTCCGTAATTGTCTGCTGTTGGCTATGTGGTTGAGAGTAGGGGCCCCATACTGTCAAAATTGCTGTGGAAGCCTAATATTGCAGAATCTGCAATTTTCACAATATCACAAAAAAAGGAAGGCCTTATTTATAAGCTTGTGCTTTTATTCAGTAATGTTACAGTTTCTCTTTATAAGCCAAAGAACTTAAATTTCCTTTGAGGTAACTTTTTTTTTTTTTAAATTTTGAGGAGCCAAATCCTGCATCATTAAAGTCAGTGGGAATATTCTCATTAACTTCGGTGGGAGCAAGATTGAAAATGAGTGCTGTTCTTTGTTAACGTCAGCTAATGAAAAAATAAAATATCAGCTATACAGTTAACCTTCAAATGCATTCTGAAAGATTGACATAATATGAATATTGTGATGATGCAATATTAAAAAGTCATATCAGAATCTAAACAAAAATTTATTATGACTATACATGTAAATGCAAACTGTATTCTTCTCTTCTACCAATTTTCTAACATCATTTTGTTTTTTATTTAGAAGTGTGTGTGTGTATATGAGAAGAATCTTAATTGAGGAAAGAGCTTAGAAATCGTCCCCCTTCTTTTACTGGTTTAGGAGATGGCAATTTTTTTTTCCCCATGTCAGTGGTATTTTTTCCACCCCCATCCCCCAACATTTTCTCATGTAAGGTTTTTATATCTCAGTCAAAACATTTTTGTACATTAACAGACTTAGAAAACCTGACAGAATCTGAAAAATGTGTTTGATAAATGGTACTCTTAAGACTTGTTAACTGTCATAGCACCTGTTAAAAGGAGTAAACAGATAAAATGCGAGGTTGAAATTTAAAGCTTTTATCCCTGTATATCTTCTTTTCAGGTTTTCCTTTTTCCACACATGTAAAAAATAAAAAGTGCTGTGAACAGATATATCCAGTAAATTGCTACTAACCAGAATCCTCGGAGACTAAATCCTGGAGTACCTTAAATGAACCAGACTGACGTGGTTGACTGGATCCTTCCTGATTGTCATACAACATCCTGTACACATCAGATTGAGGTACGGAGGTTGGTACTGGTTCACTGCAACATGAACAAAGGATGAGCAGGTAAAGAGTTAATCAATATAAATTCAAAGCAGTAGAGCAACTGAATAGGAGTATGATTCAATAAATGAAGTTTCAGTAAAAAAATCAGTTGACAGAATCATTGAGTATACCTTTCCCCCAGATTGGTATGCTTTGTACAGTGGTGAAATTCTATTGTGATATCTTTCTTAATTTAAATACATATTCCTGTTATTGCTGCATAGTATTGCCATAAACCAAGTTCTTATTTTATAAATTAATATTTATTTAAACTTAGAAAAATGATTCTTGAAATAGCACCTTCTGATTAATCAACGTATCCAATGATTTGAGGCTGATTTCATTTTACAGATACAACTAGTTTTAATACTATTATCCCAGCAGAGCAAATACAATCAGGGAAGAGTAACTTGGATTTCATAGAAGTGCTCAGTATTATTATTAATAATATTTATTATCAGCTACATTTAGAACAAAAAAAATCTATTACTGCTGATGTTGAAAAAAACAGAAACTAGCTTCATTTTCAGATCCTCGGTTGAATTTGTGGGACTGGTAGTCAGAAAAGTTATCTCCTGATTTATAAAAATTTTGATGTAGCAGTCTAGCTAGAGAATACATGTGGCATCCCATGATGTTATTTTTGAAGTTACTTTTCTGGCTATAACTGCACTGGAAATGGGCCGTTACTTGTTTTTACTCTTAAAAACAGCTGCAACTCTATAAGTCTGTAGCCAGGTCACCAGTTGTTCTTTGACCTAATTTCCAGAATACCATTTTCAGGTCAAATAGCTTTAAGGGTGGCATTAAAACATGATATCACTCACACTATTAAGAAAGGTTAGCAGAATTCTGAACAACCCAGTCTTTCTGCAGGGCATCATTAACCAATCACTTGTTAATATATTAATGGTTATATAAGTAAATCACAATTATTGTTATCTTAACTCGCATTCATTGGAAAAGACAAACAAATGTTCCACAATGGCAAGTGTTCACAAGCCAAGCTTTATTGAATGGAAAATCTGTTTAAAAAATAAATAAAATGGGCCTGATGCTTATTTTTCGTAGTTGCTGTCTTAACAAAATAAACACAAAGGGAAAAAATCAAGCCCCTTTAAAAGTCAATGGCAAAATTCCTATTTAGTTTTGCAGAGCCAGGATTTTACCCCTTAATATTTTATATTAGCTATCTTATATTAAGTTTTATTACTAACAAGGCATGCAGGTATGGTGAAAAATTGCATTATGAAGAATCTGGCTGAAGACAAAGGGTTTTTAACTTTTTAAGTTTTGGGGAATTAAGTAGAAGCACTGCCATGTACTTTAATAAAGCATATTAGTGAATTTATACAGAGATAAATATTTTAAAAGTCTCTCTTGATGAGCTTGCTCCTACTAGGGATGTAATAGTGTAGTTGATTAACTGATTATCCCAAAAGCAAAGGCTTATACGTTAATGCTGTATACTACACACATTCCCTCTCCCTCCCCCCACCCCAGTAAAGTTTTTAGAAGGCTGGCCAGCAGCCTGGTTCAGTTGTGGCTTGTGATGGGTCCGGGGACCTACCCCTGCTGTGGCTCTGCATTTAAAATGTACTAGGCACTGGGCGGACAGGCACCTGGCTCAGTTCTGGCTCACACTGGGTCCGGGAACTCAGAGCCCCTAGATGGAGCAACTGCCAACCTGCGCTGCTGCTGCTTTCTGTCTCAAAGGCAACAACACGGGGCAGCAGGTAGCCGGTCTGTGAGGGGAGCTGGCTTTTAAACTGGCTCCCTTCACAGACCAGCTCCTGCCTGGCACCTCATGCTGCTCCTTGGGAGTGGGGCCAGGAGCACACTGGCTGCCAGCTCTTCCCCTCCCACCGTCCCCGGGTACTGTGGAATAGCCGACTAACCAATAAGTATTCATGAGGTTACTTGATTACTCAGTTAACTGATATTTAACTTTCCTAGCTCATGCTCCCAATATAATAAAACTCTCACTGATTGCAGAGGAGTTGTTTTGGGCTTTATGTATGTCTATCCATCTGTTTTTTAAAAATAAGGTTTAGAATATAAATAGAATGAATGATTGGTCAGAAATCTTTTGTACTATGTTTGCATGTTGGAATCCCTGAATGTCTATAATCCTAATTTGTGGTCAGATCTGGAGGTCATATTCAGTGGGGTCCTGGAGAGGTCTGCCTCAGGTCCAGTACTAATTAATTTTGTATAATGAGAGCAGACTCATAAAATTTGCAGGTGGACACCAAACTGGGAGAGGTTGCAAACCATTTGCAAGAGAGGATTAGAATTCAAAATGACCTTGACAGGTTGGAGGGTTGGTCTGAAGTCAACAAGAGGGAATTCAGTAAAGGCAAAGTCATACACACAAATACAAAATAGGGATGTGAATGTTTATCTTGTTAACCGGTAAGCCTCACCCTTAATAGATGAGGCATAGCAGTTAAGATTAACTAGTGGGGACTGGAGCGTCTCCTCACCTGTTGCAGACAGGAGGCTGCTTCAGCCCTTAACTCTGGACCACCATAGGCAGTGGCTGCTCCGGCAATGGGATGCAGTTGCAAAAAAGTCTAGTATCATTCTGAAGTGTACTAATATGAATGTCATATGTAAGACATAGGAGATAATTATTCTAATCTGCTTGGCACTGGTGAGGCCTCAGTTGCAATATTTTGCCTAGGTTTGGTGCCACACTTTAAGAAAGATATGGACAAATTGGATAATTCCAAAGGAGAGTAACAAGAATTATGAAAGGTTTAAAAAACCTGATCCGAGCAAAGTTTAAAAAAAAAACAACCCGGTCATGTTTAGTCTTAAGAAGGCTGAGGGGGGACTTGATAATCTTCCAATATGTTACAGGCTGTTATAGAGAGGACTCTGATCTATATGTCCACTGATGGGCTTAATCTGTAGCAAGGAAGATTTAGGTTAGAAATTAGGAAAAACTTTGACTAAACGATAGTTACCTATTAGAATGGGTTACTAACAAAGATTGTCTAATTCCTGTCATTGTAGTTTTTAAGAACAGGTTGAACACATGTCTGCCTATGTGTTACTTGGCCTTCCTCAGAGATCGTCTAGATCAGTGGTTTTTAAATGATGGGTTGCAACCCAGCACTGGGTCTCGTTGCTGCAGAGTGGTCAGATGACCCAGGGTATGTGAAGGCATGTCCTAGAACTGCAGACTGCGCTGTGCCCCAAAAGCGGCTGGCAACAAGATCGACTCCTAGGGGGAGAGGACTCTGCACACTGTCCTGGCCCCCAGCACTAGCTCCACTTGCCCATTGGCTGGGAACCTGCTCCTGACTGCTTCTGAGGTGCAGCATGGTCTGCTGCACTGCTGACTGAGAGCCTCCTGCACCAGCCTTGATCCTCCCCCCTTACATCCCAAAGCTCTCATCTTCAGCCCCATCCCAGAGTCCACACTGTAGTCAAATTTTGTTGAGTTGTGGGCATCAACAGTTTTCTTCAATGGGGTCACGAGAAAAAAAGTTTGAAAACCACTGATCTAGGTGTACTTCGCCTTCCATGGGATAGGTGGATGGACTAGATGCTTTTTTGAGGTCCATTCCAGTTCTACCTGTCTGTGATTCCCCAACAAGATTTCTCTGAGCTATTTTTAAAATAGTGAACTGAATATCTGTTCTACTCAGCATACTACTTTTTACTCTTGGTGAAAATACGGTAGATAAGACACATGCACTATAATTAAATTTACTTTGGAGAACAAAGACTGCAGTAAGTTACAGGAAAAACTTTTCATTTAAGTTTCAAACCACTTTTTTATTCCTACTGATGGTTGATTTTTAACACCTCATTCAGATTTACTTATTTTTAATATGTTTACAAGAATAATAAGTAATGACTGTAGAATTGCTTGCCACTGATCAAAATTACTTACCAAACACACTATTTTAAGATATCTTTTTCAAGTTCATGAATAGGAAAAGTAACCCCCAACAGTTGAGACATTTCATGCTTCTCTGCAGGGTCAGTTCCCAAACTGAGGAGGCCTTTGCCAATTGTAAAATCGGAATCCTTAGACTTAATCGAGGATTCCACAAGGAGAGAAAGCAAGTTTGCTTTTAAAAAATGTTACTGATTATGAATACTCACACAGTAGGGCAATACTGTCATTCTACAAAGTTCTTAGACAATGAAATTTTGTTTCCATCAGCTCATCATGAACTTAGCTTATATACTTTTGGATAAGTATGATTTTTGATGAAGTAAAGACTCAATCCTGCAATGTGCTGAATGATCTGAACTTGCATTCAAGTCTGTTATTGAGCCCTTGGATTGAAAATATATGTAATAGTTTAAATGTGGATATCACACATATTATAAATGATTAAACTTAAAATACTGTTAGTAAAACACAGTAAAAAGAAGCTAAGTTGTTAGAGTGCAAAAATGAAGGATAAAGGAATGTGACAAATTATTAATGATAAAGCTGCTATACCTCGGGAAGAAGACACAATTAATTAAAAAGATATGTTCATTGCATACCTATGAGCGGAGCTGGTAGCATGATAGGACAGAAGGTAGGCAGAAGGGAGAGGGAAGGGCTGAAGAAGCTCCAGCATGCACCTTCAGAGGAAGTGGGGTGGAGACTGAAGCGCCTGTCCACAGTCCCAGATGTTGGAGCAGCTTCAGCCTTCAGCTTCCCGTGCAGCAGGGGTAGGGGAGCCCTGGAGCAGCTGCAACTTGTAGCTTCAAAATAATATAAGCTTCAAAATCTTTAGTTGCTGTTTAGCTATCATATGAAATTTAATGTAGAAACAGTAAGGAAATTGATAGGGTTAATGCTTTAGCAAATATATTCAGTGCACATGCTGGCTCTGATTACCTCATTGGGGGATTTTCCCCCAGAGCAGTAGAAACTTGGCCCTGCAGTGTTTCCATTATATTGTCATCTGAGTACATCTGCAGAGGCGTATTAAACTGAGCATGTACAATCTTGACACCCGGAAGTTCCATTTCCAAGGGAATGTTAGGGGCCATCTTAGATGCAGCTTTCAACTCAGTAGGGCAAATAGTACTAAGAGTACTAACAGAAGAGGGGGTACTACGTCCACTGCCACCATCAATACCGGAAGGAGTACTGCCTCCACTGTGTTAATAGTCAGTTTACAGAAAGGTGTGCAATATATACCCACAAAATAAAGACAAAATAAACAAGTGTAGAGATGTTAACATGACTATAAAGAAAAAGATGAAATCTATCAAATATAGAAAAGCAAAAGTATGTTTTATCTAATTAACTTTATTTCCTTAATTCCCTCCTCCCCCCCCACCCAACCTACAAACAAAATCCAATTGAAAAAATCTGAATATGTGAAAGTCCAGTGTATAAATATATTTTTCCCTGTCACTGGCAATAAATATAACTGTCTGAAAGGTCAGAATACTTGGAAAATAATATTGCTTTTTACTTTTAACATTGTGCCTTTTCCAGAGAATTAATGAAGTCTTATCATACCCTTCTGAACTCTATCCTCACAATGGGAAGCAGAGTCACTGAGAGGATAAGTGAGTTGCCCAAAATCGCAGTCAGTGACAGAGCCAGGAGTTAGAACCCAAGCTCTTTGTTTTAGTCTGTCCCCTAAACAGTACATTACATTTTCTCACTTGAAGGGGTGTGCTATAAAGAAAACTTAAAATAATGTATATGACTTTTTGTACATTTTCTTAAATACTACATCAATAGATGTAGTACACCTTTAAAGTTATTTCAGTACTAAATGTATTTAATACATTGTTATGTATTTTGTTGAAAATGTCAAAAAAGTTAGAAATGTTTAAAAAAGTGGACATACTTTTGCTATTCTAAATTATAACAATTCCAAGCAGAATGTAAAATGGTCTTCTCCAAAAACAGAATATATTGTCAAAGAATATGAAATAAATCTTGGTCACTGTTACTTTTGAATTTGACCTTTTTGATTTATAATTAAAATAAGATGTTGGCTACAACTCCAGTTTTAGAGAAGCTCTATAGCCACTGGGCATTAATATGGGTAAAACCTTTAGAGAATCATTAGCACAAAAATGTAGTGAGTATTATATCAAAATGTTTTGTTTCACTAGTTTTACCACTCCTCCCATAGCACTTAAGGCCCTGGTCAGCCCTAGTTTTACTCAGAGGATTTCTTTTTTCAGGAGGCAGTTTTTCCAGGAACAATGTATAGTCCTGGCCTTCCATAGTCATCTGAGATCACTTCCTTCTCAGGGCCACAGTCACATATATATGGTAATCAAACTTTTGGGAGGGATTGTGATTCATTTTGCTTTCTTCAACCTACATGCTTGTGTACTGGTACGTTCTTTTCTGGCTGACTCCTGAATAAAACGGAGAATTTTATATTGCTCTCAGTTTGGAAATATAATACAGTGCTTGCCAGACAGCTACATTTCAGAACTCTGCCATGGAGAGGGACCACAATGACCCAAAATTGTTTCCCCTTTAGTTCTCAAGTGGAATTTGTGCAGGACCATATTCTGAAAGTTTAAAGAGAGAAACATTCCTGACCATCAAAGGCAAATAGAATGAAAATTAATTAAAAAAGACAGGCAAGTTCCCAAGTAAATATGCAGTCCCTGCATGCCCCAGCCAAAAGCCCATAGAAGGGAACCTGTCACAGATACGCATGCCCATGCTAAGAAAAATCGAGGCCATACTTTAAAAGATTTAGATCTTTCAGCACAGCAAAACTTGTTAATGACGAGTTTCAATAAATGGAATATTTTGAGAGGCCAAAAGAAGCATAGCTATTGTTATCAGTAACAAAGAGAGGCAATACTCAGTTAGTGTAAAGATCTCATATATCTTCCAGTTAGTTTTGTCAGGGTAAAGTCTATAATTGTGCCTAAAATTGAAATTATTGGCCAAATCCTACAACTTGGCCCTTATTTTGGCAGAGCTACTGTTGAGAGAGGACTGTAAAACCCAGTCTGCATTGATGGACAATGCTTAACAAAGGTACACAGCTATGTGAATACTTTAGATCATAAGAATGGCCATACTGGGTTAGACCAAAGGTCCATCTATCCCAGTATTCTGTCTTCCTACAATGGCCAGTGCCAGGTGCCCCAGAGGGCGTGAACAGAACAAATAATCATCAAGTGATCCCTTCCCTGTCACCCATTTTCAGTCTCTGACAGAGGCAAGAGACATCATTCATACCTATTCTGGCTTGAGTTATCGTGACATCTCCACTGCAGAGGGTCGATGGAATTGACTCTCCCATCAACTCCCTTTATACTTCTCAATCCAGTGGAATACTGGAGTTGATAGGAGTGTGATCAGGGGTTGATTTAGCGGGTCTTTATTAGACCTACTAAATAAACCCCAGAGGATCTCCCCTTAAATGTAAATAAAGTATAAGATTTGGCCTCATATCCTAAAGAGAGGTTTACAACTTAGATGGTGTTTTTCAAAAAAATATGTTCAACAAAAAAAAAAATAAGAATGTAACCTGTTTTGGGATATAATCCTCAGCTATTACTTTGAGAATTTCCAGCATGATAAATTAAAATTTCTCTTTTGGCAAACTTGACTTTAAGTACCAAACAAGCAGAATTTGCTTAACATAGATGTTCAGTCCAGGAAGTAAAAACCTAACTGACAACCAATACTATTGCTGCTATTTTGCAATAGAAAGGTACCAATTAATCTCAGTCTAATAAATAATGCTTGCAATTTGAAGTATATAGAACTTTCCATTGTCAAAGCACTTAACAAATATTAACATTTTTAATCACCTTTCTTATCAGATTAATTTTTGCAGTCAATTTGTCATCTGAGAAAAGAATGGTATTAATATAGTTGAACCTTGTAAATTCTCATTGTGATGGTTTACAAGTCCAAACATTGTCACAAAAAACCAATTTCACCTCGCTTCTCTGCAAAGAATTAATAATATAATGCTATAGTGGGGTCATCCACATATTTATGAAGAGCTAGTTTGTGACCTGTCCTTTGTGCCAACACAAGGGAGTAAGGGGGCATAAGATACACTTGGAATCTTCTGTGCCAGTGCTCTGCATGTCCTTCTTGTGCATGGGAAGAGCAGGCTCCATAGAATAAACTGAACTAACTAAACTTCATTTGTCAAAACAAATGAAAAACACCCTTAATTTTTTTATTGTACTGGTTCACTAACTGGACAGTTTACATAATTTGGTAATCTTTATGTGTACGCCCAACATGAATAGGGCATCAACGAGGTTCATGCCAACTGCTTAGACTTTTCAGATTGCTGTATCAGACTTCAGATGCTGGAAACAACACAAACATGTTTTAAATTTGAAAATAAGGTACAGAACTGAAGCCACTTGGGCTGTGTCTACATTGGTGCTATCTTGTGCAAAAGCAGCTGCTTTTGCGCAAAAACTTGCTGCCTGTCTACACTGGCCGCGAGTTCTTACGCAAGTACACTGACGTTCTAATGTATGAAATCAGTGCTTCTTGCACACGAACTATGATGCTCCCGCTCAGGAAGAAGCCGTCTTGCGCAACTGTTCTTGCGCAAGAGGCCAGTGTAGACAGGCAACATGAATTTCTTGCGCAAGAAAGCCCTATGGTTAAAATGGCCATCAGAGCTTTATTGCGCAAGAGAGTATCTACACTGGCAAGGATGCTCTTGCACAAAAGCACATGCCAGTGTAGACACTCTTTTTCTGGAAGAGTTTTTGCACAAGAACTCTTCCGCAAAAGAGTTCTTGCGCAAGATCATGCCAATGTAGACGTAGCCTTGTAGTAATAAAGCCTGTATACTGGAAAGCAATGTCCATAGAAGTTGGTCCACACAAGCCTGTGAGGCCTTCTCATCTATGTGGCCACAGAGGCTTCACCTGATTTTAGAAGGATCCTTTCCCTTCTATTATGATCAAGTCATATTGTTTCAGGCATGATAACACCCAGGGTATGTCTACACTACAAAATGTTTTTTGGAAAAATGGCCATTATTCTAAAAAAACCTCACTTATGTCCACACTGCAATCATGTTCTTTCAAAAAAAATTGAAAGAACAGAGGGGTTTATCTGACATTGGTAAACCTCTTTTTCTACGAGGAAGAATGCCTTTTCCAAAAGAGGCATGTGTGGACGGGGAATAGGGAGTTCTTTCGATAGATGAGGAAAGAAGAAAAAGCACAGGTGCCCTGGTAGCCACTCCGCCCATAGCAATCACAGCTTACATGCAAAATAGCATCCACACTGAATGGATGCTATCTGTCAAAAAAGCAGATTGCTTTTTTGATGTGCTTTAGTAGTGTGGACACTCTCTTTCAGAAAAAGTTTTTTCGGAAGATCTCTTCTGGAAAAGCATCTTCCAAAAGAAGTCTGCAGTTTCGATATAGCCCCAATTATAAAAGAGAGAGAGAGAGAAATTAGGTGAAAACAATGGAGCTCATGTGCATGATTTCTTCCCTTTCTAGTTTTGCTACTCTGTAGCACTCAGATTTGTCTTTTATTTAGACTTTCTGCTGCAGATTGCATTGTGAATAGTTCAGCCTGCTGTGGAATGATGAGGTGTGGCTTTTGCAACCTATATGTTCAGAGGTTCCTGATATGATTGGATGAAATACTTAATTAGCAAATTTACAAATCATATGAATGCATAGTGGGACTAGAGAATTTCACAGCTTCATAAACTTTCCAAGTTCAGATTCTGATCTTAGTCCTATCTGTACCAGGTACATCAAGTTGAAGAGCCTTCACTGGAGTTATTCCAGACTCTCACCAATGTAATTGACATCAGAATCTGCTCTCTCTTCCTTTAGAAATAAAAGCTTGAGCTCTGCAAAGCATGCATTTTATTTTTTAAAGCTTTAAAATAAGCTTTAATGCATAAAATAATTTCAAATGCATTAATATCACACTTTCATATGAATTGTGATTAGGCATTAAAAAACCCATGCACCCAAAACATCATTTAGTTAAAGCTTATGACCTGCTTCGGCCTGAGACTATGAAAGGTTTGGGACGAATATTATGCTTGTGTTCAAAGTAGTTCAAATCCTGTAAAAAAAGGATTAAAATAACTACCTTCAGTTGATGACTGTTTATTACTTGGTAAAATTAGCGTAAATAAATGTTACAAATTGTTAAAAAACTACTACTTCTATGTTGCACACTAGTGGTATTAAAACACTTGCTGTTACAGTTGGAAACACAGAAGAGCACAGGGTAGTGTAAGAGAGAAGGGGAAGGTGTGTAGTATCGCAGCCAAATCCAGAGCAAGAGAACTTTTAACTGTCTGCATTATGGCTACTTTATAGCTGAATGTTCACTTCTGGATGTTAAAAGGAAATTGCTTCATTTATCACCATTTATGAAAAATATGACAGAACTTTAGAGTGTCAAGAAAAAAACAGCAAGAGCTGGAGTTTTGAATGGACAACAAAACAGATAGTGATATTGCCCCAAAAGACCACGTAATGTAAGTAAACACCAGTACTTACTTTTGAGGTGAACTAGGAATTAAACCCCTCAGTTGTCCCTGAAGAGCATCTTGAATATTGCCAGATGAATACAGCCCAATTGGAGAATTATAGGAGGAACTCACTACCTGTCTTTTGTCATCAATGTTTGCTGCTGCAACAAAAGGCTGGGCCCTTCTGTTATGAGCTGTACCAATAGGCTTGAATTCCTGTACATAATAGGCAGACAAAATACACAAAGCTACAGTGCACAATGAAGCTAACAACAAGCAAAACTGACAACACTTCTTATCCCATCTTTCTCCACTGGAATTTAAAGACTTGATTCAGTATACCCATAGGTTACACAGACATTCTGTGTTTATCCATGAAACTTTTTTTTGTAGTGTGTAAGCCATTTAATTTGGAATGTTATTTGTCTGGTTTATGAAAACCAATGGTATGAATGGCATGTATGCAAATATATGTAAAAACTTCAGTGTTTTAGTAACTGGTATAAGGGTTACATATAATCATTTATACTTTAAAGTTATTTTTCTCTTTTCCACTTTGTTTGCTTTATGTATTTTGTCTATAGTCAGCTTAATTTTGTTAGCTAGTCCCTGTCCACTGTTTGCAGATTTGTCACACAGCAATGGGAGAGAGAAACACATTTTAAAAACAAGGAAATGAGACTATAAAGGCAAAAAATGTGACAGGAGGCCTTCGGGGAAGTCATAGCTCCAAATAAATTAGATTTCATATCGTGGGAAGAGGTCAGTGTCAGAGCTTCTATTAGCCCTTAAAAAAAAAAATACGTAGGATGCCTGCTAGAAAAAACAAACAGGAAAAAACAGTTCTATTAAGAGACAGTTAAGAAATAATAAACTGAGGAAGACAAGAACAGCACATAGGTAAATCAACATAGAGAAGTTCACTTGCAGTTTTGTGTTTCTGTACATTGTGAAGGGGATGCAATAGAACAGTATATTAGTAATTAGATATTGTCTTTTATAATACTTGAGGATCATTTCTAATTTATGTAATATATTTGAGTCACGATATTGGAAATTGATTTCAATACGCAAATATTAAAAAACCTTAAGAGTTGTCATTTCATCCAATTTTTAATTGTTCTTGACAAATGACAGAACAGAGGACACATGACATCATAATAGCATCTTCACAATGTTACAGTGGACAACAGATTGTTTGCATTGTTGCAATTAATTGTCTTATATTAGTTTTTCATGGAAAATCATGATGTCACAAAATGTCAATGACAAAACATACAGCAGTCAAAACAGTCCAGCTCTTGTGTTTATTGTACTGAAAACTAGGAAAGTTGCTCCTTTACACCGAAAATGTAGTAAGAATCCAAGAGCATTCAAAGTCAAAATAGGAATAAGAAAGAATTTTCATTACTCTATCGGAACAGTGGACGGTTTACGTGTACTTAGAATGAATTCAGACCTGGGGCCTTTAGTAAAAAGTACATTATTGTTTATGTTTTAGAGTTGTCCTGACACTAAAAGAGCTTTAGTTTAACTCGTAGCAAAATGTTGGGAGATGTACATTGGTGTTAAATGAAGGTGTATGAAGCAAAGGGTCTCATATATTAGCATAATTATCATGCTTTAAAACATGATTGCAATTACTAATACATTCTGATCTTATATATTACAGTTATTGTTAGATTCTTGTTCTGTTTTTGTTCAAATTTCTAATCTTAGTTGTATGATTATGTAATTAACCCTGTAGAGAAAGTATAACATTTTTCCTATTCACAAATCAGATCATACTGAACACCATACTTAAAATGACAGGATATCCATAAGGTAAAGCACAAGTAAATTACAATTTTAAAAAAGTTACTGTAGGAAAACACTGTAATTTTAGCTGAAGATAAAAAAGGGAAAAGGAGAAAAATACATGATAAACAATACTGTTTTACACTGCTAGTAGACAATAAAAAACAAAAAAAAACCAAAACAGGTGTTTATTATTAAAGCCACATGCATTAGCCATTTTAAGAAGACTTACTTTCTCCAATTGTTTAAGCTAGTCAAAATCCTTATTTGCTAAATAGCTTTGTTACATAGTATTGCATTTGGCTGTGTACTAATACTGTGTGGTCTGTTTCAAAATATTTATCCATCATATCACATTTCAATAGAAATAAAAAAGCTAGCTATTTTCTATCAGAATCAACCAATGTAGTTATCAGGAATGGCCCTCAAGCAGCATTTCATATTGTTAATTAGTATTTCTGCCGTAGACTCTACCGCTGGCTCCTGCTGCCAATTTTTCCTGCAGGTAGGAGGAGAAAGTGTGCTCACTACAACTTTATGCAGTAAGTCCTTTTCCAGATGGCTAAAAGAAATGGAATGATTGCCCTTTTATGGGGCAACTGATAGCAGAAGTGGAAGAAGGGAGAAGTCTACCTGCACAGAGTGGGAAGAAGCAGGAATCAGCTGAACCAGGTTGATATGAGGCACTGGCCTTCCAGTTGACCAAAAAGGGATTGATGTTAATGTCTTGTGCAGTCACAGTGAAGCCCTCTTTCACCTTGGTTGAGCTGGCAATCCTTCTGCCCATAGAATCCAAAAAGGATTGGGTTCCTTCATCATTCACACTAACCTTTTTTGCTAGAGGGCTGGAAAGGAATTTTTCCCTCGCCACCAGATTGGCTGAACATGAAGTAGGTTTTTTACTGTCTTCCTCACATCATGTTTGGGATTTTACAGGGTGAGCCTATGAGGTTAGGTTATAATGTCATAACTCAGTAATTAGAACTTGTGGCAGATGTCCAGTGCAGGTGCTCATTATGGCAGGGATATGGTTATGAAATAAAATAGTCAGTTTGTTATTTGTAATTTTCATGAACAAAAGACATACACTTCTCAAAGTCATTGCTTGTCACAGAGATTTTTGCTAGGGCATGCGTGAATGTTCATCTATATAATTATTTATGTATGGGTTAATGTTCAGTTTTTTAAAACAGTAATATTCTTGTTTTTCAAATGTTTGTGATAATTTACTTAGCGTAGTAAACATTAACTTTAAATTAACAAAGTTTTCTGTGTAGAAGAGAGTAAAAAATTGGCTTTGCTTTTGAAAAAGGCCCTGATATTACTACAATTATGACCTCTGGAATAAGTTCAAGAGACACTTAAAAACTGGAAATGCTGACCAAACTTTGTAATGTAGTGGAGTTCGAGTTTAAGGAAAAATATGGTGCTTTGGAATTTTCCACTGATCTTGGCATTAAGGCCTTTTTAAAATTCAGGCATTGTATCTGTCTCAGTTTTTCAACAACCTTAACCAATGTAAGCTAAACCAGCATTTATTACAGATGCATTATAATTCACCAGCTCAGGCTAAGGTATGAGGAACATTAAGAAATGTTGCCACTGTATTTCTTTATGTAGCAGAACATGTATGGCAGGCTTCAGGTGTTATGTCTAACTATGCAGTAAATAAATATCCTTTATAATAGTCCCTTAAATAGTTCAGCACAATTGCTTAAAAGCTTAACTACTTTTCTAAAGACCTTTCTGTTACTGTTCCCTTTTAAGGAAAGAGGTAGACAAGGAAATGAATATTAACTGTTTAGTATAGCACTGTAGTTTTTAACCTTTTGACATTTGTGGACTTCTAAAAATTTGCAAGGGAGGTACATACTCCTTTGGAAAGGACCACAGTTTGAAAACCACTGTTCTGTGGTAATGGCAACCTTTTGCAGACCCCTTAGACCAGAGGTGGGCAGTAAAAAACCAGCAGCCCACCAAGCTTTGTCCCTGGCGGACTGCCACTGCTATGTTTAGCTGCACCGCTGCAGGTATTGGTTGATTACATCTTTTGTTGGATGTGGATCGCTGTTCACAGCTAATGGGGAAAGCAGGAAGCTGTGTGGACCAGAACACCGCTTCTGCTGCTTCCATTGACCATTAATGGCGATCTATGGCAAAGGAAAACTGTGATCGTCTGATACCTCCAGAGGTGCAGGTAAGCATAGAGATATAGATCTGCCAGGGATTAACTCTGTCAGACCAGATTTGGGCCGCAGGCCAGTATTTACCCACTCCTGCCTTAGATATAGTCTGAGCATCTTCAAGAGTCCACGGATCACAGTTGAAAACCACTGCTATAGCAGAAGCAGTTTTTCTGATAACAGTAATGGAGATAGTTTTTCAATAATTTGTTGCCAAATAGTATTTATCTGTTCAGCTGCATTATATGTTTTTTAAAAATGGTCTACTTTAGACATAGAACTATAATAGTATAGGCTTATTATCACACCAATTATTTTTCTACATTTTTTTTTCCATTTGGAGGGGTCCCTGACGTTACAAAAGCCTTTTCTTCTGTATATGTCCTAGATCAGGGGTGGGCAATAATTTTTGCCCGGGGGTCACATAAAAAATGTTTGAAGTAGTCCTGGGCTACCCCGGAAGGGGCCTAAATGGGAAGGGGTGGGGCTACCACCCCCAGTCCATGATTTGCCCTCCTTCCCACTAGGCACCCATGCCCTGCAAGAGGCTTGGCACACTACCCCACTCCCAGGCTAATCAGGGCCTGGGGGCAGGGAAGCCTCCTCCCGCCCTGCGAGGAGTGCGTGGCACTTTGAAATGCCGCAGGCTCCTCACAGGACCAGGGCAGGGCAAAGGAAGTTTTCATGCAGTCTCCCTGCCCCCAGGCCCTGATTGGCTTGGGGACGGAGGAGCGCGTGAAGCCTCCTCTGCTCTTCCCCCCTGCCCTGTGAGCAGTGTGTGGCACTTCAAAGTGCCACGTGTTCCTGGCAGGGCGGAAGGAGGCTTCACGCGCTCCCCTGGCCAATTAAAGCCTGGGGGTGGGGGAGCGCACAAAGCCTTCTCCTCTCTGTCCCCGCCCTGCGAGCAGCGCATGGTGCTTTGAAGCACCGCACGCTGTTCACAGGGAGGAGGCAGAGCGGAGAAGGCTTTGGGCACTCCTCTGCCCCCAGACGCTAATTGGCCAGGGGGCAGGGGAGCAGCAGGGCCTCTGCAGGCCAGATCCGCCTGCTTGGCGGGCTGAATCCAGCCCGCGGAGGCCCTTTTGCCCACCCCTGTCCTAGATACTCCACATTTAAAATAGTTGTATCATTTCTTGATGCTCCGTACCATGCTGCTAAAATTACTCTACTATTTTTGCTAAAATATATTGTACTAGTTAACACCGAAGTTTGTAGGATATTTGGAAAAAAACAGGTAGAATTAGAACATTGAGGTTATATTCATGTGTAAAAGCCTGGCAGATTAGGTTTGAATGACGTATTTCATGGAATTCACTGGAATGGAGTCTGTTCCTAAACTTTATTGTAGAATAAGTCATGATAATCTATCATAAAATAATATATTCAAATATTTGTTTTCATGCTGTTCTGCCAGCAGAATAATAATAATTTTTCAGCTAAGATTGAAATCATATATATGTATATATAAGTATTAAGTGTTAGAGAATATATGGAAAATGGAACAAAGCACTTTGAACCACATGCAGAAAACTATCCTCTACACCAGTGGTTCTCAATCGTGAGCCATATGGCTCCCCAGGGGCCACGCCCTACCTCTAGGAGGCCACATGGAAAAAAGGAACATTAGGTAAATTATGTACCTTTTTTTCCAACTAACAGCGGCTATGAGGGGGGCCACAGAGGTAAACGAGGCTCAGAAGGGGGCCATGAGCAAAAAAAGGTTGAGAAACACTGCTCTGCGCTACAGTCTGGTCCTGGTCAGTGTGGCCCTGGATATCTCTCCCACATGCAGATCTGCACAAAGACTTCTATATAAGTTCTAGGCAGGGGAGAATTCCAGCAGATTTCAGTTGTCTTGCTTGAGTGCAGGGATCAGGACTTGTGGACCCCTACAAAATTTGCAATGGAGGTTTGGAAAGGATCACAGTTTGAAAACCACTGTTCTATGGTAACGGCACACAGATAGTATGGATGTTAAAAAGCATATTTTTTTGTAAATGTGTAACTACTTACATTTTCTGTGTCAGAGTCTCCCACCTCTCTGTTACAGAGGCAGCAGCATGGGGATGGGAGGGCGTGCGTGTAACCCGGAAGGTTAACCAGTGAACCCAGGCTCATCAATTAACATTTAAATGTTTACACTGTCACATCCCTAGCAGACAGAATGCTCCAGTTTATGACCGATCCATCTGATGGCTGTCTGAATAGTTCGGTTTTCCACATATTCAGAATTTTCAGTTTTCTGAAGCTTTGTTGCTTTGCATGGTTTTACCATTGTTTATTGAAGCAAAAAGACCCCGCATTACTGGACCATCCTGTTCAGATGACTGTAACAGTGCAAAAACTGCTATCATAATATAATGGAATAATTTTGATATTTAACATGTAGGGTATGTTTATACTGCATGCTTATTTCGAAATAAGCTATTCCAGAATAGTTATTCCAAAATAGTTTATTTAGAAATAGCACGTCTACACTGCAGAGAAACCTCAAAATTAGTCCGAGGCAGGCTTCCCTAATGTAGACTGCTATCTCGATTTAGAGCCCCAAGAGGCACTGTAGAGGAATAATTTAGAATGGCCCTGATAAGAGGCTATTTTGAAATAGTAGCAGTGGAACGTCTACACATGCCTTATTTTGAAATAGCTATTTTGGAAAAGGCATTATTCCTCGTAAAATAAGGTTTATGGATTTCGGAATAAGCTGTTCATTATTTTGAAATAACGGAATGGCTATGTAGATGCTCGCATTATTTCAGAATAACGCTAATTATCTTGAAATAATGGTGCAGTGTAGATGCACCAGTAGTCTCAGTTGAAGAAATTAAAAATATCATGGATTAAATATTAAAATAGAGGATTTTAAACAACATTACTATCAAAAGAGACATTTTCTTTCATTAATAAAACCATAGTGAAGTATAAAGTTTTGAGAGAAAGTTTGAGGTACTCTAGTTTTTCCATACGAGAATTTTAGGTTTCCTTTAGATTTAAATGTGAAATTTTAAATGTTAATTATGTAAAATTATGTCCCTGTATTTAATACATTTTATTATTTCTATTAAGTTAAGTAGATAGTGGAGAAAATGTTCTATACAGAATTATGATGACTATGAATGAAACAATTTAGAATGTGAAAAACTATCTAAAGTGTAGTGATGACTTTAAAACTTCATACCTGTGGTTCAGCTTCCAAATTTATTTTGAAGGGATGTCCTTTGCCATCTTCTGAAACTTGTGGAGACCATAATCTAGTTTCTGCCCTATTAGTAAAAGAAAAAAAATCCCTCCCATAAACATGACACATATACATGGAAATATATATACTGCAAACTTAAAATCTGAAGTTTGTTAAAAAAAATATTTTGAATATTTTAATATAAAATTGTTTCAATGAAATGGACAGAATCTTTTGTGTTTTTGTGTATTTGTTAGTCAGAAAATTTACATAGTAAGTTATACATGAAAGTACACTGCACTAAAGATGTTGGCTTTATAATAGTCTCTTCTTAACTTCAGTGGTACCACTAGCAGACCCTTTGTACCTTTCACCTAATGTTCTCAAAGCATGAATTAAGCAAACCTAAAAAACAATCATGTGGAGTTATTACTATTTCAGTCTTTTCCATTGGAAAATGCAGAGATTTATGGCCTGTGTTTCAAATTAGATAAATGGAATTGATAAATGTGTAACTGTGCAGATGCTCCTTACATTCTGTTTGACATCCATAATAGTAGTAATTGTGTGTGCAAATTTAAGATTTTTATAAGCTTAATTACACATATCTTGTGTGAAAATCAGGCTCCCACGCTGACCTACATCAAGTCATTGAGAGAGTCTTGAATAAAATGTAGATTCTCTGACTCCTAATTTGTGCAGTAGCTCCTCTACAATCCTCTCTCTCACTGCTATCTGCTTAATTTAGACCTGAATCAGGAAAACACTTAAGCATTCACTTTTGTTAGTCTCTAAGGTACGTCTACACAGCAGGGTTAAAGTCAAATTAAGCTACGCAACTTCAGTCACGTCAATTGTGTAGCTAAAGTCAAACAGCTTAATTTAGCTTTTAGCGTTGTCTACACAGCAAGAAGTTGCAGGAAGAAGACTCCTCCTTTGACTTATTTACTCCTTGTGAAATGAGGGTTACAGGAGTTGGAGTAAGACATCCTCCAGCTCGACATTATTTTGAAATAAAGGCTTGTAGTCTAAACACGCACTATGTTATTTCGTATAACGTCAGTTATTCCAAAATTACACTGCTGTGTTCACATGCCCTAAGGTGCCACAGGACTACTCATTGTTTTTAAAGTTACAAGTTAACACAGCTACCCTTCTGGGACAAATAAATTTAAGTTCAGTTGACTTCAAACTTTAAAGGTAAACACATGCATAAATGCTATCCTCAATAAGGATGCTTTCCTGAATTGAAGCTTTGAGCCATGATCTTGCAGCTGGTTTTATGTGTGTTTAACTTTAGTATCTTCTGCAGTAGGGATGTTAAATAGCAGGGAATTGGGTAAACATGTAATCTCTGAAAAACTCATCAATTACACAGTTATCTGCACCCACAGTGCGGGGTGGCAGCTGGCTCCTCTGGAGCTGGTGTGCACGGGAACCTGGCTTTTAAGTGGCCTCCCAACTTGCAGTGGCTCCTGCTAGTCATACTGTTCCCCGGGAGCTGGCTGCTGCCTCACGCTGCTGCCTCTGATACAGATGCAGCAAAGCGAGGCAGGAGCCTGCATGTAACCCTGAACATTAACTAATAAGGCCAGGCTTATTGGTTAATCATTTACATGGTTAAAATTTCACATCTCTAACCTCTAATCTAGTTGATACGAATGCTTCTAATCATGTTAGTAATGATAAGCCTGTGCATCAGTGTTTGCAGTATTGAAGCCCTAGATTGTAATGGCCCGATCCTGTGAGATGCTATTTCTATTGAAGAAATGGACAGTCCTTGCAAATTGGACCGGTAATTCCCTGTGTGTCTATAAAGTTCCATGTACTTTAGTGGTACTACATAAATATACTGGTAGTGCAGGATCTATAGACATGCTCCAAAGCCCATTTAAGTCAATGGATAGCAAGGGTAAAAACCCTTATTAATTTAGAAATATCATGCACAGAATCTTAGATGCTGGTATCAGTTTAATTAAGAAATGAAATACTGTTAGATCATTCCTTATTCTTTTTGAAAGGATCCAGGGAATAAATTATGTTTCCTTCAACCAGGGATGGGCACTAAACCAGATATGGCTCTCTAAGGTTAGCCCCGGTGGGCCGCTGGCACTTTATTTACCCACACATCCACAAGTATGGCTGCGTGATGCTCCCATTAGCCAAGGGTTACTCTTTCTGCCCAACAGGACCTGCAGGAAGTTCCTTCCATTGGCCAGGAGCGGCAGTCCAAGGCCAGTGGGAGCTTCAAGTGGCTGTACCTGTGAAAGCACAAATAAATAAAGCTCTGGCAGGCTGCCAAGTACTAACCCTGATTAATTACTTCTGGCCTGTGATCTGGTTATTGCCCACTGCTGCCTTAGACAGTCATTAGATCAGAGGAAAAAATACCTGTTTCTTTAATATTTCCTTCAAAAGTAAATATGTTGTGGTCCATACATATAATAAATTACCTCTCAATTTTGAGACACAGTTGATGTGATGCTGCTTTAATTCTTTCCTGTGCATCATTATGAGTCATGTTCTCTGTACAATAGCCATCAATAGCTAGAATGACATCACCAGGACTTAAATTGGCTGCTGAAGCCTTGCTTCCTGGAGTAATCTAAAAGAAATAAGAAAAATTATTAATGTATTTTACATCAAAACACATCTGTGAATCTCTAGAAGTAACAATAATAATAATTTTCATTTTTGAATACTATGTGTGTGTTATGTGCTAATATTTTATCAGCTATGGGGCTTGTGACAGGGTACTTGCCCTGCATTGGCCCTTTAAGCACAAAACCCCAGCCTGGAGCAAGGGCTAGGAGCAAAGCCCCAGCTGAGGCAGTTTGTGACAGGGCACTTACCCTGCACTGGCTCTTTAAGGGCAAAACCTAGCCTGGAGAAGGTACTAGGAACAAAGCCCCAGCTGAGGCAGTTCTAGCTGATGAGGGCTATACAGGGGGGAACTGACAGCTGCTCTAGAAAGAGACCAAGAGCCTGACTGCTAGGGAGGCTCCCTCGAGCTGGAGCAGTGCTGGGAAGGCAAGGCAGGGCTAGGGGAGCTCTGGCCAGGCAAGCTCCCAGGCTTTCGCACCTAAGGAGGAAATCGGGATGCTCTGAGAAAGAGAGGACCTTCGGGAGTGAGCAGAGAGAATAACCACCACCCCCGGAAGGGGGCCTCAGATACTGGTGTGGGCACTGCCAGAAGGCAGTGTCTGGAAGAGGATGCTGTGATCCAGGAGAAATGCGGGCAGATACCACCTCAAAAGAGGCATCCAGCAACGCAAGAGAGCCAGTTCTCAGGACAGATGGCTGGGGGTGCCAGGGTGGTTAGTCAGCCCCATCACAAGGCTAAAATGTAATGTAATCTTCCCAGCTCCCACCCTCCCCTTCTCCCTACAGTGTGGCAGCTTCCCGACTCCCAGCCCCCTTCTCCAGCAGGCCAGCTCCTGCCCCCTTCCCCATCCACAGCACAGCTGGGCCATACACTGGGCTCCCTCTCCCTCTGCCCCACAAAACACCAGGCTCCTGCTCCTTTCCCTGCAGCGCACAGGGATTCTCTGATCCTGGAACATCTGTGCATGACCATGGATGTTGCTGGACCAGACAGTCCCAGTTTATACAAGTGCAGCCTGAATCTACAAATCATTTATCTCACCTGGGCCATATCTTTAAAGGGAATCTGACTAAAATTTTAAAACACTTTTCCTGAAATTATTAGCTATATTCCCATTATGATTGTCCAGATCTAAACAAAATCTATGAGGTTGATCCTTTTATCTCCTCTATTCTTTGCCCCTTCAGGTTAGTATTCCTCCATTTCCTGAAGGGGCAAAGAATAGAGGAGATAAAAGGATCAACCTCATAGATTTTGTTTAGATCTGGACAATCTAGTCATTGCTAGAGTCTCTTTGGGCCTATCATAAACTGATAACAATCCCTTCTGTGGCCAGTGTGGTCAGAGTACTGACATTTAACTGAACTGTTTAATTTTTACATTATTGCCAGTTTCCCTTTATTTTACACATCAGATTTATCCGTTTTTCTTCAAAAAGGTCCCAAATCAGATCAGAATCTCTTCTTTCATCATACTTATGAGATACACAGCTGTGCTTCCAGGGCACATGGTGATCCGCTTTCATTTTCTACACAGCAGAAACTTTCTCTTCTGGACACTGCTACAAGAAAATATTCAAGTTCTACGGCAAATTCCACATTATTTCAGTGTGTATTTGGGTTCCTTTTGCTGATCTTGATCTGCAAATCCAAATCCAGTTGAGCATTTAAAAATTGGTCCATTGCCATTTTAGTGTGGAGAGCCTCAATGGTGTCTGGTGATGCTAAGACCATAAGTCTTTGCAGGTTCTCTGCTAGCTCAGATGATAATCCTTCTTTCCTTCTACTTCTATCTCTAGCCTCTTAGCTGTACTGTGGCCAAACTACACCAAACTAGTTTGGTGATAACTAGCACCAAACTACATGTCAAGAGCTTGTGCCAGGTCTGGCTAATTCAGTCTCTTTTTCTGTGAGTAAGTTCTGTAGCATAATGAGAGTTGGGCCATCCAAGTTGGTTGCTAGTAACCCCTCTTTCTGTCCCTCCGCTCAGACTGCCTCTCAACAGGGACAACCTATGCCTGCTGATAATGAAGAGGCAGAGTGAGGACAGCCAGATTCAGCAGTGTTATTGACCATGCTGAATATAAGCCAACCAGCAAATCTTGGGGGGCATGTGACTCCAAATGCCCCTCAGTGTGTTGCCGTTGCCTCCCAGGAAGTTGTTCTGTTATTTGAGCTGGGACAAATCGACTTCTCCCATCTGAGCATCTTCGGGTTACAAAAGGAGCAGAAAATAGTTGTAAATGTCTGGTATTACCCAAGTCCTCTGTCTGGCTCAGTTCCTCATTCAAACAAATACATTACACTGTGGTCTGTGATCCTTTGATTTCCTTTTGGACCTGAATTTTCAATTCAAGTCCATGCTGCAACTAATCTAAGCAAGTTCCAAACTGGCCAAAGTCTGTTTGAGTTCCATTGCATCATGGAAAAACTTTAGTCAAATTGTTGTTCACCTCATAAATCTATTTTATCATTCTAGTCTGCATGAGTTGCCACTGGGTTTCCCAGTCAGTTCAAGTGTTTTTTAGTGAGAGCTCCACCAGCAACCTCGTTTCAATCTAAAAATTCACTTTCAGCCCTTTCTGGGAAACCTTCAGATCTTCATTTATGTCTTGTCTTGACTCCTTTTGTGAAGTCTCCTGCTGCTATTTGAGATCTTGTTTTAAATCCTGCTGACCATTTTTTATTTCTGCAAAAACCTCCATTATCTGTTGCATCTTAGTTCAAAAGGAATACCATACCACCAGCTCAAAATCTCTCTACTTGGAAACAGGATCCCACCTCTAACACCAATTACCTATTTTTGACCTGTGCTGCTTGCTAAAAATGTAATGTCTAGTTTTGTTGCCTGGCTCCCAGGAACCGCCTGTTGCCCTGTGCTGCTGCTTCTGACATAGAGGCATCAATCCCCAGGTGAAAGCCGGTACACGCGGGGCAGTGGCTTAAAAGCTGGATCCCCATGTGCACCAGCTCCTGGGGGTGACACCCTATGTGTAACTGTGTAAGTGCTGAAAATTTCTGTGGTTACGGTTACCTAATGATGCACATTTTAAAATCCCTAGTCTGCATGTTAACATGTGATGTATATACTCCAAAAATGTGTAGAGGTTTCGTCTGATTCTGGTAGAGATGAGCTGCTGGTTGGTGATTTCTCAGATCTCTTTGTTGGTGTTCAGGTCTTTCCCTCCAGTGTCTGGAATTTTTCACAGATGCTGATTTTTGTCTTGTTTTCTGTCTCATTTTTTGGTAGATCTTCAGTTTTTCAGCTACATGTTAATACTAAAATTATTTGAATTTAAATTTCTGAGGTTTGTTCTAATACTGTATATATTTGCTTTCCATACTTCGTTGAGTTTCATGAATACTATGGATATCTTTCTTATTATTGATGTCACTTCTTCCTTGAGGTCTCCATTGGCTAGCATGGTGCCCACGTAAATGTACTGTTCTACTTTCTAGATGTTTTTGCTTTCTAATGTGATGTTATTGCTTCATGTCTAGCCTTTGAGGTTATTTGTTTAGATTAAGGAAAGAGAAGTGACTTTATAGCAAGAAAATTATTTGTAGGACTACTACTCTAAACTAGTCTTAAACTTTGTGTTTTGGGTGTTTATCCTAAAGAGAATCTTACACCTCTAATTTGGAGACAATGGAATTAAAAGTCCTGCAAGATAGATATTACAAAGATGGAAAATTTGTCTGTCCACCTACAACATTTTCTGTCCCATGGCAATGTGTATATTACTCACTTCTTTCTCAAAAGGAATATCTTTTGCCTTTTGCAATAAACATCTATAAAAACTGTCTTCTAGAAATCCGTTTGATTCCAATTAAACTTTTTATACAGGATTACTTTTTTACTTACAAGATGAAACAATATTACACAAACTACCAAATAACAAGACAGTATATTTACTGGAATAATTTATCCTTGTGGAATTAAGTCCTTTTGAAGCTGCCTATAGAATGTCATAGGAGGTAGAACATTTCACCCCTCAAATTTGGAATTCCACTATTTCTCTCACTATATTTGTCACAGAAGTGTGCATGTACAAATGTGGTGTGTGTACCCACATGCTCACACGTAATAAAGATTAAAATTTTTCAGAGACAGGTATTTTATTTAGAAATTTCTTATACCGTTGTCCTCTTTAATATAAACCTGTCTTCCTCAAGAGCAGGAGTAAGAGCAGAGTGAAGCCACCAACAAAGGGGAGAAATTATTTTGTATTAAATCTAAAGACTGCAAATCTGTAGTTGAAATTTAAAAGATGTATGATAATAGTAAAATAAAAAATTGCCAGAGAGGAATTTCTGGTGATATCACTGGCAGAAAACAAGGATTTTCCTTTGGTACACAGTACAAGCAAGAAACCAAAAAAGTAAAACAGAAACCAGTACAGAATTAGTGCATATTAATATATGCATGGTTGCTATTTCTGATGCACCTATCACCAGAGTATCTAGATGCCAGATGATTTTGAAAGGTATTTAGGCCTTCCTCTACTCAGCTTTGCAGAGCCTAAGAGAACTAGGTTTTTTATAAATGGATTGAAATCAATGAAAGTTTAAACCTAAATACTTTAGTCTGTTGTACTGGCATAATACCTTAGATATTTCAGAAGGCTAGATTTGTAGTAACAGAACTTAAAACCCACTTTTCATATTTTATTAATTGAGATCAAAGTCTATAAGACAATGTATTAATTTTTTCAAAACCTGCCATCTACATTATATGTAACCAATATTTGAGCATGCAAAAGGACATTTAGGTTACAAATCCCCACTTTATGAGTGTAAATGGGTGATTTGTGAGGCATAATTTATGCATCCAATTTTAAACATCTGGCCTGGGATTTTCAAAGGTGCTCATGGTACATGTACTCAACTCTCACTGAACTTCAATTAGAATTGGGTATCTAGGTCTTTTGGGGTGCGTCTCCATAGCAGGGCTTAACTCAAAATAAGCTATGCAAACTGAGTTACGTTAATTGCGTAGCTTATTTAGAAACACCTTATTTTGAAATTGGGAGCATTTTCACAGCACTTATTTTGAAATAGAGCACTCTTCCTCCAACTTCCCTTACTCCTTGTACAATGAGGTTACAGGAGTCGGAGTAAGAAGTCCTCCAGCTTGACAGTATTTCAACATTATTTCAAAATAACTGCCTGCTATGTAGACGTGGACTAAGTTATTTCAAAATAATGTTGCTGTGTAGATGTACCCTTAGTCCCCTGGGTCAATGTTATTGTGTGTTTATTGCTTTTCTGTGCTGTGAATATATATCCCTTCTTACATTAAAAAATAAAGGGGAGAAAAATAGGGACATATATCAAATATTGCAAAGATTTTGGTGATTACATAATAACTTGATTTACTCACGTGGGATAATTTTCTTCAATTATATGATTTGGAGAAAAACATTTTCTTTCTGCAGTGCTTTTATTCTATCTATTTTAAATTGGTTTGTGACAAAGAATTATGAATACCTCAGAAAGCCTATCTTTTGGAGAGAATAAAAAAAAGACAGTCTGCATTTATGCAACAAGAAAATATGTTATAGGTGAAACAGAAGTAACGTATATACACAGTGAGAAGCCATAGAGCTTTAGTAGAGCATTAAGTTTGTGAAACTGTGAAGTTGATAAAAAGTATCTCCTCCCTCCCTCAAGTATAGTTTTTACAGGTATCAATAATACACATATGTGTACACACACATACTGATATTGTCCCTTATTTCCAGGCACACTTTAGGCCTACCCTAAGGAAAACTGAAATAATTTCATTGACTTCAGTTGGGAGCTTTAGATGGGTTCCGTAGACATGTATGTAAGTTAAGTCCCAAGAATTTCAGCAGTTGTTTCCATTTTTATTATTAATTTTTTGCTTCTTGCTTTTTATGTCTTTATGTCCTGCTAATAAACACATTCACTTAACTTCTATAACTAGCCTTTCCTGAATATCATATTCTGGTTTTACATTTGCTTGAAACAGTCAAGAGGATCGTCTTACTGTGTTTGGTTAAGAAAATCACACATGGGGTTTTGCCATGATATCTGTTTTCTAAACAGGTGTACGATAATCCCTGATAGCCTTCCACATCACTCTGTTACACCACTAAATAAAGGTTTCTCTGATTAAATAAGGGGTTATAGCTAACTGCAGTTACATCTGCCAAATAATTTTAGTCAGAAGAATAATTGGAAAGATACATTGTAACAAACTATCAATTTCTGCTTATTATTTTAATGGTTAAAAGTATTTCTGAGGAATATTTTTCTTGTCATTATGCTAATTGGAATATGAATAAATAATTGTTAATTTTCATTCTCTAAATTAAGTGAATATCTTGTGCTTTTCAATCCTGGAAGGAGCTGAGCACTGCCTAAGAA
>JANRFK010001234.1:71798160-71810137 GCA_030068395.1 Apalone spinifera
ATGGACAGTAAGATGGATAGAAAGATGGCTAGAAGGCCGGGCACAGCGGGTAGTGATCAATGGCTCGATGTTAGGATGGCGGTCAGTTTCTAGCGGAGTGCCCCAAGGTTCGGTTCTAGGACCGGCTTTGTTCAATATCTTTCTTTATTAATTACCTAGATGAGGGGATGGATTGTACCCTCACCAAGTTTGCGGATGACACTAAGCTAGGGGAAGAGGTAGATACGCTTGAGGGCAGAGATAGGGTCCAGAGTGACTTAGACAAATTGGAGGATTGGGCCACAAGAAATCTGATGAAGTTCAACAAGGACAAGTGCAGAGTCCTGCACTTGGGACGGAAGAATCCCAAGCATAGTTACAAGCTGGGGACCAACCAGTTAAGTAGTAGTTCTGCAAAAAAGGACCTGGGGATTACAGTGGATGAGAAGCTGGATATGAGTCAACAGTGTGCCCTGTGGCCAAGAAGGTTAATGACATATTAGGTTTCATTAAGAGGAGCATTGCCAGCAGATCCAGAGATGTTGTTATTCCCCTTTTTTCAGCTTTGGTGAGGCCACATCTGGAGTATTGTGTCCAGTTCTGGGGCCTCCACTACAAAAAGTATATGGACGCATTGGAGAGAGTCCAGCGGAGGGCAACCAAAATGATTAGGGGGCTGGAGCGCATGACCTATGAGGAGCGACTGAGGGATTTGGGTTTGTTTAGTCTGCAGGAAAGAAGAATGAGGGGGGATTTGATAGCAGCCTTCAACTTCTTGAAGGGAGGTTCCAAAGAGGATGGAGAGAGGCTGTTCTCAGTAGTGACAGATGGCAAAACAAGGAGCAATGGTCTCAAGTTGTGGTGGGAGAGGTCCAGGTTGGATATTAGGAAAAACGATTTCACTAGGAGGGTAGTGAAGCACTGGAATGTGTTAGCTAGGGAAGTAGTGGAGTCTCCATCCCTATAGGTGTTTAAGTCTTGGCTTGACCAAGCCCTGGCTGGGTTGATTTAGTTGGGATTGGACCTGCCTAGAGCAGGGGGCTGGACTTGATGACCTTCTGAGGTCTCTTCCAGCTCTATGGTTCTTTGATTCTATGGTTATCTCTTTGGTTTTGTGGGAAATTTTCTTGGATTTCTAGATCTTTTATGCTGAGCACCTATGGAGCCTGAGGATGGAAAGAGGAGGTGATGAAATTAGGGATTTGTCAGTTTTCTACATGGCCCAGTAGCCTTTTCAACAGGGAGCATACCACAGCCCCTCCTGATAGGATGTCAAGTGCGTGCATCAGGAAGTAGAGAGGTAATTCTACAAGATACTCAGATATCAAGATGATGGATGTGGCATAGAACCTGAGTGGAATTTGAATCCCCTCTCATAGATTTTCTACATGGCATGAATATATATTTTACCAAGTATGTTCACCCTTTGTTTGTAGTCCATCAATCAGTTTTGAATCCATAGGACAGAGCTCATATCCAAACCAGTTCTAATCCATTTCATACGAGTTTTTTATATTATGTATTAGATGTTTTACTAAAATACCTACATATATAGTTGTTCGTAAGCTGACATTTTTTGGAAAAAATTCCACTGTGAAGAGTGGCTGTCGGTTTATGATCGGATTCTTCCCGAGTTGCGGGAAGCAATGTGGGCTGAGGGACTTGCTGGCTGCTGACACGGAGCCTCTGAGCTGAGCTGTTTGCTGTTCCCAGCCAGTGGGATCTGAGAGGCTCTATGCCTGCAGCCTGCATGTTCCTTAGCCCACGCTGCTTCCCATGGCTCCCAATGGCTAATGGCCCCCTGTCTACTGGTCTTCTACCTTGGTTGCATGTACCTCAGCCATACAGTTTACTCTGCCTGCCTGCCACAGGGATCCTAGGGGTGGCTGCAGGCAAGGAGCCTCTCAGCTCCCATGGTTGCAGCCTGTAGCCAGCAGCCAGGATGTCCCTCAGCCTCTATCCATGGGGAGGTTGGACCCTCCCATGGACAGAGGCTGCTGCCGCCCCGTGCTACTGCCTCTGTATCAATGGCAGCATAGGGTGGGAGGTGGCTCCCTTGCATACTCTTCATTTAAAACTTGGACTGGCAGGCTGGGACTGAGTCAGCTTGCAAGTCCGAGTTTTAAATGCAGAATACGCCGGGGGTGGTGGTGGGTGGTTGTTGTCGTTAACTGGAACCGGAATTGCTTATTTGTTAAATGGTTAGCTGACTAGCTGGTGACAACCTGTGACGAAGTGGAGGGTTTTTGGGGAGTTCAAAGGAGTTGCATGCAGAGTGGGGGCACTCCATGTCCCTTGGTGTTACTGGTTAACAAGGTGAGGGAGAGGGAGTTTGTTGTTACAGGGACCAGCACAAAACTGGAGACTCCAGTGACTGGTGACCGGAAGACCCAGATGATATGGCACAGCTGGTTCTGGCCAGTGGGAGGACAGTGCATGGTGGAGAGACCACAGTGACTTGACCAATGAGTTTAAACAGCTACTATGAGAACTAGAACTTCTCAGTGTTAGTTTCTATATATTTGTCTTTCAGTTTACATCAGTTTTTTACATAATTTATAATAGAAATAGGTAAAAGAGTGACCATGTTTCCCTATGCTGAATACAGAATACCTGGTAAAATTACTCATATTCAAGAAAGTTCAATAGCAGTCATTCAGAACTATAAAACACAAACACTCAATTAAATTGAAACTGAGGGCTCTCTCTCTCTTTCAAAGACTGAAGCTTGTGCGTGGTCTCTTATTGAAGGAAGCATCTCACTTGAGAGCACATGATTCCAATGCTCTGCAACCTGTACTGGCTGCCCATTGGCCTCCAAGTGGAGTTTAATATGTTGGTCATGATCCGTAAAGCCCTAAATGGCTTGGGACAGGCCTAAACGGAGTGATTGCCTTTACCTGTTCCCTGCTGCCATAACTGTGGCCAGCAGGGCTATTCAGTCCCTCTAATCATAAAAGGCTGGTAGGACATTCTCTATGAAGGTTCCAGGACTCTGTAACTTGCTCTTTGCCTTGTTCTGAAAAAAAACCCACATTTGGTGACTTTGCAGGCACACTGCAAAAGATAGGATCTCTGGAGAAGGCTGATCATGTATTTCCTAGAAGATGAAGAGTGTAGGTGGCTAACAGCCAAGAAGATCCTGTGGAATTGATTTCAGTGCAGCTATGGTTTAATTTGTCTGTATTGTATGATTAATTATGTTAGGGTATCTAGGCATAGGTATCTTCATTATTTTAAATGTAAATAGATAAATAAAATGTTCTGAATGCTGCATTTGTGGGCCCACATACATCTATGACCTAGGGTCCTTTAAATACAGGTGATAACTTTATGCATATGTGCAGTCCCTATGACTTCATCATGGCTGTTCACCATTGGAATATTTGCATGCATAAAGTTAATATCATGCATAGCAGAGTGAGAGACCAGGTTCTTAGTCTCTACCCCAAGACATTTATAATCTAATTTCAAACATGTGAAATAAGGTCAGTAGACTGACAATTTTAACCATCTGAGAATTGTATTGGCCTGATTGAAATAAATTAGTAGTTTAAATCCAGATCCCAGTAGATCACACTCTACATCACATAATCATGATTACCATTGGGGATAACTGGTACTATTGTTGAAAGTCTCAGCAGAGGTTAATAAAGCATAGAGACTGTGGGTATTCCTAAAGTATAGAGTTTACAGCTGTGCAGATATAGTGATACAGCTACACCTCAGTAAGCTCTCAAATGTACCTGCTCTAAGCTGTCAGGAGAGAGCTCTCCCATCTGCTTACCTACTTCAGCTCTCATGAGCTGCTATATTGGTATAAGAAGCTTTCCTGCTAACATAGTGCTGCTCATACTAGTGCTTATGGGAAGGTTACTTACTGGAGGGTTATAACAGATTTTTTTTAATATGCATTGAAACCCAGGACTTTCTTCAGAACATTCAATAAACTCCTGGATTTATGTTCCCATGTATATTTTGTTGTCTACCATGAGATAAGATTATCTCCACAAACAAATGCTGTAATCATTTGTATGATTGTCTTCATTTGTTAACAGAAATGTAAGAGTTTTCTTATTTTTTTCCCAAGAGGCAGGCAGACAGGAATTTTGAAACTTGCAATTGTTGTTTCATCTTCCATGAACAAATGGCTAATGAGATCAGTAGTTTTTCTTTCACCTTGTAGTTGTGGTCTAACATTTTAGAAGTGGTTACTATGGAACAGTTAGCTATGCTTACTGGGTCCTGACAAATAGCAACAGCTGAAAGACAAATATGGCTTTCTGTTTTCATTAAGAATGGGCTGCAAGCCAGTTAGCAGCAGCCACAGAATACGACTAGTCAAATTGAGACCTTTGAGAGTGCTGGCCTGCATTGTAGTTATTCAGAGTGAATCCCTGAGTTTAACTATTATTATAAGTAGTAATTTTATAATTTTGATTTAATCCTTTTTATTAAAGGACAGAAGATATACATCAAAGAAAAAGTTTGAGGTGAATTTGTCAATTCCTAGCATCAAACTTAAAAATCCTGTTTGGGTTTTGTGATTATTAGAACACTTGTCCTGCTTGGTTATTTTGAATAACATCATGTTAAGGAGAATCTGTACAAGTTTCCATTTTCTAACTATGCAGGCAACTTAGTTCAATTGTCCTTCTCTATGGCGTCTGGCTAGGTTCAAGATTTATTACACTGATTTATTGTCTTGTTAGGTGTCCCGCCACCCAGGAAACAAATGTTTATCTCCATTCCTTGCCTAGATACCTTTTACCACATCACTTCACTAAGCAAGGTACTTGCTATAAAGTGATATTTCAGTTATATGAGCTGTCACCTTATTATTGCCTGGCTGGCCATAAAAATAAGAAAACATCATGAACAAGAGAGGCTATCTTGCTTACCTTAATGAAACAGTGTATTCCCATTTATGTTTATCATATTTTCATATATTTTATCAGGAGTGGTGATTTTAAAGGTAGGGAAGGGCTAATCTTGTGTTTTGAATTAGTTTTTAAAATTTGTATATTTTTTTAGTTGTGTTGATTTAAAATTTTGTTTGGGGTGATATAGTCAGTGGTCTACAGCTAAGATGCTACATTTATAAACTTCTAAGTGACTTCAGTGGAAGATGTGGAAGTTTGCAACCTCTGAAAATCAGACCACTGGCTTAAGTGCTTAAATAAGGATTTGTGTCCTACATTTTGTTTGGAAATGTTGGCCTATGAGTAAATATCTGCTTGCTGTTTCAGTGGGATATGATATTCTTCGCTTTCTCTCTCAAAATGTGTTTAGCGTTTTGTGCTATTAAATGGCTGTCACCTTTCAACTCAGAGATGACTTCATTTTAGCAGGGGAGGAAAGGATCACTGTGAATAGTTTGTAGTTAGCTTCTTGGATGAAAAGTGCTATATAAATGTCACTCCTCCTTTTTATTACTTTGCTACCTCAGACACACGTTTTGGACACTTTTAGCCTAAAACTTTTATGGTCTTTAAGGAGAGGAGGACTGATGCTCATCTGTTTACAGATCTCCAGTATTTCAAGTAAAAACAAACAAACCCTATCTATAAAAGATGAATGTGTGTAAGAAAAAACCTGTAGCAGGTCTTGAGCCATCCAGTATCTGGTACGTGTTTCATATTTCAGTCCAGTGCACTTACCCTACAGCACTACTCCACACTGAAGGAAGCCTGACTCAGGGTCATTAAACACTCTGGTTTTCTGAGTGAATCACAGCTACAGATATACTTGTGTTAAATAATTCTGTGGTGATCTAGCTAGAACAACATGTTCAGTAACCTCCAGTGTTTCTCATTTCTTATCTGTGGTGCTGTTCTCCAGTTGTTCATTTAGCACTAAACTATCTTGTGGAGGCAGCCTGATTAAGTAGATGACATGATGTCCTTTTTTATTGGCTTGGTATCAGTCTGTTTATGAGAGTGTAGTTCAGAGTTTCTGCAGTGATGTCGTATCATTTTACAGGGGCCAAAATAGGATTTAAAATTAGTAGGAACATTGTTAAAGGATGGTTAATGGATGGGATTTTAAAATGTGCCTAATGATTTTAGAGGCTCAAGTTTCATTTGACTTTCTTAAATCACATGTATTCTTAAATCACTTTGGTGGAATTTTCAAAACAGCTTGATATCTTGCTTACATGCTCTTGCTTTTATTTTCTCTTGCCCCATGTATTTCACATGTGAGTATACAGGCCTAGATTGTTCCCTGCCCTTTCTCATGGTTGACCCATGACTGGGCTAAAGAGAGAAAAACACTGTCCTCTGATTCTACATTCCTTCCCCAATCCATGGCTCAATAAGATCCAAGGGAAAGGGATTTCTCTATTGTGGAGCCATCCCACTGACACATCAGTTATTTGGTTGCCTCCAAGATACCTGGCAGTGAAGTTCCTGGTAGACCCATACTATTCTTGCATCTACAGAGTGGGCCTATTGGAGAGTAATATATCTCTGACTTGTATTCCTTCTTTTGTTTTTATTTTGTGCAGAAATTTGGATATGGAACAGGATTCAGTGCTGAGAAGTACAGCAACTCTTCTCTTCCATCTCTATTATGTACCCCACCTTAAAAATTTTCAGAATTCCAGCAGATAGGCATCTGTAATGGTTCCCTTGTCCAGAAAAAGAGTAGATCCATGTTCCTTTGTGCAGATCTGGATTGGCTGATCTGAAAATAATGCTAAGAAGAGGTCTCAGCTACCTGACCTGTCAACGGTGGTCTTTTAAATATCCAGAGGCCTCCAGATGTTCCCTAGTATCTAAAGTTTGCTAACATGCAAGATTTTGTCACTTGAGTTTTTGAGTGTGTATAATGTTCCTTCTTGGGTTGCTTTTTCAGGTTA
This sequence comes from Apalone spinifera, assembly GCA_030068395.1. Taxonomy (NCBI): domain Eukaryota; kingdom Metazoa; phylum Chordata; order Testudines; family Trionychidae; genus Apalone; species Apalone spinifera. Next base: position 71,805,002 of record JANRFK010001234.1, read on the forward strand.
CTTTTTCCGTTCCTGTATTTAATGATATTTTATTAATCTTTTCCTTCTGGAATACCATGAATGACTAACTATTGTTTTTATATACCTTCCAATAGCACCTAGAGACCACAGCTGAGATCAGTGTTTGTCTTAAGAGACTGTTTTTTTTATATCTTACACCGGGGTGGGCAAGATACCTCTAGCAGGCCCGCTAAGCCACCAGATCAGGTCGGCAGATTTCCCTCCTACTGGGACCCTTAAGCATGCAGCAGCCACTGTTTTAAACACAGGGCTGCTCTGTGTGACTCTGCTTTGGAGGGAGGGAGAAGCTTCATGTGATCTCCCAGCCCAATCCTCAGCTCCCATTGGCCAGAAATAACTGGCCAATAGGAACTGCCCCAGCCAATCTCTCAGCTCCTATTAACCGGAAACAACCAGCCAGTAGGAGCTGAGAGACTGGCCTGGAGGATGGGGGCAACGCAAGTCTCTCCCCACCTCCTGGAGCTGAGAGCCACATGGTGGGAGCAGCCTGTATTTTCAACAGTCTGGGCCTGCAGCAGACTGGGAGCCTAGCCTGCCTTGGGGGTGTTGCAGGGCTGCTGGCTGGGAGACACTTAGGTAAGTGCCTCCCAGCCAGAGCCTGCCTCTGGCACTCCTGCCCCTCCTCTACCCCAGTTCCCTCTCCAAGGTCACCATCCAAACCCTCTGCACCCCCCTGCCTCAGGTCACAGCTCCCTCCCAGACCCTGTGCCCCCTTATAAATCCTTCCCCCAGGCCAGAATCCTCTCCTATACCTATACTCCCTCCCTGTCCCTACACCCAAATCCCCTGACCCAGGTCTCAACCCAAACTCCCTCTCAGACCTCACACTGTCTTCTGCACCCCAGTCCCTTACTCCGTGTGTCCTTCTGTACCCAATCTCCATCCTAGACCCCATGCCCACTCTACAGAAAAGTGCAGCCCTTAACAACTTTCCAAAATCTTGGAGTGCCCCCCCCACCAAAAAGTATTGCCCACCCCGTCTTACACAATCCATGTTTACACAGTCTGTCATATACTCACAAAGGTGAAATAAAATATACAGTGCTTGCTGGTTTTATAAAACACCATTAATAATAGTAGGCTAAAAATATTACCTAGCTTGCTTTTTTCCCCCTTTGTTTTAGTTTCACAATCCATAGAATTTTTCATTTTTGTGTTCCTTATCACAACAAATGGTATTTCTAAAATATAAAAATAGTATCAATGTCAGCACATAAAATATTCAAAAATTGGGTTTCAAACACAACAAGATAAAACACACTAAATAAATTTTTCAGAGGTTTAGTTTCTTCTTTGCAACAAGTCTCAGTAGACTGTATTGTGCAGTAGCTTCCTCTATAGAGATTTGCATCCAGTTAGCTGACAAGTACACCACCTACAGGCCACTGACATGTTAGAATAGTTCCTGATAATTTTGGTAGCTAGGGGCATACACGCATGAATCATTCCATCCGTGCTTGCACGTTCTGCTGATAATCTATTATATTCATGCTGTCTACCGCTGGCAGGAAAATGATTTTTCCAAACAAAAAATATTGACTTTTCAATGAAAGATCAAAACCAAAAAAATGTAATTCGAAAACTGAAAACCAAAAACTTTGACTTGGATATACCACCATTGAATCTCATAGGAATTATCATTTGGGTGCTTCATGACTCATTATTTTCTATGGCGTGGGTTTCTGGCTAGACTATGTCTGCCATGATACACGATGGTATTTTGTCTTGTTGAACTGCTGCAGTGCATCATCAGTTATATGGTTTTTTAAATAAATTGAAATTTTCCACAGAAAGCAAATAGTTTTCCCAAAAAATGTCAAAAACAGTTTTCTGTTGAAAAATTGTTCTAACAGAAAAGCTCCAAAGCAAAACAATTACTTAAAAGGGTAAACTTAATCTCTATTTTATCTTTGCAAGGTACTCAAGTGCAGTTATATATAACTGTCTGGTAATTAATTATTAGCACATGCAGAAATTTGATTTGTATTTTCATTAAATTGTTCTTCAGGCATTAGTTAAAATAATGTGTGTTACTTTGTCTCTGCTGGTGCGGTGAGGTCAAGTTGCAGTAGTTCGGGACCTGGTATGAGCTGGGACTGGTCAGTCTTGGTTTGCGCCGGGTCCCTGACCTACCCTCACTATGGCTCTGCCTTTTAAATGTATTAAGAGCCAAAGTGGGGGTAGGCTCTTACTACATTTAAAAGGCATAGCTGCATCAGTCCTGGCTCACGTTGGCTCCTGGATCCACCCCTGCTGCAGGTCTGCATTTAAATGTAGTAAGAGCCCAGAGCTGCAGTTATCCTGGAGCTGGCACGAGCTGGGACTGCTTAGCCCTAGCTTGCGCCAGCTCCGGGAGCTGCAGCTCTGCAGAACACCTCCCCTTACTGACTAATTTGTATTGACTACATCTGGGGTGGCCAATCAGGGTCTGGGGGTAGGAGGAGTGCACAAAGTTTCCTCCGCACTACCCCTGCCCTGTAAAGAACGCTCAGCACTTAGAAGTGCCACACGCTCCTGGCAGGGCGGGAGGAGGATTCACGTGATTCCCTGCCCCCAGCCTCTAATTGACCTGGGGGTGGGAGAACACAGGAAGTCTCCTCCCACTGTCAGGGGCTTGGGTGCTTAGTGAGAAGGGGGGGACAAAGAGTCTTCCCCACTCCCAGACCAATCAAACCTTCCATTTGAGGCTGGGCCCCACCCCGTCCCTTCTGGTGCAACCTGGCAAAAAATTATTGCGCACCCCTGGACTACATGATACAATTGTATCTACAATGTGTATCAACTACATGATTAGCCAAATACCAGCTTCTTAACATCCTTAGCAAGGAACTCATTGCAGCTGCTGGGCGCCACGGGAAACTCACCAACCATAGCTCTCGGGAGATGTGGGGAACTCACCATGACTCCTGGCAGCTGTGGAGAACCCACCATAGCTCCTGACAGCCATGGTGAAGTCCCACAAGCGGTGGGAGCCACAGTGCTTTCCCTTTGGCTCCTGGCCTCTGTTGCCTTCCTGCTGGGGCAGAAGACCAATGAATATGCGGAATCACGAATAGTATATGTATAGTAACACATCTTTAGAGATACTCTTACCGAAATTGAGATAACATGTTTCCCCCGAGTGGACTTTTTGTACTCTCCATTGCTTTATGAAGAAAGATATTGATTGGTTTGTGGATGTTATTCAGAAGATTACCGCAGTAATAGTAATTGTTCCAGGATATTTATAGCCAGGATGTAGAAAAGTGCTTTTTTTGTCTGACACTGAATAAACCCAACTTCTGTCTTTACATTCCCAAAACTAATCTGCTTGCGATTGGTATAACACACTGAAATAAATGTACATCTTCTAAATATCGAGGTACAGGTTGGCTGCTCCCTGCCTACTAGCATGCTGATGAGGCTTTCTGCTCAGGCACTGTTAAGGTCTCATTTTCTAAGTTTTAGTATGGTAGATTCAACTCTTGATCTAATTTATATTCACTATACTATGTTATGTATTCAATGATTTTTTTTATGCATATCTTTTCACTGTCTGATCCAAAACACCTTTTTAGATTTGTAAAAGCTATTTCTTAAGTTGAGGTATTAACCTACTGATATTCTACAGTGACTGAAGCGGTTAGTTATGTTAATGTGGCTTTTTTGTAATATTAAACAAATGTCAAGGAACTGATATTGTATTATGCCATAGGAACAATTAGACAAGAAACACCTATAATTCAGAGATGTGCTTTGTTTAGATATTTCTATTTTGTGTTTCAATTTTTCAGGCTATCCTAGAAACTAGATTATGAATTCAACTCCATGGGTAAAGTCTTGGCTTCACTGAAGCCAGTGGGAGTCTGACATTTGATTTCATTGAAGCCAGGATTTCACCCTACGTATCTGTAGCTGCTCTAAGAGAAAATATTTATAGCTGTGATCTAAGGTCCTACTACAGCTACTTACCTCATAGTTAGCTGATAGTTCTCATCTATTTCACATTAGATAGTGCAGTGCTTTTTCCAATGTATAGGAAGCACCTCATGTTCTTATCACACTTTGTACATTGGCATTTAAAGGCAAGTAATAAATACCAACCATTACAAAATGTCATGGCAACATTTATGCCTTGCTTTAGTTCCTGGCAACAGCTCATGTTCATATTCTGTGTCTGTGGTTCAGTTCAAAATATACTATTATTTAAAATTTCAGTCCACATCCTTTTGTTTTTACATAGCCTGTGCTTTCCACACAGATTATCACATCAAGCTCATATAACAATTATATTTCCACCACAGTTCATAGGAAGTTTGTGCATATATCTGAAAACAAAGGATGGAAAGTTTTATTTTGTATTCAAAGTGTGAAATCTACTCTTGCATAGAGGGTGAACATGCTTAAATGTCTCTTAAATCAGAAACTAATTCATACTCCTTGTGCAGATGCTCTGCAAAAAGGTTTATTTCACCCTATTAGCAAAGAGATATGTTGTCCAGCACATGGCAACAAGGACAAACAGAATAAGGTCTTGAAGGCTGAAAGGGGCTGCACGATGCAGGTGTTTAGCATTTCATTGGAGCCATTTCTTGGGAGAAGTTTTGGAAACTATTTCAAACAGGCTTCTAGGACATATCATTGGCAGTACTGACAGAGAGATTACATGTGTCTCCCGGGATTAGCTATCAATCCCTCAGTCTGGCTTCTTTACCTCAGGATTGAGGCATGATATTTGGGCAGTACCTTCTCTATGGACAGAAGATGATTTCAGGTTGTTATGCTCAAGTCTTTTTGGGGAGCCTTAAGTGCTTTGGAAAGCCTGCAGTTACTCATGCCCAGCTCTTATATAGTGCTTTTCATCATCAGATCTTGAGGTGTTTACAAAGGTCAGTGTCATATCCCCATTTTACAAATGGGGGAAGGAAACTGAGACACAGAGAGGAAGCCTAAATCTCATAGAAAGACTTCAACTCCTAAGGCCCAGATCCTTAAAGGTTCTTTGATATCGTTTCTTTCAGTGTTGCAGAGCCTATTCCCTAGGGCAGCATGCCTCCCCATTAAATCTTCAGCCTCACAATAAGGCTGTGTCTAGACTGCACCCCTTTTCCAAAAAAGGGATGCAAATTAGACACA
>JANRFK010001234.1:71810237-71823801 GCA_030068395.1 Apalone spinifera
TGTGTCTAATTTGCATCCCTTTTTTGGAAAAGGGGTGCAGTCTAGACACAGCCTAGGTGTCCGGGCTTCCACAGAATGAATGGGTACTATTGGGGCCCAGATTGTCAAATATATAGGTGTCTAATTCCGATTTAATGGGAGTTAGGTGCCTAAATGCCTTTGAGGGTCTGAAAATAGATGTCTGAGGCTAGTAAGCTGAAGGGGAGAGAGGAGAACCACCTAAAATAGCCAGGAGTGAACACCGAGGAGAGGGGCTTGAGGCACAGCATCTCATCTGTTTGTCTGATGGACCAGAGGTAGGTGCTTCCTGTCTCTTAAACTCTTCAGCTGTGAATCCTCTCTTGGAATTAGTCATCTGAGGTAACTTTTGCCTCTTACATGTAGCTTGTGTTCTAGAACCCTAAGCTGTATCTTTCTTTCTCTCTCTGGCTCTATCCTACTCACATTTGCTACCTGTCTCCTGCTTGTTGTATATTTCACTTTGTCCCAACTGTCTTTTGATTGTGTTCAGAGCCACCTGCCTACCTATCAGTGACCTGTATCTGGCCTTCCTGCTGTGGAGTTTAACCATGTCTGCCAGTGAGGTGGGGGGCAAAGGAAGCAGTTGCCCCAGGGCCTCGTGATTGAAGAGGGCTTGGGGCTCCTGACCATGGCTGCTACTGTGACAGCAGCTGGAGCCCTGGGTCCTTTAAATTGGCACTTGAGCGCTGTGCAGCATGCTCTGGGTAGTGCCAAGAGCTGACTGGGTGTGTGTGGCATGGTCTGGGAGACACAATAGGCTGATTGCCCTCAGCCTTGCTACGCCCCTTCCACCCAAAATCCCATCCCTTCCAGGAGTGCAGAGCTTCTCCCCCACCACCTTGCCCAAGGTCCCAGCTCAAAGCACATCTACAGGATTAGACTAGAATGCTGAATTAAGTATTCTTCCCCTCTGGTTTGAGAAACCGGTTTGGGAATTTCAGCTTGAGCTAGGGGCTTCATGAAACTCATTAGCTGAAGAGCTGCATTAGGACTTCGGCTGTTTTATATGCTAACTGGTGGAAATTTAAGATGTGTCTATGCTATAATGAGATATCTGCAGATGGCCACTAGAAGCTGACTTGGTCTTAGGCTGCAGGGCTGTTAATTGTGGTGTATATGTTTCGGCTGAGGCTGCAGCTTGAGCTCTAGGTCCTCCTAGCTCCAGCCTGAGCACAGATCTCCACACTGCAGTTAAACATCTCTGCAGCTTGAGTCCTATGAGCCTGAGTTTTCTGGCATAGACCAGCCATGGGTTTTTAATAAACTTAGACATACGCATATAAACGCATTTATAGGGTTAGGTGGCGGCTGAGAAGTGGTTTTGAAAATGTCAATGGTGCCTACATGTTGAGCTCAAAAAGTCATGATTATGCACTTGCAGATTTTTGTGAATTTGGTCATTTGGGCTTGCAAAGCTGAATGGAGCAACAGTAACATATCTTTAATATTTGACTTCAGATGACTAGAATTCACTCTAGGCAAAAAGTGAACACAAGCAGAACTTCCTTTACCCAAGGCTAATGGGTCTGAGTCTGCTGCCAGTTGTATTAATATTTATGGATTTAACCAGTGTGAAACTTGTGAAATTCAGAGCAGTGTCAGGCCCAATCAACTCACAGATGGGACTGAACGTGAAAAACACAGATTTGGGAACATTTTTATTTCATATTTGGAAAAAGGAGGGAGCATATTGTAGCAGAAAAGTTGGATTAATTCTCAGATAAAACAAAAAAAGCAAGAGCGATGAAACAGCTGGTGTTTTTCTGTGCCGGAAATATTTGTTTTGTCTTGTCTGAGAGGAAGGCTTCCACTGGCTTTCTGTATACTGTACAATCTGAGTATAGCAACGCTGTCATAAGCTGGGCTTTGTTCACGTACAGTATGAATGGATGCATGCTTAGTATTGGTTTGTCATTATATTTAATTGGTTGATATCTCACCCATAAATCTAGAAACCTGTAAATGAAATGGTAACTACAGTAATAATGATGGCGGGGCTGTAATCACTGTCCAAACTCTATGTTTATAACTGTAAAGGCTGATTGCTGTGATGCTATTGAGCTTGGAAAACGGTTGATGTTAAGCGTGATCATATAGTAATTTGGGGTGATGCTGCTATATGATTCATCATAAAAGAAAAATAGAAATCTGCCAGCATGTTTGTACAGTGGGATACTGAGCTAATTGTGAACTGAATATAAAACTGGTGTAGTGATTTTTGCTTTTGTGATAATTGTGGCAGGTCAAGGACTCTGGGGGAAGAAAACATTTAAAACATTCCTCCCCCCCCCCATGTAAAATTAATTCTGTCTGTGCCCAGAAGAGGGATGAAAAAGAGATCTGAACCCCTTCTGCCTCACCTCGCTTTTGGTGATAAAAACCAGCCCAACTCTCATAAGTGCCAGAAGATGCAGATGTTCTTTGCCTGGCTGCTAAAATTTGCAGCTTTCCTCTGACAGCTTCTACAATGATTTTCAGTCTTAAAATCTGCAGCATGTTGAAAATTAGGACATATTATAAAAGAAACAAATGATAGTATTAAAATAAATAGCACAGGGGGTTACTGTAATGTTGGTACCATACTGTGTCCTGGAGAGGGCATTAGGCTATGAGGCACCTTGCTGCCTAATTCTGGTGTCCTATGTCAGAATGGATGATGCACAATTATGATTGCCTTCTGACAAACTGAATGTAACTAACCTATAGTCAGATGATGTGGTCCAAGAAGGAGGTTTCTCTGTAGGGATGTTAAATTTTGATTAATTGACTAATTGAATAGTTGATGCAATTTGCATTGACTATTTGATTAGTCGATAAGGGCGCTTCCGCCTTTGAAGTATAGCAACAACCCTGGGGTTGCTACACTTCAAGGTGAGAGCATGGGGCCAGCGGGGGACTGTTTGAGTCCCCCGCTGGCCCTGTGCTCCCTGCAGCATTTCAAAGCAGCAGAGCTGCATGGAGCTAGGAGTCAGCTCCCCAGCTGCTGACCCTGGCTCCATGTGGCGCTGCCACTTTGAAACACCACGGGGAGCCTGGTGTCAGGCTCCATGTGATGTTTCAAAGTAGCAGCGCCACATGGAGCCTGGGCTCCATGCAGTGCTGCTGCTTTGAAGCACCTTGTGTAGCCTGGGGTCCCCCGTGTGCAGTGTTACCCCAGGCTCACGCGGTGCTGCCTCTTTGAAGCACCCCTTTTTTCCCCCTCCTCTTCCCTCTTTCTGATAGGGGCACCAATAGGGGAGGGGAAGCGACTAGCCTGTCGACTAGTCCGTCACATCGCTATTTCTCTGATGATCACCTATGAAATATCCATATTGTGATTTAGATCAGAGATTTAGGAATCAGTGAATGAAGAGGTTACTTTGTATACTTATATTATTTCCTGTCATTTGCACTTAGAATATTGGGCCAGAGAACAGACACAAAAATGTAGCTAGTCTACTGCATGTGTTGATTTAGGGTGGGATTTTCAAAAATGTTTTAAGGAATTTCTGCACAGTGATAAAACCCTCAACACAGCTATGGCTGGCCCAGGTCAACTAACTTGAGCTCATTGGTCTTGGCCTGGAGCCCAGACTACATGGTGCCAGAGAGTCTATGTTGTAATTTTATAGCCTTGCAGCCAAAGCCCTGTGAGTCCAAGTCAGCTGATCCATGCCAGCCATAGTAGGTCTTTTATTGAACTGTGGATATACAAATATCTGTCATCTAGGGTATTTAGTAGACATTTTTGAGATCCTCACTCTTAAACAATACAAGATAGGCTCTGGGCGTTTCATAGAGATTAATGAATAGCTTTGTCTACCATAGGAAAAGTTTGCCAGTTTAACTCTACTAATGGAGGAACACCTTTTCCAGGCACAATAACTTGTTTGTATGTTTTTGAAACCAGTAAAAATTATACCAGCAAACAAAGCCATATCCGCAATAGGACGTTTGTTGGTATAACTGGATTTATGCTATGACTTTTACTTTAATACAGGGGTGGACATAATATGACCTTTGGGCTGGATATGGCCCACTGCAGCCCAGTGGGACCCTTGGACAGGTTCTCTGCCTATTGCCCCCACACGCCACTCAAAACAGCTGGCTTCTGAGACTAGTGTGTGTCTCTCTACGTAGTGCATGCCCCCTGAGGAGGGTGACTCCATGCACTGCCCCTGCTCACAGCACAATCCTCATAGCTCCCATTGGCTGGTTGGTGCACCATGCAGAGATGCACATGCTGGCTCCAGGAGCTGGCAGTTTTGAGCAGCGTATGGGGGCACAGCAGGCAGGGAGGTTGCCTGAAGTCCCCCTGGGTTGCTGACCAGAAGCTGCCTATGGCAAGTGCCTCTAGGCCAGAGCCTGGATCTAGCATTCCAGCCCCTCCCACATCCTATTCCATTTTCCCAGGTCATAACCCCCTCCTGCACCCCCTTACACCCCCCCAACTTCCTGCCCCAGGTCACAACCCAAACCTTTTGCACCCCACCCCTGCCGCAGGTCAGAATCCTCTCCTCCACCCAAACCCCCTCCCAGACACTGTATCCAAATACGCTACCCCAGGTCACTTCTCCCAAACTCCCTTTCCAGCCCGACTCCTCCTTCTACACCCCTCTCCTCTACCCAGAGATTCCTTCTGTACCCACTTTCTGTCCAAGACTCCACACCTCCCCCATTAATATCATAGAAAAGTGTGTCATAAATCCTTGACTATCAAAAATAATTGCCCACCCCTGTTGTAATAGTTATCGTATTTGGGGAGGGGAGCATGACGTAGCTATGTCAGCCCTGACATACAAGTATTCCAGCAAAACTTTTAAATGTAGACCAAGCCTAAGAGACGTAATGCCTACTACAAAGACTTAATCATTGAGGTGAAAGCAATTGATAACTTCTCAGTTCGAGGTGATTGCTACTTCCAGGGATGAAGCCAGGTCAGGTCTGGGAATGGTGGTCAGTAGAAGGATCTCCGACTGACATTGCTATGTCTACAGGAGGCTGTAGGACTGATGCAGTTACAATTGCAAAACGGTGTGCCTTTTATCTGAATCACTTGTTTTGCTGGTAAGGGGTTGTTTTACTATACTGATTCAAAACCCAGCTTTGTAAGTATAGGTGTATAGACACAAGAAGTGCTTTGCTGGTACTGTAGCATGTACCAGTATAGAAATACTAATAGAATAACATGTTCCTACCATAGGTTGAGAGTTGGTCTACAAAACTTATTCCCACAATAGAAGAGTGCTTCTGTTTGTTGGAATAGCTAACATCCTTGGGTGAGGCAGTTGCCTGCAATGCCAAAAAAACCAAAGCCTTCTGGTTGGTGTGCAATGTGTCCAGGCAAGGGGACACCCTGGCATAACTGTGCCACCATAGGTGCAATAGTGTAGATAAAGCCATAGTCTTGGTGTGTGTAATGCATGGGGTAGGAGAGTTTAGTCCAGGGTGCACAATAATTTTGGATGGGGTTCCTATTCAAAAATTTGGTAAGTAGTCAAAGACTGCACCTTTCTATGATAGTAATGGAGGATGTACAGGGTCTGAGACAAGGGTTGGGTGCCGAAAGGAACTCAGGTAGGGATTGGGGTGCAAGAGAGGGTGGAGGGGTATGGGGCAGAGAATTGGAGTGTCTGGGAGGGGGTTTAGGTGTAAGAGTGGGTGCAGGGTCTGGAGGGAGTTGTGATCAGGGACAGGTGTCCAGAAGGAGGTACAGTGGATTTAGGTTGTAACGTGGGACAGTGGAGAAGGAAGGGGTGCAGAGAGTTTGGGTTGTGACCCGGTGCAGGGAGTTGGAGTGCAGACTCCCTACTGGCTGCACCCCTACAAACTGCTCAAAGCAACCAGCTGCTTGGGCCAATGCATGTGTCTGTGTGGCTTGCACCATGGGGGAAGGGAGACTGCAAGCTGCCTGCTCCCACAAGCATGGCTATTTTGAGCAGGCACGGAGCCCCGGGGTCCTGCTGAGCAGTGAGACATTGGTGGCTCAAAGGATTCTGTCGGGCTGGATCTGGTCTGTATTTTGCCGGCCCCTGATTTAGTCTTTGCATGTGGAGTGTGAAGCCAACTTTATATATAGTCTTCTTTAAGAATGAATGTTATAGTGTTTTTTCATTTTACAGGATTGGAATGGTGTTGATTTATTTAAGTTAGTGAAAGGAATTAAATATAAGAACTTTGATCAGTGTTACACATTTGGATTGTATCTGTTTAACTCTAATATGCTCTATAGAGGGATACGAAATTCTAGGATTGGCAGTAGAGTCCCTGAAGATTAGCACTTTTGATGCAGAAATGTCATTCCTGAAAATTCCTTCTTGAAGCAAATATTTTAGGGATATTATTATGAGTAAAGGACATTAAAAGCTGGCAAATATCTTCATGTACATTATTTGACATCCCAGTGTGGAACAAGTTGAGAGTTATACATAACTAACATCAAAGAAAGCTACCTGAGTGAAACAGTGATATTTTAAAAATCTAATATGTATGGTTCTGAATGTGTAGGATTACTTAAACTGACAACAAATACTATATGTTTGGTGTCAAGTATCAGAGGGGTAGCCGTGTTAGTCTGGATCTGCAAAAGTGACAAGGAGTCCTGTAGCACCTTATAGACTAACAGATGTATTGGCGCCGCGAAAGCTTAGTCTATAAGGTGCTACAGGACTCCCTGTCGCTTATATGTTTGGTGATAGATCAGTCTCTGTGATTGTGTCCTTAGATAAATCAGGATTCATGAGAACATTTCAGTTTAAATACAAAAAAAGTAAAAATATGTAAATCAAGAAATAACAGGAAGAAAAGCTGAAGTGTACTTCAAGCAGAATTTATTAGAAGTCTAGTCAAGAAAAAACACAGAGACCCTTTGCTTATAAGAATTTAAAGTCAATTACCTGAAAGGCAGGTATGAAAAACATGTATTTTTAAAAATCAGTTACAGAGTAGAAACAGTACTTTTTTAAATATGACAGGCAACAGATATTTAAGTCTTCATCATAAATGGCATCAAAGATAGGTATGAATCTCACAGCAAAGCTGCATGCAGATCTAAATTAATATTAAAAGCCTTTGAAATATAAAGCTTTTGCCATGAAATTTGCAGTAATAAAGGTATGCTGCACAAAGATGTTTCTTTACCTTTGTCTTAATGACATTTTGTAATAAAGTCATATGTACATTTAGATTTGGCTAGTAAAACCATTAATAAAATTTTGCATAAAATGCTATTTTACAGAATTGCACTATCCGGGTGTGCTTAGGGTAACAGGGGCAAGTAAAGAAAAATGCATTAATGATGATGTGGATATGAAAAGAGCAGAGATCAAATGAGGAATTGATTTTTTTTAAAAATCAACAACAAAATGGATCTGTACAAAAAAGAAGTACAAAATGCTAGAGATTACATACATAGTGATAAGTCAAGCCTTTACCACAAGAAAAATGCAATAGAAGCTTTTGCCATCTTTAAGGTGCTGAAGAAACCAAATTGGAATTGTTTTGTATAAAGCCACAGCCATAATCCTCCTGTCTCAATTTCATATATTATTTATGCTTACCTTTCCATAAAGGAAAAGAATGATATATTCAGACGTTTCTTTCATTCACAAAAAAAAAAAAAAAAAGAAAATGTATCAGTTTTAAGAGTTGTGACTTTTTATTTTGTGTACTATATTCCTAAAGACAAATGTATGACTCAGATTTTGTTAGTGTATAAGAGATATATGTAGTGAAATAAAATCAGTACACCTGTGCATATTTTTTCCAATGACTATTAGAATACATCTATGTACTAACACTGTATTTTTCATAAGCCTTGTGATAAATAAAATCACTAACCCCTCAAATTTCATGTTGTTGATTATTACAACACATTTAGATATAGTCATGTAATGTTAGACATCAGTAGTTTGTTATTGTCTATCTTCATAGCTCATTATCCACAAACTCTCAAGATTTCACGTCTCTCGCACTTTTAATTTTAACAGAAAGCACTATAGCTTATTTGGAAAAAAAATGAGATTTTTACCAATACAATCACACCCATCCACCACACTTTCAGTTTCCTCATTTTAACTACTCCTGCTTGAAATTTTATAATCACTGTGCATATTTTACAACATATAAGTGCAGGCAAAAAAAATCTATATTATAATTGTCATATATATTGTAAACCAGAAGAATAGGCAAATTTGTGATACAGCAAAGTGAAAGTAACATATGCTGCCAAGCTGAAAAGAATGTGGATAAACAACTTTTTAAAAATAAACAGCAACTATTTCTTTGTACCAGGCAGAAGCTGAGAATCAAATATTTGCATAGCATTTAATGCTAGTACCACAATGCCTCCAAACAATGCAAGTTTTCCTATGGAAATACACCTGTGTACCTTTCATCAAGGTTTTCCTATTCTTTTCTTTCTAATGAGGGGAGGGGGAACTAAAGCAGGAAAACAGGAGAAAGTACTTAAATGTTGAAATGATTCCTCTTGTTTCATACAAGTTTAGTTATTCACACTGTAGTCGTTGCTGTAATACTGCTGGAACGATTTGGCAGATGAAGATGGGGATGATGATGATGAACTAGATGACCTTTTTTGATATTGCAAAGCAAGAAAACAGAAGGCCTGTAGTAGCATGTTTTCTAGCAGCTTTATGCAGATGTGTTGCAGAGATGCAGCATAAATAAGTAGGAAAAAAATTCATAGCCTCTTGACATAGTTTCCAGGGAAAGTACCAAAGAATTTGGTTCTTCTTGAGGTTCCTGAAAGTAGAAGTAATAAATGAAAAAGGGCAATAACAGTAAGTAATCACGATGTATGTATGGCCTTTAAGCTTTGTTTTCAGTCTATGACGTTACGTTAGCACTGCAAATACTAGGACAGGAGATGCTTGAGAAAAGCTAAACTAATACTGTGTATTGTACAGTTTGATGTATTACATTTCTTAGTCATAAATTCTTACCAACTTAAAATATAAGGAAGGGGAAAGCAAATACAAGAGGCATTGTTATGTTTATGTCTATCCAGATTATAATTTGGGCTAAATTATAATAAATATTAACCTAATATATTTGAATGTTATTTATGAATATTAATTATAATAAAATAATCTGACAAGGATGGATGTCATCAGCAGTTTTTAGGCTTTTCAAAATAATGTAGGCTTAGTTGGACAGTTAAAGTATTTTTATATTTTATGTAAGATGTTTAGAATGATCACAAACTTTCTTTGATCCCATTTCTGAAATCCTTATTCAGAGTATGTGCTTATTTATTTTTAAGAGCAATCCTATTGAAATCTATGGGATAATTATATGAGTAGATTCCACTTAGTCTCAGTGAAGGTTGTGTAATGGAATTCTTCATTAAATCTGTGGGAAGGTGCCTATGGACTTCAGAGGGTTTGGATCAAGTCAGTCCCCAAAAACTTCAGCATAATCAGGGTTACAACTAATTTGCTACTTTCAACATATCAATTTATACAATTATCTACATATAAGCAAACTATGAGGGCAGCAAATATTTCTGAAATTTTAAAGCCACCCAACCAAAATAAAACATACCCACAAACCATCCATCATCACATTTTTCCATCACATCAATGATATCTCCCTCTCTGAGCTCCAGTTCATCTTCATTCCTAGGAGTATAGTTATATAGAGCCTGAAACCTTAAACAGGACAAATGTTATGTTTTAAAAAAATAAATTTTTTCACCTTTACTTACTTAGAGGAGTTTGTCAAATATTTAATTAATATTCAAAGTAACATACTCTGCTAGAACTATAACACAGCATATCGGAAAACAGCAGAATGTTTGCCTGCATTAGTACTATGGAACTAGATCCAGAATACATAGCACAGCTTATACAAAAGACAATTCACATGAGATTTACTAAATTGTTTATAGTGGGATTCATATAGCTATTCAGTCTAACTGAAGTTGCTAATGCACAACTCCTCTCAACTTTATTCTGAGAAGGGGAGAGAACCTGAGAGAGCGGCTTTAGAGAAAGAGGTAGGTTAAGAGTGGGAAGAGAGAGATAGTGGTGGGGGTAGCCATGGCCTAAACAGGAGGAGAACAGAGTAAAATGCTGTGTGGGGCAAAAAGGAAAGTAAGATGCTGCTCCCAATATCTTAATAGATTAACTCAATTCTCCCACATGCTCTTGTGGTGTATGTCCACTTTGCATGTACTTAGGGTTGCTAGGTGTCCTGTATTCAACCGAACAGTCTGGGTTTTGGGTCCTCTGTCTGGTAAAAAAAAAAATTCAGAAAATACCAGACATTTGCAGTATCCGGTATTTTTTGGTTTTCTGGCTGGGCGCCTGACGGAAGCCAGGTGGGGGGAGTGGCTGGAAGGCGGGGCGCGATCAGCGCTGGGAGCCTCTGGTTGCATCTGACGTAGGAGTGACACCTGAGGAGGAGGAGAAGCCCTTTCTGTGTTCCTGATTGCTGTTCAACCGCCTTGTGGAGCCGTAGCCGGACTCACTCGTGCTTCGCCGGGACCGTGCGCGGGATGGGCAGCACCCTGGGATCTGCATGTGCCCTGGTCAGTCCCGCTCCTCGCCAGCTGATTCTCCCTCCCCCGCCTCTCCGTCCGGTTCCCTGTCCCAACCCCCTTCCGGCCAGCCCTGCTTCCTGCTGGCCGGTTCTTCCCTGGCCAGCCCCTCCTTCCCCGCCCCAGCCAGCCCTGCTTCCCGCTCCCCTCCCGGCTGGTCCCTTCCATCCCCTCCCCCCATCAAGTGTGTCTGCTTGTCTGGTATTTTTTCTGAAGCTACCTTGTAACCCTACATGTACTGGATTCTGAACCTAGCCAGCCATATGTTTGGGACTCACTGTAAGTTAGAGCTGCCTTGGAGCGTGACCAGATAAAAACACGTGAAAATGGAGAAAATCCGAGAGAAAAGGAAGGAAAAAATAAAGGAAAATTGTACTGTAAATCCCTGACAGAAAAGCGAATCTAAATTTAAGGAAGGCAAAGGGTTAGTTGCAGTTACATACAAGAAAGGGGTGAAATGTTAGACATTACACTGGTTAATTTCTTGTTTTACATTTGAGTGAATTTAGTAGTCATGAATATAATGGCTTGAATCAAACAGGTCTTTGTAAGATGTTATATTGCATTCTTGTTAACATTCACTTTCTACATTTTGCTCACTTTTCTAATTCCAAAGGTTCCCTTGATAAATAACAATTTGATAATTCAGGAGCAGTGAGACAGAAAAGTTTAATTATTATTAAATCTTTATAACTGGCATTCTGCTCAAGAAGTCTAAAAGTGATGGTATCACAAAATGGCCATTAGCAGTTTTTAAAATTAATTTCTATCTTAACTAAAAACCATGGAGGAATTTTTGTGTGTAATGACACTATAGGACATTTGTCTTCATTTGTGAGATAACATATCTTCACTAGCTCGTTTTGCCGTCAGGGATTTCCTGGATGATGTCTTCTGACATTATTTGGATAGCTGTGCTATTCCATGATTCTACTAGGTAGTTTACTGATTCCTTCGAAGATATTCTGGCTATTGGTCCCCTAAGTGCCAGTGTTATCTCTCTGGATAAATAGATAAGAAATATACTTACGGTTCCCCCCCACTGTGTATGTTTTCATGAGCAAACACGGGGCGTTGTGGCTGTAATGAAATGATTTGAAATGTAATAAAGATTTTCAGTTGTTACTAATTTAAGTATAATTTGGATACTGGCATGATACTTGTACAAAATTTCTTGACATTTCTTATTCCGTTTTTAAAAATAAAAGAGAAAGCACTAGAACTTTTTTACAGGTTTAAACACTAGACTTGAAGGACATAGTGAAAATTGACAAAAAGAACTGCTTTTTATTTATCCAATCAGATCTTTTCATGCTGAAGTTGGGCCCCACTGCTTTTTCCAGGAATGGAGATGCATACATTATTTGCATTTGAGTTTCATGGTATTTTACACAATCTTTGACTGATGTGTGTTCTCAGACAAAATAGTAACCAAAAATCGTTCTTAACAGACAAGAATGAGCATCCATTCATTATGATTTCTCTAGACAAATATTCGCATGTACAGTGCATGCACATGCACACACATTTTTAAAAGAATCTAATTATGTTACCATGTACAGTAATATGTTTAGTTTAGAACGGGCAGATATTTCCAGTGCAATGATCTTTTAAAAGTTACTTTCCTTTTTAAATTAGCAGCAGCACCACTATGTATCAGATACTTTAAATATTGGAAGTGAAAAACCTTACCTTCCTAAAAAAGAAAAACCACACATCATGTTATGAACAAACAGAAAATAATGTGTGTGTTTGTATCTATCTATATCCACATTAGACCAATACAGAAAAGATAGAAGAGCTGCCAGTTGAAAGAGAAAAGCAATTACTAGGATTACTAGTGGAGGCTACCCTGCTCTCACCAAATACATTTGCAGTCCTGAAGAAATTTGGGAACCTCAACTGGTCAAAGATAGCTCATACCACATGTTCTCCTATTAATGATTATATTAGAGTTTGTGGACTTTTTTTGGATGTTATGTGGACCTTATCATATCTGTCTATACTTCATGTGATCCTGTCTATGTTGGAAGCTGGTATTTCCCATTGCACTACTAGCGAGCATAATGACATCTTAATTCTTGACAAAGAATCCTCTAGAGAGGTTCTCATGAATATGTACTTTGCTGCATACAAGACCAACAGGCAGACCGCACCTTAAATTGTCTTAAGTTGCTGGACCATAAAAAATGAGTATTCCTTTATGGAACAGTGCCCAGAAGTTTAAGAGAACACTAATAATGTATGCTATCCAAAGTTTCCCTCAATAACTTAAAAAACTTTATACCATCATCATTGTTTTTAAAGGCTACGTATATAGCTTTAAACATTGGCAAATCCTGCTGTGTCTTAATTCATTACGAATAGTACTGCCAAAAAACTTTAAAAACAGTGAATAGTCCTACAGGACCTTAGAGACAAACAAAAAATGTAGATGGTATCATGAGCTTTTGTGGGCACAGCCCACTTCTTCAGATGAATGAAGTTAAAGGGTCCAACATCCAAATAAATAGCAGAGAAAGAAAGGGGATGAAGCGGGAAAGAGAAGGGAAAAATGGAGAAAAGATATTGTCAGAGTATCCATGCAAAATGAGGCAGGTTCACCTCATTTAACCAGCCATACATACACCTTTTTTAAAAAAAGGAAAGACCAAAACTCCCTAAATTTTCCCCTCTCACAGAGTTTCCTCACAGCCATGTCAAATTTTTCTGTCTGATTTTAAAAAAATGCATCATTTTAAAGCAAAATTTTAGGTTAGGTTAAAATGATGGTCTGTCACTCTTGAAAAATAATCCCTTTAACCAGTTTTCAAACTGGAACAGTCCTGTGATTTAACAATTGCGTCCATAGTAGCAACTGATCCACCACAGAAATACACAAATTTTAAACAAAATATTTATTTAAAGGTGTTTTTTCACTACTATTCTTAGCTGCCCCTTGCTCTTAGCAACATAGGGGCTACGTCTACATTGGCGCGCTTTTGCGCCAAAGCTATGCAAATG
>JANRFK010001234.1:71831539-71846856 GCA_030068395.1 Apalone spinifera
AAATAACGCTATTTTGAAATAGTGCCATAATGCGAATATGCAAACAAAGCATGGGATATTTAAATCCTGGCTTCATTTGCAATTTCAAATGCCTTCATTTGCATCCCTCTCTCGAAAGAGGGTGCAAGTGTAGACATACCCCTCAATGAATGGGAGTTTCCCCATTGACTTCAGTAGGATTTGGGCCTATACTGATGATATTTACCAGGGGAATTGCTCACTGTCCTTCAAAGATAATCTAGAATATGGAACAGGAAGAGAACTGGGAACGATCAAGAAAAATACGCTTAAGAGTTGTGGATAGACCTCCATAAGAAAAAAACCTGCTCTCTAGTTCTTATAATTGCTTAAGATGCATTGTGAGATATTGGGTATTGTGAAGTACATATCTGCCCCTTAGGAATTTGACTGAAACTACAAACTCCTTTAACATAACATCTGGAAACTTTTCAGTGATCTAATAACCTAGAGCCTGATTCATCTTCTATTGCAGTTATCAGAAATCATCCTTTGAATTCAATGAGAGCTAGATCAAACTAGTGTGGATTGAGACACATGATCTAAAGATTAAAAGCTCCCATATCCTATCCCTGAGCTATCAAGCTCATCCTTCCCTGAACTATCAAGTCCTTTCATGATATTTTTTCTTAATTGATGTTACTGCATCTGAAAAAGCACTACGCTGCTTATGACATTTGAGCTAACTACATGATTATATTATGAAATATTAGTATCTGAGAAATTATATTTAAAAATTAAAAGAGCTCAATCTCAGCATTCATCCTTCTATTTCTCAAACATTCATGGAGACATGCAGCAATTGACACTTAACAAGTGCAAGTTACCTTTAATTTTGGTGAGTTTATCTCCTTTTGATATGAAAGTTTGGAAAGGAGAGGAGGTGAGTGGGGAACAGCAGACTGAGAAGATGTGGAAACAGACAGAGAGGAAGGTGTCTTGGCAGAGTGGAATGGAGGACTAGAAGGAAGATGAGAAGTAGCAGAAGGCCTTTGTGTCCCAGAGGAAAGTGGAGCTGGCTTAAACAGTTAAGAAAGACACATAATCATGCTGTACAACTGTCAGTGAAGGACATACAGTGCAGAGAGAGGAGTAATATACCACTAACAAACAACGGCAGAGACAGAAGGACCCATAATGGCTATTCTCAGGTTGATGTTACATTCATCACAAGTCAGTAAATCTAATGTTTTGGGGTAAAATCTCTTGTAGTCTTAGCATATTCTTCTTACTTCCCACTATTAGCCTGTCTTTAGGTTCAATCGTTTGAAAAACACATATATGGGATGGAAGTGTATTTCTTGGAATTTCAGAACTGTATTCTGGATGGCCCCCTAATATGTCTGAATTTTGATTTTGCAAGTGCTCAACAATGAAGGCAAAGAAAGGTGCTTAGCACCTCTCCGAGAGCTCAGTATCTTGAAGGACTGGGCCCTATGTTTCATTAAAACTTCAAAATGAAACCGGCCTTTAAATACACTATTTATAAGGTGTACTGTTCAGTTAAATTAAGTTCAAATTTTAAAAGTTACCAGAAGAAACATTTAAAAAACCTAATGCTTTGTTTTTTCTGAAATTACAATTAAAGTAGTTGTTCTTAGTTAAACAGCCCCTTAAATCTCCTTGTTGAAACAGAGACATATCATTCTCTGTTACTTGGCACCGTTATTTTCCCCCGTTTTCTTTTTTCTGTTAGTTAGCTACCATCACATTAATTCTGACCTGAAAGGCAGAATACATGGCTTTCTTCATTGGATACACTGACAAAATATATATTTTTAATTTTTTCACTTTTGATAAAGTTAAAAATATTTTAAGTAAATGAATGTTTATTAACAGCTATAATTTTTATACTGGCAGTGTTCCTTAAAATAATCATGGTATGGTTTGTTCTTGTGGTTATACTATTGTTTTAAAGCAGTGGTCCCCAATGCGGTGCCCGCGGGTGCCAGGGCGCCCGCCGGGGCATTTATGTGCGCCCGCCAAAACATCTGGGCTGGCCCAGACCCGGCGCGCGGCATATGCACATTGCCGGCCCGGGGCGCGTGGCTCGTGGGCAGCCCTGGCCCTGGGCGCGCGGCACATGTGGGTGGCCCTGCCCTCGGAAGGCGTGTGGCTCGTGGGTGACCCTGCCCTCGGAAGCATGGCACGTGAGCGGCCCTGCCCCCGGATGCCCGGCAGCCACGCAACGTTGGGGACCACTGTTTTAAAGCCACGAGAACAAGTTATGAGGGCTGTGAAGTTTTATATTCTATCGGGATCACCTATATCTCTAATTTATGGATTGGTTTGAATCAGATTGATTGCATGAACTATCTGAGGCTACGTCTACACTGCAGCTGTTTGCTGGCAGAGACAATGCAAATGAAGCCCTCACTAGCATTTGTTGTGCTGTCGTTTGCATATCTCTGCCAATGTTTTTTGCCCTTATGCCTCAAAAAAGAAGGTATACAGGATCTTGCGCAAAAGGGGGGGGTTGTGCAAAATGGCCCTGTCTACACTGCTTGTTATTGCGCAAAAATCTCTTCCGCACAAAGCATGGCAGAGATATGCAAATGACAGCACGACAAATGCTAATGAGCACTTCATTTGCATTGTCTCTGCTGACAAAAGGCTTCAGTGTCGACATAGCCTAACTGTTGAAACAAATTTTATATAGAAAAAAGTTACTAAAAATTTCCTTAGAGACACTGAAATTATTATATAAATATTATGTGTTTATTATTTCAGGGCTATATTGTGGCATTTAGACATTGACATGCATTAGGGTGACTACAGAGTTGTGCTACTCCAAGGGGAACTGCAGGAGGGATCATGCCTTAGAAAGCATGTGTTTCATGGTCGTACTTAATCTGGCCCCTAGTTATTAGTCAGATTCTGGTGATATGAAGACACTAATCAGATGGCCAAAAGATACATCTGAGACATGAATTGATAAGTCTCTGCAGGCATGTCTTCCTCACTCTTTCAGAAGATTGAAGATAGCTCTGCTTTTCGGAGGTCCCATTCTGTCAGATAATTCAAAAGGTAGCATTAATGGGCCTGTGAAGAAAGCTGTGCATTCTGCCTTTCAAATCAGAACTACTGTGATAGCAGCAGAGAAGGGAAGACTGGAGTACACGGGCACCATGTAACCTAGAGGGGTATTTCAGTTCAGCAAGAGGGAGATTTAAAACGAGAGTGCCATTATTCATTAAGAATATCATATATAATAGATTTAATTGAATGCAGCCCTAATTATAATACTGCATGCATATGTATAGATCTGGCAAAATATTTTAGAAAAGGCTAGACTAATTATAATGTGAGTGAACGGAATGAATGCAGAAGCTAAATCTTAAGAAATTAAAATACCTCTTTATTGATACTTGATGAACTGTATTCTTCATAAGAGATCATATTCTCACTCTTAATTGCTATCGGAGATTTTATTCTGTCATGTCTCAGTGTTTCCTCTAAATACAGTCCTGGCATTTGTTCTCTTTTATCAGGTGCATGTCTGTAGGAATGTGAATCTTGACATTTTGGCTGGCCCTCTTGGATTACTGACAGGAGCTCCTCACAGATTTCCTCTTCCTGTTCATCAGTCGCTGCTAGCATTCTGGGTAGGGAGCCACATTTGGACAGCTCAGAGACAGCAAAAGCAGTGCTCATGGTTCCACATGCTTTTGTAGTATCTGATAAGCTTCTGGTTTCTTTGACAGATGGAGATTCAGTCATCTCTTTCCAATCTTTAAATTTTCTTTCATTCATTTTGATACCATTAGTTATAGGCTTATGTGCTTCGTCCTGAAAATGAATTGTTGGAGGAATTGATACAAAACATACAGGAAAGGGCTGAAGAAGCGATGCAGGAGACTGGAGAGAGGGCTTTGGTGATGTAATAGGAACAGAATGACCATCCTTAACTCTGCAAGTGATATTAGCAGGGGACATTGGTGCAGACTGGGATGCTGTTAATGCCAAAGAGTTGAGTTCCTCTAGATCACAATGAAAGCTGTCAGGAAAAGGTGGAGGAGTTGGGGCAGGAGTATTTGATGGTGGTAAACCAACAGTCAGTGATAACCATTCACCGGTGACAGCCCGGAGATTTCCTTTATTAGAATCTGACCAAAGAGAGGAATGATATCTGGGAGGTGGGGATGATGATTTGTAAGCCAACTTTAGAAATAAGGAAAAACATAGGAATTAAAAATAAACAAGCAAAAATTACATTGGATTAAGATCTGAGTAGTTTAAGCAAAAAAAGTTGTGTGCCATTTTCTGGGTTATAAGATTATTTCAGTGAGCACAGATGTCTGAAATAATTAATACATGAATCAGAATTACTGAAAAGATATTTGAAAAGTGAAACTGACATTTAAGCCATAGGCCAAAATCTGATACAAACATCAAGACCAATCTGTAACACAGAGTCACGAACAGAGCCTAAATTTAATCCTCTCGGATTATGTTATTTACTGCTCTATGCTAGTGGGTCTATCACAAGTTGCTAAATGGTACATTCACAACTGCTGTAATTTCCCAAAACCATCATTATTATTCTGAGAAGAGTCATACTTTTAAAAGCACATTAGATTAAACACTAATACAAACAGAGTAAATCCAGATGGTTTCTAATTTTCTTAATATTAATATTTGCTGCACCTTTTTTGTGGTGATCTTAAAGAAACATCTTAAATACATTGCATACTTTTATTAAGGCATCAATAACTACATAATGCACTTTTTATTTAAAATTGATCAATTTTGAACAAATAAAATTACATTTTAGTTAAGGTACATAACACTTAAATTTAACTGAATGTACACAGCAAACAATTAATTTAAGATGGTGACAGCACTGTACATAGCAATATATTTTGAGTAGCATTACATAATATTGATTGGAGTATCCTTGTGGTAAAAGAAAAGTCCTTTTGTAAGAGTGAGAGACTGGTGAGTCATACGTATACTGCGTCTGTAGATATCCATTGCTTCAGTAAATACTGAAAATGTATTTTTTGTTATTAGGAATCCTCAAAATTAAACTTTCATGAAAAATATTTTAATCTCCTTGTAAGAATAATCTAAAACAATTTCAGACTGCACATCTCTTTCGTTATCTGGCTATTTTAGATTTTAAATAATACTGTAGAAAAGAAAACAAGGCTTTATTGTTTATATTGAGTTTGAACCCAAGAGTCATAATCTGGGGGAGAAGAGGGCAAATTACTTACCTCATAGTGAAGTTTTTTCAAAGTTAGATGGCTTTATTTTTGAGAATTTAGGCAGTTCTTTGACATAGGGTTTTCTGATACAAAGCCCTCTTTGCAAAATTGATTAGCTCTGAGTATGTTTGTTTTTGCCTGCATAATGCAAATTAAATTAGCCCCATAACTGGAAGAGTCTCTACAGGCAGATAATGATATAATGGATTAGATGATATTCTTCCTCTTCCTATTCAGTGGGGTATTTAAGTGGAGCCACTGATCATGCTAAACCTGGTACCTGATTAGGAATGCTTAAGTTTAATAAAGTTTAATATAATAGAGCTCCAGCTATTCTAAGAAGAGAAGATTTAAGACACTTTTCCCACACACGTTGCTTCTTCTGAATATATAGAAGAATTAAGAGATGAGAAGTTGGTTTGAGAGATTTTTGGGGTTTTTCCATTTATGTCAGTGCAGTTACTGCTGCATAGATTTCCTGGGTCATGTAAAAGACCTTTGAGCTTTTTTCTTAGAAAACAGATAATCACAATGCATGTGTGTAGAAACTGTTCTAGACTCTGTGGGCCCTGGTTTCTACTTTGAAAAAATTCTATAGAGAGGTAACTGACAAAATGTACTCCTGTGTCCACAGTCTACACACTATTGTAATAATTTATGTACAAAGTATGTCTTGTAAAATATCATTTGAAAACTCAGTTTACTTGTCAATATTGTCCTGATAAAATATGTGTGGTAAAATTGAATGTGACGTTATAAGATTCCACTGTATGGTGTTGTTAACACATGTTCCCAGCTGTTGGCAAACGTGTCTATCTCAAACAAAAGAATATATACTCTGCTTCATTTGTATTTATGCAGTAAACAGTGCCATCCAGCGGGAAGGGGAGACAAAGAAACCTCACAGAGGTGAGAGAAAAAAGCAGTAAGGAACATCTTTCCACATATGCTTTTGGTCTTCTGGTACCCAATTAGAAATGTTTTTCAAAAGGGGGACTGAAACGATAAAAAGGAAGGTCAGACATTCCAGTGGACCCCACTTATCTCTCTCTTTTCTCATTAATTCTCTACATTTGATGCACCAAGGAAGACTTCATTGGATTCTGGGAGAAGAGGTCTTGACATAGAGGGTTTGGTCAGTAAGATTGCCGAAAGCATATTGTGAGAAAATTTGCATGAATCTGATATAGTTTAAGTTATACACCAGTAGCATTTTGCCTTTATTTTCTTTTAACCATTTCTGATTTGTATACCTTGTTAGTTGTACTCACTTAGCATCTGCCTTTGGCTAACAGAAAACAATAAAGTAAGTTTATTAACTACAGAGTGCTTGTGAAGCTACATTTGGGGTGGCAAATTGTTACATAATGTTTCTATTAAAGAAATAATGGACTTTATGTGAATTTGAATTATCCAGTTGATGGCTAGGCAGCACAGGACATACATTGCTAGGAGAAAATCTAGCACTGGGAATCTGTTGTGGTCACCCCATACTATAAATAAGACTAGTAACAGCCAGTGGTGGCTGGCTGACTGGCTGTAGCACTCACATAGAGTTAGGTGACCTGCATGCTGGAGGCTGTTTGTGTCTAATCCAGG
This sequence comes from Apalone spinifera, assembly GCA_030068395.1. NCBI lineage: Eukaryota > Metazoa > Chordata > Testudines > Trionychidae > Apalone > Apalone spinifera. Next base: position 71,838,367 of record JANRFK010001234.1, read on the forward strand.
TTAGAGGCTACAGCAGAAAAGTATTGCAAGTTAGAGTGCAAGGTGACTGTACTCATTAGTCTGGATTGTACCCGCTATGTCATAGTAACTACATTGATATTATAAAAATTGGTCTAGCAGAGTGGTGAATAAACCTGAATGATTCTTATTGTTATATCAGAAACATCAAGTGCCCCTGTCTCTTAAAACTTAGCCATCTATAATTCTCTACAGTTTCAGAGATTTTTTCAAACTTGCCCATTGCTATTGTTCTTATGCAGCTCCTATGAAGTGATTAGGAGAAAGAACATGTGATATTGCTAGGTGCCCTATTTCTTTCTGGTCAAGGAAAAATGCTTTTGCTACTGAGTGTGGTTTATTGGTCTGAGTGCCACTACACGGGACATTTAAAGAGAGAAAGAATGAGTGTACTCTACAGCCTTAGCTGAGAGCAGCTGGCTTTTAGCTCAAGTGGTAGCGGCTCATGCACTAAGCTCAAGAGGGCCTAAGTTCAGTCCTGTCTGTTGGCATTACACAGTATCAGGGAAAGATCTTGAAGTGGTGTAAATCGCCGTAATTGACCAGCTTTTATGGAGTTATGACATTTACAGTAGCTTGTATCTGCCCACTGCTGTGTTTTTCTATCACAAAAAGGACAGTTTGAACTATCCACCACAAATATGAAGAAACATAGATCAGAGGCAGACATTCTGTTTTATTCTTCAAGCCCTGAAAGAGAGAAGACACCCTTCCATACTTCCTCCTGCTTCCAATCTCTCTCTTAAGAGTTAGTCTTTTCTACTTTGAAGTGAGGGAAGATTTATTTAAATATCAAAGACTTATTGGATGATTTTAGCTGAAATGTGAGTCTCATCTGAACTACAGCCCAGCTCTCAATGAAATGATCAGAATCTTAGCAGAGGTAATGTGATAAAGAGTTGGAATTAGGGAGATCTGACGATGGCTGACTACTAAAAACTTAAATTGTTGCTACCTCTAACCCTAACTCTTCGTAGTGACAAACATTTGAAGATCAAGAACTATCTCCAGATCAAGCATATCTCACATTGATGCTTTTAGTATTTATCCATAGGCACAGAATTCAAGCTTGTCCTTCAAGAACATATTTTGGTAACAGTTAGAAATCTTTAAAGAAAGTTGGGAAGCTTCTCCTATTCTGACATTGTAATTTGACCCTAATATATGAATAACTGTCCAAAATAAATAAATAAATATCAAAAGAAGCAAGGCAATGTATTATTGACATCATGAAACAAAGATATGCCAATAACTGAACAGAGAGAGTTTACAAACTACACACACACAGAGACAGAACATACGGTAAAGAGATAAATAAGGACAAATTCATATTTCTAAAGGGTTTTTTCTCTCCCTGATGTTCAAAAGTTTTAGACTGGTATCTCATTAACAGTAACTGAAGCCACATACAATAATCTTCATGCTTCTATTGCCATTAAAGAAACCATGCAAATCTTTATGAGAAGGTAGAAATATTTTACCAATTAAGTAATTGATCAAAGTCTGTTCATCATCAAAAAAAAGGAACAGAACTTCCAGTGGAAACCAGCCTTTCTTCCATCAGATAATATAATTTGTGATGGATGGTTTGAGAGTGCTCATGAGTAAGTGTAAAAGCTGTAAAGAAATTTGATTTAGGCTATAGCTTTAAAGATTTGAACCTGAACTGTACTGAAGTGTGATGACTGTTGCATCATTCTCACTTAACACAAATGCTGTCGTTACAAAATCACCACAAGGAACCTGACTATGTCAAAAGTGGATTTTTGGAGAGTGTGTGGTAAAAAGGCAAATCACAGAAAGAAGTCATCATCGATTCCTTGCATCCAAAGATGGACACAGAGAGCAAAGGACCATTTTTGGCCAGCTTTGTCCTCATGCAAACAGGCCACTCAAGCCACTCTCATGGGTTCCCTGTTTGGGGATTGCAAGATCTTCTCAGCTGTGTCATGAGAAAAGATGTTCATATTGCAACAACAGTTTACTGACTATTACCTGGAATGCTCAAATCTGTTCCAAGTTGTCAAACATGTTTTGTTCTGGTGGGTTTGATTTGCTAACCAAACTCTGTCTGGCCATGCTAAATAATGTAATAGTTAATTACTAGATTTGCAGAGTTTGGGACCCGTGAAAGATATTTAAAACATCTTTAGAAATTAAGGCTTTTATGTCCTAGGTTTTACGCTTCAAGTTTTATAAATTTAGTGAAACCCAGCAAGAGTCTTAAATGCCAACTTCGGTGGCATTTTATTGTATACTAAAAATGTAAAAAATAAAAGGTTACACAATGAAAATTTAGCCATACAGATATGTCTTCAGAAAAAGATCAATTATAAATATGATTTCTGTGGGTGGAATGCTTAACTTTTAAAAATATGCATATTCAAGTATGCATTTAAAAAAATATTTACAAGACTGTATTAACACATTCTAGGCATGATGAAAAAACAAACCTTCCTTACCTTAGTTGAACTTAAATGGTGTGTTCTATCACTAGAATAACTTTGGGGTATTGGAGGATCAGGATAATCACCAGCACCTTTTGATGCATTCTTTTTGATGACTTCTACATAGGAAACAGGGAAGATGCCTTGTCTGTTGGATCCTGGTATTTTACCTTCATACCAATTTTGATCAACTCTCTTAAGAAGAATTACTCTGTCTCCCTGTAATGCATTATCAAAATTAATAATCAGTGGACAAGTGATAATATAAATTATTCAGAAAATAAAGTTCTCTCTCAATATATCAGAGTATTTTTTCATGGAAGTTCTGTGTGGCCCTGTCAGAGCCTTCAGAATCTGTTCCACTTTTCAAATAGCTTCACATGATGCTAGAATTCCAGCAAGACAGGACCTTGTGTTGGTCTATGAATGCCATTCATACACCAGATACTAAATAACAATTGAGATGCTCTGCGGGCATCTAAGTTCTGAATTCAAGCTCAGAACTTAGATGTCTACCTGGCAGTACACTATTATTCTGCTAGACCCTTTCCTGCAATCAGTAATAGTTATTGTTATATTAATGTAAATGTTTTGCTTGTCATGTTGTTTAGTTTTGTATTTTTCTTGAAAAGCCAATAGGATTAAGAAAAAGTCCATACTACAGTGCTACTAGTACTAGGGATGTGAAGGACTAGTTGACTATCTGATAAGCAAATGCTAGACAGGCTAGCCGACTAGTTGCTTCCTGCCCCTCTTGCTGCCTCTTTCTGCTACGGGGACCAGACTCCAGGCTCCATGTGGTGCTGCTGCTTAAAAACATGGCGTGCAGCCCAGAGCCAGCTGGGGTGTCCCCAGGACGCATGTGGCATTTCAAAGTGACAGCACTGTGTGGAACACAGGATCAGCTGGGAACTCCCCCACTGACCCCAGGCTCTGTGTGGCGCTGCCACTTTGAAATGCTGTGTAGAGCTTAACACTGGATTCCCCGTGGTGTTTCAAAGTGGCAGCGCCGCATGAGCCTAGTAGTCCCCAACTGATCCCGGTCTCCACAGGGCCATTTTGAAATGCCACTTTCACCTTTGAAGTGTAGCGAGCCCTATCGACTCTTACATTATTCAGTTACTCGCAATTGAACATCCCTAACCAGTACAATTAGGAACTGATGGAAGCAGAGTATGCCACAAAGCTCAATAGGAATTCCTAGACTAAGATACAATTCAGCCGTGGCACTTAACCTGATAAGAACGTGTCCAGATGAGCACATAATCATTTTCATCTTTTCAGCCAGCCTGGGAACTGGATTTCAAAAGTCAGTACTGCTCCCTACTTTTCTCCTTATTAAGATTTCTCGGATTCCTGTTTGTTTTATACACCATACATTGTATCATATCTCCTGCAGGACAACTTTTTTTCAATCCCCACCCTCCCATCTTGATGTCCTCTTAGATTTATGTCATTTGTTTCTGTTGTTGATTTGTGAACAACATAAAAGCGTCTCTAGTTGAAAAAACACAAAACAAACAAGTGCCAGCTATTCTCTCATTAAAATGAGGCCAGCTGGAGAGCAACTTTTATGAATATAAAATCCTGTAGTGATAAGCGGTGTTTATAAATAGAAGCTCACACTGCAATATTAATGTTTTTATATTTACATTAAAAATTAATCCTTCACATACCTCTTTCTGATTTATTAAGGTACAGGTTGGACCTCGCTGGTCTGTCACTCTCAGGACCTGACTTGTCCTGAACAAGGGGATTTACCAGACCATGGAAGGTTCCTCCCTTCATGGCCATGCTGCTACTGGGCTGTGCCTGCCCCTGCTGCTGCCTCAGCCCCCCGGAGCTCTGCCAGGCCCAGCGAGTGCTGGGGCCAGAGCACCACGGCTGCAGCTGTGCAGCTAGGGCTTAGCTCCACAGCTGCCTGGCTCTGAGGCTGGGACCAGAGCTCTGCAGCCGGGACAGAGGGATGGGGCTGGAGCTCCACTACCTGGGCCAGAACTTCCTGGCTGCCACTGGGGTCACAGCTCCTTGGCCAGGGTTAGGGAGCTCTGCTGGGGCCAGAAATCCCCATCATGCTGTCCGTCTTCTGCCTCCTGCCCCTCCTCCCGGCTCAGTCACCGGTGCCCCTTATAGCGCTCCTGCCTTGCCACCAGACCTCCCTCTTTCTGGGCTTTGTGGTCCATGGATATAGCCAGACCAGGGAGACCCAGTTAAAAAAGAGGTACAACCTGTATACTAAACAAAATATAGGCCTGATCCAGCCAGAGTGAAGTCAATGAAAAGACTCTCAGCACCTTCTATGGATGCCCTTTCATTATCAGATCATGTGGGGATTAAACATCTTATGATAAAGATGTATCACTTGGTGAAATATATTAACATTTAATATCTTGCTATGTCTAATTTGGAATTTTTCAGTAAAATGATTAGCTGTATGTGTTATGTTTAAGAATGCTATTTTAAATATGTACTTGAAACAGCAAGAATTAGTATTACTATTAGAAAGAAAATATTGGCATTAAATCCAAGAAGAAATATTTCTTTGATTAGAAACTTGCACCAGACATCTTACAGCCATGATAGTAGATGCCAAACAAGAAGTTACAATAAAACCTCTTAAGATAATGTCCAAGTGTGTGTGTGACAATAATATGAAATTCAAACTTGGAATTATGGAATAGTATTTATTTAATGTATTGCTGTGACATTCAGGTTCTAGACTAGGGATGTGACTGTTTAACTGGTAAGCCTCACCCTTAAGCAGAGAGTCTTGGAGGCAGCTGGGCTTCAGCTAGGAGCTCTGTAGCAGGCAAGAGAGCTTTGGCTGCAGGTGAGCTCCAGTCAAGATTCTGTGGGGAACCCATAGCCTGGGCTCTCAGCTCTGGGCAGCACGGCTCCAACTGCCAGTACTGCTGGTGTTCACAGCTAGAACACATTGCCTCCCCACTTAATTTCAAAATGGGAACCCTGCTAGCAGTGAAACTGACATTCTTGTTAACCTCACAACTGTGGCTGTTCACCACCCTGACAGCCAACAGATGATGCAAGTAACAATGTCTTTACAGACACTGCATTGCCTGAACGATGTCAACCTAACCCTTATGCCTCTTGTTGAGGTGGATTTACTAGGGCGGCATGGCAGGCTAGTTACAGTGGCAGAAGGAACACTGTTGTCTGTATGTTTACACAATTAACTTGATGTAAGGTACTTTACATTGCTATAACTTTGTACTACAGATGAGGGGTGGGGAACCTACAGCCCAGAGCTGGATGCATCCCCCAGCTTGCCTGGATCTGGTCCCCGGAAGTTCTGGACTCTCCCTAGCATTGGGGAAGCCCATGCTTGTGCTCCAGCCCCCCGGCTGTTCCCCTGCAGGGCTGGAACACACAAAATCTACTAGACCAGGCCCCTATAGGCTTTGGTGTGCAAGGAATATGGGGAGTGTCTTTCTCCTTCTCAGTCGGGGGCCATCTCAGTTGAGGGTATTGTTTTTTGTTTTGTTTTTGCTTCTCACTTGTGTGCAGCTCCCAACTGATTTTTCTGTTTCCCTGCACTCTGTAACCATGAATTACCATAGTCTGAAAGAAAGAAAGAAAGAAAAAGAAAGAAAGAAAGAACGAACGAACTGCAAATCTTGTTAAACAAGAAGGGGTTTGAAGTAAAAGCTATCCATAAATGGATGGCCAGCATCTAAGTGGAGTGCTGTCCATGAAATACTGGATCACCTCTATGACAGAGGGTATTGCTGGGAAACTGTACAGAGGCAATAGATAACTTGTAAATAATGGAATTTAGCTAACGTAGAAATGTGAAGACTGAGATTGTGTCTTTATGTTTATTTTCTGTGTAACTTGTATTTATTTGCTCTTCCTCACAATTTCATCTTTGAATATCTGATTTTTCAATTAAACTTTTGTTTTATTTTTACCCAAAGCAGGTCTCTGGTATGTAAACTGTGGGAAGTGATGTGCCAAAGTGAACTGATCACTACCATCAGGTTTTACTCCTTCAGAGGTGCCAAACCAGAGAAGAAAAGTCTGAGTATCTCATAGTTAAGAACTCAGGGAAATAGATCAGGGGGAGCTTGGGATTGGAAAGGGCTGTGGAGCTCATCTGAGAGGAGTAACAAGGCTGGTGGAAGCTAGAGTTGAAACCAGTTTGTAGGTTGGCTAGCAATGTCAGAGCTCTGAGTCATAGCAGCATAGTTTTAAGGAACCCAAAGTTATAAGGCAGGCAGTAACAGAATCCCTTATAGGTCTGGATAATTCACAAAATGCCAGAGTTGTTTCCAAAAAAACTGTAACAGGTTGAAAATCTCCTTTTATATATTCAAAACAGTTGGCGCATCTACAAATTTGCAGGTTTCACAACTGTGGTTGAGGAAAGAGGCATTTGAACAATGTGTACATGGGTAATTTAAATACGACTATGGCTATGTCTGGACTATGTTCCTCTTCCACAAGAGGAAATGCAAATGGACCACTCATTTGCATATGTCGCACTCTCATTTTCATTTCCTCCTCGGATCCCTTTTGTGCAAGAGGTTTTTGCGCAAAAAAGCGCGGTGTAGACAGCTCTACACAGCTCTTTTTTTTATGGCAATTAGGCAATTACCTAATTTGTACATGTAACCTTATGTTTGCATGTGTGTATCAGGCAACCTAAACACCTGCCTAACACATTTACACCATTCACAAAAATAGAGCTAGATACCTAGAGATATAAAGTAAAGAAGGTTAATTAAGTACTCTGCAAATATACTTCTGCTAGTATTTCAGAGTAGGAGAAACAACAGCTTTTATGTACACATATTCAAATTGTGCCAGTTATAAACCGTTATTCAGTATAGATTTTTTTTCACTGAAGATAACTAGATGTTACCTTTCTCAATGACAGTTCCACATTTGTGTCTGCATTGAAATTATATTTGGCAATAGCTTCTCCAATCTCTCCAATTTGTGCTGGGGGAGGTGGCCTGGCAGGCTGTGCTTTTTCAGGGGGACAAAGTTTCTGAAAGGAGAACATGAATTTTTTTTTTGCATTATTTCCATGTAATTTGTGCATCTATTTTAAAAACTAATCCCATAAATTAAAACAACATACAAACCTCGACATAAGAAATTGGGAAAATTCCAACTCTCCCATGGTGCTCTCCCTCATACCAGTTTTGATCTATCTTCCTGAGGATATAGATGGTATCTCCTTTCTTAAAGGACAGTTCTCTGTAACAAATTCATTTTAGACAGACATTTTCAGGTTTGCTTAAGCTGCTCTAATAACTTCAGAAGTTCCAGTGCTGTTCACACACAGTTCAAATTTCAGTGTATTTAAGAACATAAATATCTAATGAAGGAACATCACTGCCACACTTCGTATTGCTGTGGATGATATATAAATAAAGTCATTGTAAATTGCAGAGTGGTACGCGCAATGAAAGGAGAATAAATTCTGAATCTGAAACCTTGAGTATTTGCGTTTGGATTCTAATTTTGGTCCCTTAAAGAGATAGGCCTGATCTACATCATAGCCCATGGTGTGCAATAATTTTTGATCAACAGCCACTCCAAGATTTTGGAAAGTGGTCAAGAGCTGCACTTCTTGATGGAGAGGGTGCGGGGTTTGCAGAAGGCAGCTGGAGTAGAGGATTGGGATGCAGGAGAGGGTGTGGTGTCTGAGAAGGAGTTTAGTGAAGTAGGGGGTTGTGACCTTGGGCAGGGGATTAGGGTGCTGGGTCTGGAAGGAAGTAGGGGTGCTCGAGTGAATTTTGCCCTGGGGGAGAGGTGTAGCAATGGCTGCAGGGTCATACGAACATAAGAATGGCCGTACTGGGGTCAGACCAAAGGTCCATCTAGCCCAGTAGCCTGTCTGCCAACAGTGGCCAGCGCTAGGTGCCCCAGAGGGGGTGGACCAAAGACAATGATCAAGCGATTTGTCTCCTGCCATCCATCTCCAGCCTCTGAAAAACAGACTCCAGGGACACTATTTCTATCCCCTGGCTAATAGCCTTTTATGGACCTAACCTCC
>JANRFK010001234.1:71846956-71867967 GCA_030068395.1 Apalone spinifera
GAGCCTTTGGTGAGGGACCTTGTCAAAGGCTTTCTGAAAATCTAAGTATGCTATCTCTACTGGATCCCCATTGTCTGCATGTTTGTTAACCCCTTCAAAGAACACTAATAGATTAGTAAGATATGATTTCCCTTTACAGAAACCATGTTGACTTTTGTCCAACAAATTATGTTCTTTTACGTGCCTGGCAATTTTATTCTTTACTATTATTTCGACTAATTTGCCCGGTACTGAAGTTAGACTTACCAGTCTGTAATTGCCAGGACTGCCTCTAGAGCTCTCTTTAAATATTGGTGTCACGTTAGCTATCTTCCAGTCATTAGATACGGAAGCCGATTTAAAGGATATATTACAAACCACAGTTAACAGTTCAGCAATTTCCCATTTGAGTTCTTTTAGAACCCTTGGATGAATGCCATCCGGTCCCGGTGATTTGTTAATGTTAAATTTTTCTATTTGTTCCAAAACCTCCTCTAATGACACTTCAATCCAGGACAGTTCCTCAGATTCGTCACCCACAAAGGACTGTGCAGATTTGGGAATCTCCCTGACCTCCTCAGCCGGGAAGACTGAAGCAAAGAAATCATTTAGTTTCTCTGCAATGGCTTTATCGTCCTTGATTGCTCCTTTTATATCTCGATCATCTAGGGGACCCACTGGTTTTTTAGGAGGCTTCCTGCTTTTAATGTACTTTAAAAATATGTTGCTATTTCTTTTTGAGTTTTTGGCTAGCTGTTCCTCAAAATCTTTTTTTGCTTTTCTTATCATGTTTTTACAATTGATTTGACAGTGTTTATATTCCTTTCTATTTATCTCACTAGGATTGGACTTCCACTTCTTGAAAGATGCCTTTTTGTCTCTCACTGCTTCTTTTACATGGTGGTTAAGCCACGATGACTCTTTTTTAGGTCTCTTACTATGTTTTTTAATTTTGGATATACATTTAAATTGGGCCTCTATTATGGTGTCTTTAAAAAGTTTCCATGCAGCTTGCAGGGATTTGGCTCTAGTCACTGTGCCTTTTAATTTCTGTTTAACTAACCTCCTCATTTTTGTGTAATCCCGCTTTTTGAAATTAAAGTATATATTAAGCCGATTTAAAGGATATATTACAAACCACAGTTAACAGTTCAGCAATTTCCCATTTGAGTTCTTTTAGAACCCTTGGATGAATGCCATCCGGTCCTGGTGATTTGTTAATGTTAAGTTTTTCTATTTGTTCCAAAACCTCCTCTAATGACACTTCAATCCAGGACAGTTCCTCAGAGAGTGCTAGACTGCTGAAGTGTTCTTCCCACCACAGGAATGTTAAATGTTATTATATTATGGTCACTATTCCCAAGCGGTCCTGTAATGGTTATCTCCTGGACCTGATCCTGTGCTTCACTCAGGGACTATCTTTCACATACTGTGCCAGTCTGCCACCCACATGGCCTGCTCTATCCTTCCGATATATTTTATATCCCGGTATGATTGTGTCCCACAGATTTCCCTTATTTCACCAGGTTTCAGTGATGCCTATTACGTCAATCTCCTCCTTTAATATGAGGTACTCTAGTTCACCCATCTTATTAATCAGACTCCTAGCATTTGTGTAGAAGCACTTTAAAAAATTGCCACTATTAATTTGTTTGCCCTTCCCTGATGCATTGGATTCCTTTATATGCGGTTGTTTGTCTGCTCTGGCCCATGGTTTGTCCTCTCCCCTCCTTTCTTTCTGACTACAGCCTAGAGAATCTCTATCAATGGATTCTCCTCTCAGAGAAATCTCCATCCGATGTATGTGTTTCTCCACACCAATCGGCTTTCCCCCATCTCTTAGTTTAAAAACTGCTCTATGGCCTTTTTAATGTTCAGTGCCAGCAGTCTGGTTCCACCCTAGTTTAGGTGGAGTCCATCCTTCCTGTATAGGCTCCCCCTCTCCCAAAAGTGTCCCCAGTTCCTAATAACTCTAAACCCCTCCTCCCTACACCATCGTCTCATCCACGCATTGAGACTCTGAAGCTCTGCCTGCCTACCTGGTCCTGCGCGTGGAACTGGAAGCATTTCCGAGAATGCCACCATAGAGGTCCTAGATTTCAGTCTCTTTCCTAGCAACCTAAATTTGGCCTCCAGGACATCTCTCCTACCCTTTCCTACGTCATTGGTACCTACATGTACCACGACCACTGGCTCCTCCCCAGCACTGCACATAAGTCTATCTAGATGTACTACAGTGTCCCAGAAAGTCCCATCAGCATAGCTCTCTGACTCCCTTAGCTCCTCCAGTTCAGCCACCCTGGCCTCCAAAGCTCGAATTCGGTCTCTGAGGGTCAGAAGCTCCTTGGAACAGGTGCACACATATGCCACCCGCCCACAGGGCAGGTAATCATACATGTTACACTCAATGCAATAAAGAGGATAGCCCCTAGTCTGCTGCTGGCCTTCTGTCTGCATTTTTTCCTATGAATGAGTTTGATTAATAAGATTTCTAGTTAAAACAGGAAGTTTTTATTAAAACCTTTAAACTAATGTATAAAGACTGGCAAGAGTACCTTGGCTCCTTCCCAACTCCCTCTCAAAACTCCCTGTTTCCTGCTCCTGTTCCCAAGCTCCCTGGTCGCTGACTCACAGCTTTATAATGCCCTGGTAGCACCGCCCCCTGACTAATGCTCAGCCAATTAACAGAGGGAATTGGCTGGGAAGGAATTGTGATCCGGGGCAGTGTGCAGAGGATTTGGGTGGTGACCTATGGCCGGGATGGGTGATGAGTTGGGGCAGGGAGTTAAGAAGTGGGAGGGTCTGGGGTGCAAGAGGCAGGGGCTGAGGTACCACAGACTGATTCTGACCAGAATTTACTTACCTTTGGCAGCCGCAGCCACCAGTTTAACAGGATCCCTGAGGCAGGCCCCCTCTTGCAGCAGTCCCAGCCACATGGGTTCCCTCTATGTGCTTGCTGCTCAGGACCACACGTCCCTGGGGGGCAAGAGACTTCACACATGCTCCCCTGCCCCCAGGCCAATCAGGTCCTGAGGTCAAGGGAGCATGTGAAGTCTCGGGCCTCTGCCAGGGTCACATGGTGCCTAGAGGGAACCAACCACCAGCTGTTTTGAACAGCTTGCAGCTCCTTCTATGCATCGCATGCCTCTGGGGGGAGGGGAGAAAAGGAGACTTTGCATGCCCCCAGGCCAATCATTGCAGCTGGGGGCATGGGAGTGCATGAAGTCTCTCGCTCACTGCTAGAGTTGTGAGGCACATAGACAGAGCCACAAGTTGTTCATAACGGCTGGCGGTCCTGTCTATGCGCCGCACAACCCTGGCAGGGGACAAGAGAATTTGTGCACTCGCCTGTCCTGTGCAAACTCTCTCACCCCCAGCTAGCCATTTTGATCAGCTCACGGCTTTGTCTATGATGATTGGCCTGGGGGCAGGGAAGCATGTAAAATGTCCTCCTCCCACTCCTTGCTGCCAGGGCACATGGCCTGTAGAGGAAACCACCAGCTGTTTTGAACAGCTTGTGGCTCCATCTGTGTGACTCGTGCTCCTGGTGGTGCAGGGGGAGGAGACTTCTTACACCAACGAGGGCCTGTGGGCAGAGGCAAGAGTCTTCATGCACTCCCTGTACCCTCTCATCAAGGTGGGTCAAGGGCTAGATCAAACAGCTTGGCGGGCCGGATTGTGCCTACCCCGTCATAGTCATAAATACTTGTGGATCTGCATGCAAGCTTTGTCTCTTCTGTCCCACCTGTGTGGATGCTACTTGGTTCATTGGTGGGTAAGAGAGCCGTCAGGTGCTCCCTTTTATAAAAGCAGAAAAGTGCACTACACAGCATATTCCTCCCATTATCCTACCAACAAGATGTCTCAGGCAATCTCCTATCCTGTCCTACTCAGCCCATTCTGTATGGTTCCCTGGTATAAAGAACAGAATTATGTTCTGTATAAACAACTATTCAGTTTATTGTGCATGAAGATTCAACAGCTATCTTTGTGTCAGTTACTAATACAGGTAACAGTCCTTTAAATTTAGGTCAAAAAGGCATTGAAAGACATACTAAAAGATCTGTGTCATTGTTTAAATGTAAAGGATAATGGTCAGGGTAGCTTTTCAATAGCTTTTGATCTCAAATGTTTGTAATATTCTAAGAAATACAGGGTCTTTTGCTGAAAACACATAGCCACTGCCACATTTGAACAAACATGAAGTATTTCATCATTCAAACATTTTAAAAATGAAATGGCTTCTTACACAGCTTGTTTATGGGCTACTACTCTGGGAGAGTAGAGTTCTGAGTAGGCTCTTTTAGGCTGGTATCCCCCAACCAAAATGTACTGCTGACATTGCTACAATCTTTGGTCAATGGCTAGAACAAGTAAGATAGGTTTTAAAAGGATAGGTGTCTGAGAGAGGTATTTAAAAAGTTGTTCTTGCATTCATATTTAATCTTAACTAAATAACAAAACTTTAATACTTACTTAGAGGTCTGAGCCTTAAAATCATATACAGCTCGAGCTGGCAGCCTCTGAAAAGCAGGCAAAGTGATTAATACTTATATATAATAAAACCGTATTATAAAAATAACGATTTGCCTATTAAAATAAAGATGTTCAAAGATGGGTGCCTGAAAATTTTAAATCCATATTTAAGCATGTACATACATGGATTTATTTTCAAAAGCATGCGGGGCCCTCTGAAATAAATGGGAATTGCTGAGTGCTCAGTACTTTTAAAAATATGACCATTTTATTTCCACCTAAAAATAGATGGAAGAATCTAATATAGACTTTTTAATATTTTTACCTTTCTTTTTAATGTTAGCAATCTAGCATGCTTCTGCAATGTTTCAAATTATACTTGCTGTAATAGAAGTGCACCACTTTATTTAAAGGTGCACTGTTGACTTGCTTTTTTGTTAAATTGACTAATTTCAATTCAATTTTCTGATAAAGCCCTTTTAAATAGAATATCTTGAATTTTTAAAAGTGTTTTAATGATTGTTCTTCTCCAAGATGATTTTTAAATTAATTTTTTGGCCAGATGCAGGAGTCTCACCATCAATCATGCTTCGGCCCATCCCTCTTCTCCTTCCTTTTTTCTCTCTGAGTACTCTTGACTATTGCCTTTTCAGGTACAGCTTTGCTGTTGCTGCAGCTAGACTGAAGAAAGGCTATGCTGGCATTTCATGCTGCCTTTATGATGTCTCTCTGTTTCTAAGGTTGTAATATTGTTTGTGTGTGAGGCATAAGGAAAACATAAGCAATCACTATATAATTAGATTAATCGATTAAAATTTTCTGCCACAGAAATTAGGGACCATGCTTAAAATATTTAAACAGCTCTGACATAAGAAAAAATAAGTGATTCGGGAGCAGAAATCTTCCTGGTAGCACAGTAACTATCTGAGGCAATTACTGAAGATATTGGTCTGCATAGTAATTGGCTTTCATTAGAGTCTTCACAGTTAGAATTGGCATTTTCCTCTAGATTCTTGTCCTAGCTATCTGTCAGTTCTTATATAAATTATCATTAGGTCCCCTATAGGAGTGTCCTTGGCCATTTAAACATCAACAGAAAATACAGTTTAATCTTAACATTTAACATTGTACTTACAAAGATTAAAACAATCATTAAAGAAAGGTAAATATGTTGTTAACGCAGTATTACAACAATTTCTATTCCCCCCTTAAATGACTGGTTGTCTAACTGCTCCTATGATCATCATCATTACACTTGCTTAGCATCACATAAAACTTTATCATGGAAATGTTTTTGGATTGCCTCATAAATGCTCTTTTGACTTTGGATGATGCTCAGTTATTTATTCCTGATTAAATACCTCTCTGTCTGGAATTCCTCTTCTCTCTCGAGGAGTACATCGGCCCACATCAGTCAAAGCAGAAGAATAGTTCCCAGGTGAATCGTGGTCTACTGCAAATAAAATACATTGCATGAATCTCAAGACTGAAGCAAGTTAATTTTGGAGTTGTGCTTCATTTTATTTAAAAGGGGCACTACATCTAAAAATGGAGAGGTTGGTTCTACTCATTCTCCTCTAACAGAAAAATTACATGCCATTAATGATTATTAAAATATTCTTTTAAAAGAAAAAAAACAAAGACAGTAAATCCCCACTACAACTGTCTAGCTGATCTACAGTACAGCTTGTATATAATTTCTTTACTACCAACGTAAACAAATACATTTTGGGTTCATATGGTGGACCCAAGGTGTATAACCTGTAAAAACAACAGTAGGTACTAAACATCATATTAGCTAATATACAGATAGTGGACCAACTGGAGGAAGGGAAATCTGATCACTCTACTGAAAATTCAGATGGGTTCAACAAACATGTCTGAGCGATAACAATGTAAACACATAATTACATGCATGAAAGATACGTAAAGCATGCCACAATGAGAGAACGATGAACCAGATTTTTTTTTTCCAATATGGAATTCCCTTTTAGCCGAGGCATTCATTAGGTTGCACATAGAAAATTAAAAGACTATTATTGTCATTACTCACCAGGCTGAGTGGCATATTTGCAGTAAAGCACAGTTTGGCATTGTCATTATGTGCATATTATTTTAATACATTTTGAAAAAATCAAATAAAACGAAGAGTTCTTAAATGAAAGTCTTGCACTCAATAGGGTCCTGTGGGCTGCTTGTATGAAATGAAAACAAAGGGAATTATTTCAAGCCTCTGGAAATTTTGGGGAGTGAATGAACCATATCCTCTTACTCATAAGAGTCCCTCTACTGTATTTTCCTAGTGCCACTTTGACATCTTCTAGTGAGAATAATAATGTTTGCTTCTTTTTTACTCAGTTAATATGATCTTTTCCTACCAAGCTTATCCCTCTATCAAGAAGCACTACAAGGAACTCAGAACTGAAAGCATTTAATCTATCACTTGGAGGTCAAACGTCTTTGACTCTTACAGGAAAAAAACCTAACACATGTGTGATCTCAGTGTTTTCTGGTGTACTGCACTGTACCCAGCATAGATCTGAGGTGAAAATAAGGTTTGTGGAGCAGACACAGAGTGAAAAACTGTATTCATTGCTCATCATAAGCTTGCTAACACCAGCAAGTACACTGTGGCCACAATTCTGGAAAGCTCTTAAATGTGCATAAGTGCTTTCCTGGATTACGGATACTTTCCTGAATGAGGGCCTGTTATCCCTGCATAGTGGGGAGTTGGGATATATGCACTGTAACTTTAAAATTTTAGTAGAAACCCAGGTAGGAAGGGTGCTAGAAATTTTCTGGGAAACTATGAAGTTAAGCAAAGTGAACACTGCAGTTTAAGGAATAGCAGTTTATTTCTGTAAAGCTCCTTGTTCACAATTCTGAGGAAGCTTTCTTTGATTCTTTATGACATGACACCAGAGTCCCTGCAAAGGTGTTCTCTTCCCCTTCTTTCAGTGCAAGTGTGCCTCACAGAAATACAAGTGATCCCATAACATATAGTATGGAGCAATGCATGTATTAGCATAATGGTTTTGTTTTTTTGAGCTCTGGTAATGAGCCAATGGAACATCCTGATAACATCCATTGTATTCTGTATATTTAGGAACTGAGTGCCGCTGCAGTTCTTCCATTATCATCATATCAGGTCTTGCATTGTCATCAAAACTATTATATATGCAAAGGTTATTTTTTAAGTGTGAATTTCCAATCTGTCAAGGTATGGATCGGTGGTCATTTTATTTAAGCAACCCTAACAGTTACACAGAACAGCTTTTTTGTGTGTTGGAATTGTATATATTTCTATTGGTATTAGTGGGAATTTCTGTCTAATCCATACAGTGGGCATTAAACTGTCCATGGTCTCTTGAATCACCTTTGTGCGTGTGTTAATGTATGTGTCTGAAGAAGGCGCAAAGCAGTAGTAGCCAATGGAAGGGTTACTGACCATGCTACCTGTGCAGGGAAAATGACTGGAGGGATTTAGGGACAGCATGGCTCCGTAGTTACTTCTTACTGCTGCTCCATAATGTAGTGGTGCACTGTAAGGGCCAAGCTGCTGGAAGGCTGATCATACCTCTGGGAGCTGCAGACAAGTTGTTGGTGGGTTAGTCAGTTGTCAACCAATATCTTGTCCTGTTTCTGCCCTGGTATTCTAGAGTGTCCCCTCTTCACTTATATCACATGCATGAAATATAAACTATAATTTAAATCTGTACATATGATGAGGGAATGGAGAGACAGTACTTGCTAGGTCATGTTTGATATGAAATCAGGATTCTAAAGGGAGAGCTGAAACACCATGGAGAGTTTGAACATTGCTGTTTCTCAGAGCAAGGGGACCAGTACACACACAGTTATACTTGCCAATGATAGTAATGTACTTGCTACCTGGCTAGGCCACTGGACATATCCCATTTCAGACATGATGGATGGATAAGAGAGCTAAGTTATGATATCTTTTACTAGTGAGTCCTGGGGAGAGATTCTGCTCTCCTGTTTTCTTGGAGAATAATGGCTCCATAGATCCTTCCCTATCCTTGCATATCAGCACAGCAAAGGGCAGGAGTTTGCTGATCATGTGAAGTGTAGAATTTCACTATTAGTATATTATGAAAACTGCATTTCATATAAAACATACAGCTCAACTAAAATAGTGTGGATTGCAAAAAATTATTTTAAAAAATGCACAGAGGACCCACAATAGTAGAGTTCCTGTGATCATTATATATAGAAGAAAATATTCTGGGGGCTATATTTGAAAAATAGGGACAGATTCTGCTCTCATTTCACTGTAAATTTGGGGTAAACTCAGTGGCTACGTCTAGACTGGCATGATTTTCCGCAAATGCTTTTAACGGAAAAGTTTTTCCGTTAAAAGCATTTGCGGAAAAGAGCGTCTAGATTGGCACGGACGCTTTTGCGCAAAAGCACTTTTTGCGGAAAAGCGTCTGTGCCAATCTAGATGCGGTTTTGCGCAAGAAAGCCTGATTGCCGTTTTCATCATCGGGGCTTTTTTGCGCAAAATACTTTTTAGCTGTTTACACTGGCCTTCTTGCGCAAAATACATTTGCGCAAGAGGGCTTTTGCCCGAATGGGAGCGTCGTTGTATTTGCGCAAGAAGCACTGATTTTGTACATTACAAAGTCAGTGCTCTTGCGCAAATTCAAGCAGCCAGTGTAGACAGCTGGCAAGTTTTTGCGCAAAAGCAAATACAAATGTGAACTGCCTCTAAATACAAATGTGAGCTGCCTCTAAATCCTTTTATATGTATTTCTGATTCAGTGTATAATGACTCATTATTCAATGCCAATAGGTAATTAAAGATGTTTCAAACCCAAGACTAATGAAACTAATGATATTATGCAAGAGAGATTTTACCCACTCCATTATATATTTTATGTAACTCATTAAGATGGCACAGCAGTAGCCTTGCAGAATTCACTCAATTTTTTTTGGCAAATGTGGCACTAGCAAAAATTTCAGCACAGGACATGAAAGTTAAAGAAAAAAATAAGAGGTATATACTGCACAATTTATATAATAAAGCCATAGATTTCCCCCATCTTCAATTACATGATTTCAGGAATAGCCTTATAAACCTGTCATACTGAGATAGTACTAAGGAGGATATATCTAATACAGAATTCTTTGGAAGTCCATTTATTGTGAGTAGTGTGATCACTGTTTAAAATAAAAACTCAGGCTTGAAATGTCTTTACAAAGGCATTTAACTCTCTCAGTCTTTCAGTAGATACATCTGTGCACACATGCTGCTACAGTGATTTGCTTACTCTGAATTTCATGATAAGTCAAACTTCTAAAACTATTTTAAACTCAAGCAATGATTTAAAAAAAAGAAAGAAAATGGAACAATAAACTCCTCATATGAAATGTAAAACTGGATCCCTGTCAAGCGAGATCAGTTTTTATTCCTATTCGCCTTGACAGTATCCTTCAAGTTGTGATTATTTTAATTTTTTGTTTACCTTTTCAAAGAGACAGGTATCTCTCTGAATTTAATAGAGACATTTAAAATATAATAAAAAGATCTAATTTCGCTGCCACAAAAATTGCAAAGTATCATTTGATCAGTGGAAATGAAACTTTTAATATATATAGCCTAGAGATCTAGTCACAAAAAAGTTGCATTTCTCCAACGTAGCACATTTTTGTGACAATTGAATACAATTTTATAAAATAGACAGAATTCATTTTAAAATGCTCAGATTTTCATGTTGTACATAAAATATTGTTAGCATGACATCATTGTTATTATTAATAATAATAATGTGCAATGCACATTTATTATATACAAAATGGAAGAGCTATTGTATTTTTCCAGATGCCATCCCATTTTGATGCATATATTTATTATACTGTGAAGCACGTTTAATCATCAGAAAACTTTTGTTCTCCTAAGACTCCAATTATTGAAAACAGGGATCCACCCTCAATTTTTTTTATTTTACAGCATTATATTATTCTGCTGTATTGCTCACCTAATTGTAAAATGATGCTGTCCCCATTTGATAACCAGATTTCTACACTATCGTGGATAGACAACTACTTTATTCATTTTATATTATGTATCACAAATAGCTATGTAAAAATAATACCCTTTCTTCATTATGACTTTTGTATGGTAAACTGTTCCTTTAAACTGCATAAGTAAATACTCAAAAATGAAAGGACAAAGGGTTGGAAATGAAAGGAACAAGGGTGGATGACTTAATCACAAGAATAAAGGAAAGGAAGGCAATGCACCTTGGAAAGACAGTGCACTATCATTGTCTGGGTTGTTGTTGTTGGTTGTATCCATGTCTTGAAAAGAGGCACTAAGAGGTAGTCTTCCACAATCATTTTGGTACAATGGACAATGAATGGCACCATCTTGAGGCAGCGGATGAAAAGGCTGGTGCATGGGACTTTTTCTAAGAGCTTTAAGAGATGAATTTCTTTCTGGTATGTCTGGAAGCAATTCAGTAATAAGTCTGTGTAATATACTGTTGTCAGGCAAACTTCCCCTTCTCTTTTCTGCTTTAATTTGGTCACAGATATCTTTAAGAGCAGAGTCTAGAGCTTCAACCATAGATGATTTGCATTTTGTCTTCTCAGTCTGTTTTTTAGGGGCTGAACTTTTTTTCCTCCGGAAAGGCACTGGACTTACTAGGAATGCTATCTTAGAGAGGCCGGATTCTGTTTCTTGTCTCCTTGGATCTTCAGTACTGTCCTGTTTAGCCCTTTCATGCTTTAACATGGTGGTGAAGCGGGTATAGGATGCTGGGCATCGTCCCTTGCAGGAGCTGATGAGATGCTTGTGGTGGTGGTGATGATGGTGGTGATGATGGTGATGGTGGCCTGATCCATAAAAACTCT
Organism: Apalone spinifera; assembly: GCA_030068395.1. Classification (NCBI taxonomy): domain Eukaryota; kingdom Metazoa; phylum Chordata; order Testudines; family Trionychidae; genus Apalone; species Apalone spinifera. Next base: position 71,858,291 of record JANRFK010001234.1, read on the forward strand.
CGGAAGATGTAAAGGAAAAGTGGTCAAAGTCACTCTCACTACAAAAAGATGAGCCTTCTATCTGGATAAAGTCACTGAGGTCAGAGACCACTCCATCTTGATCACTGTCAGAAAACTCCAGATGTGATCTTTGTGGTTCATCACTGGTCACTTCAATCTGAATTGGCACTAGAGTTTTAGACTTGCAGTTGCGTTGTACTTGAATGCCATGCCTACCTTGATTTTCCTCCTCCAGCAAGGACTCGATAGAAAATCGCCGCTTTGGACATAAGCCATTTTTAGGCGGCTCTAGTGATACTGTTGATAAAGTTTCATCACCTAGATTTGGCATTGATTTTGACTTTTGAATTAATTTTTCAAATTCAGATATCCTGGTAGGCACCATGTCCCTGGGCACCTCTTCAGTAGAAGACTCTCTCCAGCCCTGAAGCATGCCTTTGTGCTGTTCTTTTTCATACTGTAATATTCTGGATTTTACAGAACAAATCACCTCAGAATTCATCAAGTCCTTGCGATTGATGCGGTGCATCTTCTTGTACATTTTTAGAAATCCTGGGGCATCATGTGCAGATCTATGACGAACTCTTGACCGACTAGCACCACGGCTCTCAGGAACATATGGGGATGCCCAAGTCAATGAGCAACTGCCTTTGGAATCCTCCTCACAAATGAGAGATACCATACTTTCAGACTTGGCCTGTGCATCAGGAAAACTATCGTGATCATCTGTTAACAGATCGTCACAGCTGCGGGATTTCCGCTTTGGAGAGGCAGTTTCTTCTGTGCTGCTCCAGACTTCTGCATTCTGACGAGTCATTTGCCATCCATTTTTGTAGTGGATTGCCCTTCTTGAATCACTTGGAACAGCCAAATGCTGGCTATAAGTGCTACAATAATCTAATTCATTTGAGGTGTTGTGGTTGTGCAGTGAGTAACTGAAAAGGGACGGGTACACTTTGCTAATATCTCCACCTTTATAATCCATTGAGCAGCATAATAAAAAAGAGACATTGCCAGATATTAACAAGTTCAAAAAGTTGGAAATAACATCAATAAATATGAGAAAGAATAGAAAAAAGAGAAAACAGTTAGTGTATAGCATTCAAGTATAGTACACACATCGCTAAAGTTTAGAAGGGGAAAACAATAATCCATGCTAAATAATTATTTAATTTTCCAATTGTAAAAATTTACTCTATATAATTTAAACATCAGAAAGGATTCAGTGCCACAGGTTTCTATTTGTAATAAAACACATTATAGTACTGGATTGTTAAGACAGTGCACATCTGTCCATCAAAAATGCCCCATATAAAAAGCACCTTTGGTGCTTTGGTGGGAGCTGGTAGAAAGACAATACAACTACAGAAAATATGATTAAACCAAAAGTCTAGATCTGAACAAATTCTTATCTCTGGGAGAGCTTGAATCCTGAGGCAGAACTGAACTTGGTCTCAGGTCCATCTCAGGGACAGTAACTATAATTAAGGCTAGGTTTTAGTCATAGGTATTTTTAGTAAAAGTCATGGACACATCATTGGCAGTAAACCAAAGTTAATGGTCCAAGGCCTGTTCATGACTTGTACAATGTTCTCCTAACTAAATCTTGGGCTGGGGGAGAGGGAGCGCAGGTTCTCTTGGGGGTGGGGGAGTGGTCCAGGGGGTTTGCCGTGGGTGACATGGGTGGAAGCATGCAATCTGGGACCCTTTGCTGGTGCTGGAGAGAGAGGTTGGTGGGGCTGGCAGGGTACCATCACTACACAACTTTGCACAGCCACTTTGAAATGGCCAGAATATCCTTGCAGCTTCTTGGTGAGAGAAGGCTGAGGGGCTTTCCAGCCACAAGCTCTGGTTCCATAGCTCCCATTGGCCAGGAACTACAGCCAATGGGAACTGCCAGGGCAGAGCCGGAGGTCATGGTGGGATAGCATGCAGAAGAGCCAACCTGGTATTCCCTCCCTTTGGGAGCTGTAGGGACATGCCAGCTGCTTCTGAGGAGCCCTCAAGATAAGCACCACCCCACACTCCAACCCCTTCCCAGTCTGAGTGCCCTTTCACATCCAAAATGCTCCATCAGTGGCTGGTTGGCTGGCTGAGGGGCTGCCTGATCTGCTTGGGTAGCCCCAGAATCAGCTACATCATCCAGTGCAGAAATCATGGAATCCATGACCTCTGAGAGACATGCAGAATTTAACCATAATCTGTTGTTTGTACAGCACAGGGATGGGCAATAATTTTTTATGTGGGGGCAATTCTTAAGATTTTGGTAAGTGGTCAAGGGCCACACTTTTCTATGGAGGGAATGTGGGGTCTGGGATGCAGGTTGGATGCAGAAAAGAGTTCAGGGTAAGGGACTGGGATGCAGGAGAGGGTGTGATATCTACAAGGGAATTTGGGTGAAGGAGGGTGTTACAATCTGGGATAGGGATTTGAGGTTCAGGGTCCAGGAGGGGGTATAGTTGCAGGAGAAGATTCTGGACTGGGGGAGGGGTGTAGGAGGGGATGGAGGGTCTGGGAGGGAGCTGTGACCTGGGAGAGGAGAGGAGAGGGGTACAGAGGGTTTGGATGGTGATCTGGGGCTGGGAGTTGGGGGGAGGGATGTGTCAGCAGCAGGTTGTTGCCAGGAGGTGTTTACCTAAGCAGCTTCCTGGCAGCAGCCCTGCAGGACCCCAAGGCAGAGTCCCTGCCTGCTGCAGTCCCAGGCTGTTATGTGTGGTAAAACTGTGTGATGAATGAGTCTTGAGTGTAGCAGGAAGGAACATTACAACAGCAGAATATGTGAACAATGCAGCAGTGGGTGTGTGTTTTCTGCAGAAAGTCCCAATCATTTTTTATTTTATTTCACCTGCTTAGCTGACTGTCCTTATGAATGAAGCTATATATGGCACTATGTAACAACTACCTTGAGATGCTAGCCTGCTGTTGAGCTTGCTGATGTGCATTGAGTTTACTTGTCCTGAAAAAGATTCACTGTTAACTTAAATGTTGAACTCCACAGTGCAACTTTATAACTCATGCCTTTTTAGAAAACTTATCTCTTTGCTATTAAGAGCAGCCTCATCAGGAGGGTGTGTTGTACTCCCTGGGTATATTTACAAAACTATCTGCTGCAGATAAAAATTATTTTTTACTATTTTTTACTCTTCTTAGACTCATAGGACCAATAGAAGAAGTGAGCTGTACTCTACTTCATTTATATTTTTATCAAATGGATATTTTAAATTCCAAACAGAATTTTTTTTTTAAATTGCCTAAGGATTTATAAATAAAAGTCAATGGAATTGTGCAACTAGATGGTATAGTAAAATCCCTCCCCAAGCTGAAAGGCAAGTGATCTATAACCTATAAAACTACATGAAGGCAATGGATTTGTACAGATTGTCACTTCAGGCATAATCTAAAGACAATAGGATGCATTGCACAGGTGTAACTGAAGATATAATTTAGCCTGTAGATTCTAGTGATGTTGTGCAAGAACCAAAGAACCCAACTTGTCTTTGAGATCCATAGTTGAATTTTTAGAGCTGAAAATTAGAAAAGTCATATTTTTCTTCTAACTTGAGCAGATTTAAACTGGAAGTCACTGAGAGACAAGTTAGAGTCACTTTTCACAATAGAAATACTTGGAGTAGAAATGTGTTGAGGCTTCAAAATTCAGTTCAAAGTACTAATTTCAAAGACTACATACGTAGTCTATGTTGGTGAAATCTGAATAAAAGAGAAATCACCTGCTGAATTAGAAACTAGATCTGGATTTCAAACATTTGCAGAGTTCAGGATGCTTGGATCTAGGGTTTTGGCTCAGGCTAAGGATGTTAAAATGAAGTTACTTTTCTAATTGAGTAGTTGATAGATTTTTTTTATCGATAGTCGATAAGGTTAGGCATTTCCATCGCTCAGTCTGGCTTGCACCAGATCCCAGCATAACTTTTCCTGCTGCCGCTCTGCATTGTAAAGGACAGGAGAGCTGGTGTACAAAGATACTCAGTCCCTGCTTGCACGGGTCTCTCATCAATCTGCATAACTTCCTCCATTACCGCTCTGCAGTGTAAGGGACAGGGGAGCTGGTGTGCAAAAATGCTGGTTCAGTCCTTGCTCCAGCAGGTCTCTCATAGTCTGCATAACTTCCCCAGCTGCCTCTCTGCATTATAAGGAACAGGGGAGAGTTATGCAGTGGGGAAAGTTATGCAGAATGATCAGAGACTTGCGGGATCAGGGACTGAGCCAGCATCTTAGTGCACCAGCTCCTCTGTTCCTTACAGTGCAGAGTGGCAACAGGGGAAGTTATGCTGGGATCAAGTGCAAGCCAGATTAAGTGCTGAAACTTCTTATCTTTATCGACTAATTGAGTAGTCAATAAAAAAAAATCTATTGACTACTTGATTAGGAAAGTAACCACATTTTAATATCCTTAGTTCAGACCTCTCTTCATTCTTAGGATTCATTATTTTTACATAAAATAAATTAACCAGATAAGCCTTTTAAAGTTAAATTCTGAAATGATATGTTGATCAAAAATCTTACCACATTTTTTATGGGACAGTCAAGAGTACTTGACTTCAAGAAATGTAATATTTAATAGGGTTTCATTTCTTTATGAGAGAATGGACTATAGTACTGTTACCCATCTAAACAATACTAAGTTCTGTGGCATATGTTGTACAGGGATCTGTCCCTCAATACAGAAGATATTTGTGCATTAATTAATGCTCGCTATGCTTAGATATGCGTGCTGTACGATTACCCATTCTCCAACATATTCTCTATCATTTGTTTGCTTTGTTCACTTATGTTCTGTTGTAAACTAGACAGTAAGTTCTAGATAGGGACTGCCTTTTAAATAAGTTTATAAAATATCTAGCTCAATAGGGGTCTACTGGAAATATTAGCTATTGTTAGAATACAAATGAATTATAAAAGGAGGGTGACAAAGGAGGTGCAGGACTATATATATTTACTTCCAGTGCAAACACTTACTATATATAATACTGTGATTCCTTTTACCTTACTTTAAAAAACAAAACCTGTTTAGTGGTAAGAAAGACTTGATAGATAAGGAAGAGAGGTTTGAATAGTTTTTAATTAAAAAAACCCTATCTTGCATAAGAATCAGAAACTATATGGGTTGTATCTAACCCACTAAATATTGAATTTTTGACAAAATCCATCATCTCAATTTCAGACTGGGGGACTTTCTTTTTTAAATTAGTTTCCCAAAATCTATCACTTGCCAAGAATCAGGTTATATAAGTAGGTTTTAAGAAGGGAAGGAAAGTTTCAAGGATATTTTTGCATGGTAATGATCTTAAATGCTATTTCTCTTAGTTTACATTCTGTGCATACTGGAAGAATTTAGAAATTACAGTAATCAAGAAAGCAATGTTTGAAATGTAGATTTATGAAATTATGTTTAGAATTTTACAAATCACATTTTTCACTGATTTGGTTTGAATAAATATACAGTAGATACTACATATGAAAAACAAATCCAGCCTGAAATAACATAGAAAAATAAATAGGTTAGCTTTTTATTAGAAACTAAAGACTATTTGTTTTAGAAGATACACCCCACAGTGAACTGTACTCAAACAATAACATATAATACCTAACAGTTATTACTAACATTTAATACTCTATGCAGTAAGAACTCAGTATTAAACAAGTTTATTGATTGTTTGCTAATTTGCTTGTCTCTTACCTTTTGCTCTCGATGGAGAAGATGGAGAAGAGTTAGTTAAAGGCCTTCTAAGGGTAGTGTATGTGCCCTGCATATCTGCATGGCCCCCGCTAGTTCTGTTTGCATTTTGATCACTGTGCACTCTCTGATGACTTACAGCAGGCTCTGACTTCCTCCTTTTTCTGTAGTCACTTGAAGAGCTAAAGAAATAATCAATATTAGTGCCATTCTAAATTGTGTGAGCAATGCTCATTTGAATATCTTCTCTTCAGGGATCGATAAGCTGGCCCCTTGGCCCATTTAATATTTTCAACACTGCATGAAAAAATAGACCTAAAAATAACAGGACAAAACACTGCCAAGAACTACACATTTTGCAGAGTGAAGCCCAATTTGTTCTAAAGCTGACTACAAAATAAAAATCTATTTTCAGGAAAAGTTTTAGAATTTTGAAGCGATTGCATCATTAAACATTTTCAAAAGATTTGACCTCTTCTTTTGTTTATTCAAAATTTTTCACACCTTCTCTGATATTTTTATCTAAACTATCAAAAACAATATGATCAAAAAGAGTACTGAAACATTTCCATGGCCATTCAGTAATGTTTTCAACATTTTTTATTAAGCTGATTTTTAACGGCCCTCTACACTTTCACAGAAAACAAAAAAAATTCAACATTATTGATACATTTTTTGCATAAAAGATCATATTTTCAGTAAAAGATTTTTTGTTTCAAAATTTCCATCTCTACTTTTTACGTTATATTACTTTCCATGCTTTGCTGCTCTACCAGGGGTCTGGGAAGCTCTACTCTTACAGCCTGTCTTCATGCTGGGAGGCTGCCCCATGAGTTATCAATGGCACAATAGTCATGTCACATACCTGACCATAACATAGTTCTTCATCTTATACAATGGTGCATGCAAACATTAGCTTTTGACAGGGGATGCGGGTGTATGTTGTAATATTTATTCCAGGGGTGGGAAATCCAAGGCCCAGGAGCAAGATGTGGCCCCCAGCTTGCCTGTATCGGGGTCCCTCCAGGATTGGGGAGCCTGCTCTGATGCTCTAGCTCCCCACCACACCAACGCAATGATGGAAGATACAAAATCTACCAGCCTGGTTCCCTCGGCTCTGGTGTGTGAGGATTATTTGGTACATAAACACTTTGGTGTGTGAGTGTCTCTCTCCGTCAGGGGGCCACATCAATGAGGGTTTGTTTTGGGCTTTTTTGCTTCTCACAAGTGTAGCCCCCAACTGATTTTTGTATGGGTCAGCGGCCACCCAATCCAATAAAGGTTCCCTGCCCCTGCTTTATTCCATTCAGAGACAGCACCTCCCCCTGCTGCATGGGTGGGCATATTGGCTTGCTCTGTTTAATGTCTCCCTTTGTCCCCACCCTTGCATTGTCCCACTCTTGATTTGCCATGCCTGTTCAGGATTAGTAAGCAGAGGCCTGAACTGTTGGCACTGAAGCAGCTATAGCAGTTCTTTTATGGTGTAACTGACCCTGGCTCTGCTTGGGATTACTGTGTAAAACAGCCTATAGGCTTCAGCACCTGCAAATGACCAGTACCCATGCTACACAGGCTCCTTGCCTGCATTCTTCTCTTTGTCCTGTAACTCTTTCCCATGATTTGTTCCAAGGCCTGCAGCCACCCTTCACTTTTGCTGCTAGCTATGAAGAGCACAAAGGTACAATGACTGCAGCAGTAGTAACTAAGGTTCCCACATAAACAGCACAATCCTGTCCAACCAGCAAAGCTACAGGTTTCAGACCCAGCGACTAGCCTGGAACAGAAATGTCAGTTACATGAAGCAGAGTACAGCTACAGTCAGCAAAACTTTCCCAGGGTAGATACTGGGAAGGAATGAAGGGATTACTGAGTTCCTTTGGTGCAGGAGCAGTAATAAGGACACAAGCAGTTCTCCTCCTCCTCCTCCACAAGAACTTTAGGCCCAGTGCAGACCTGCCTTCATCTCACACTTTTGCTTTTTTCCTACACATTTTGGCAGGCTGTCTATACATTTGGCTTCTAGCGCCAAGTCTACACTAGAAAAAATCGCTGGCATAGCTGGCAGATTTGTTGGCATAACTATCACACACTCCACTCACATAGCTATACTGGTAAAAAAGTCCTTTCATCCATGTGGCTTATTCTGATTTAAGATATACTATTAAAAACCTCTGAAATAAACGGTGTTTAATCTGTACTGGTATATTCATATTGGCAAAGCCAATTTAAGTATAGACAGGTCTTAGAAAGCCAAGCTGTGATGCAGGAAATAAAGAGCAGTCATGGTGTGAGCTTAAGAAAGGACAGATTAGAAGAACCCCTTAAAAAGAGTCACTAGGAAAAAGCGGGGTCTCATGCACTGAAGAGCACAGGGATCTTGTTTCAGGATCTAATGTAAGGGCCTTAGTAGATAGATGCATCAAACAGCCACTGATAGTTTTGTGTGATGAGGAGAAAATTAGTATAAGATGTTACAGGCTTATTTTTTTATTTTTAAATTAGGTAATAGCAGATTTAATCTAGGGGTTAACACAAGTAGGTGTGAAATAGGGGAGTTTTCAAGTGGGATTTGAATGACGTGAGTCTGGTACCTCTGAACACTGGAATGGAAGTTCCTGGCACAAAGATGAGAATGGGAGAAGGATATGAAGATAGAAGTGAGGTGGAATCCTTGAGTGGAGTAAAGCAGAGGTGTAATAAAAGTGAGTGCAAAGATGTTGGGAGTAATGTAGTATGCAGTGCACTGAAAGTGAAGGATAGAAGCTACAAGTTAATACAGAAGGTGAGGGATGCCAGTGGAGGGGTATGAAGGGTTGGGTGTTGTTCTGAGTAGTGAGCAATACCTCCTTCTAAATCAAAAGGAAGAATTGCAAGTCTCTTGAGAACCCACATCTGGTTATTCTCTCATCTCAAAACTGGGGTTCTAAGGCTGGGTCCCAAGATGTGCTATGCACATCTAGAGCACCCTTAATTCCCACTGACTTGAGGATGCTCAGAAGACCTTTAGCTTCAGGTTGGCCAGCTTATCTACTGTACGAACACATTAGGTTTCTTACCTAGAAGGTCTGTCCAGGCCTTTGTCTGAAGGGTGATATAAGGAGGTCTGTGAAAACAAATAGATCAATCTATTAATATTTTGCACTAGAAAAAGTGTCACATTTTCTATTGATATTGTCTGGGACTATTCATTAAATTAGTGACCATATCATGAGCCCCATAACAATAATGATAAGTGTCCTGTGCACTATAGACTTGATTATTGATAGTATTTCATAACAGAATTTATGCTGTTTTTTAAAAAGCTCCATAATATTTTATCATACTCTCAATTATATCTTTCAATTTAAAATATCACAAAACAATAATTCAGGACTTTCTAGCCTTTTTCAAAATTTGCTACACTGTGGTCAAAATGGATTTAAAAGTAGAAATATACAAAATCTAAAATATTCATTTGCATATAAGACCCACAGAATTTCCTATAATTACTCACCAAAATATTGATGTCAATTAAAGTTGGAAATTCTTTGTAAATGTAGCTGAAAGGGACATAATTTTGGGGGCCACTTGCTGCCCATCCTAAATTTATTTTAAGAACCATTATCTCCAGAGAGTCCTAATGCTTTTTCATTGTTTAAGTGTAGCTATTGCATCATCCCTGAAAGATGGAATGCAGTGTTCCTCTGAAATATTTTTGACTTGTCAAGATAAATTCAATTCTAAGTTACAGCTACTTTTAAACCACTCAATAGGTTTCAAGGCTGCAGGCAGAATTAGTTATGTAGCACTAGTTTGTGATAGCTAGAAAAGAAGTCATCTTGTCCCCATGATACCTCTTTATGGGCACAAAACCAGGTCAATGAAATGTTAAACATTTCATGCTGTATCCTTTCAAAGATGACCTAGGGAACTAAAAATAGAATTGTAATAGAATCATAGAATAACAGAATACTAGGACTGGAAGGGACCTCGAGAGGTCATC